>CAUYUJ010004515.1:0-35000 GCA_963575745.1 Prorocentrum cordatum
GCGGCGGCGCCATGCGAGCTGCGCCACTGGGACCTTCGGTGGAGCTACCGATGGGGCCACGAAACGTGTGAGGGGTGTGCCAAAATGGGGCGGCGGCGCCATACGAGCTGCGCCACTGGGACCTTAGATGGAGCTCCCTATGGGGCCACGAAACGTGTGAGGGGTGAGCAAAAAATGGTGCGGCGGCGCCATACGAGCTGCGCCACTGGGACCTTCGGTGGAGCTCCCGATGGGGCCACGTAATGGGGTGTGCCAAAATGGTGCGGCGGCGCCATACGAGCTGCGCCACTGGGACCTTCGCTGGAGCTCCCGATGGGGCCACGAAACGTGAAAGGGGGGTGCCAAAATGGAGCGGCGGCGCCATGCGAGCTGCGCCACTGGGACCATAGGTGGAGCTCCCTATGGGGCCACGAAGCGTGAGGGGTGTGCCAAAATGGGGCGGCGGCGCCATACGAGCTGCGCCACTGAGCCTTAGATGGAGCTCCCTATGGGGCCACGAAACGTGTGAGGGGTGTGCCAAAATGAGGCGGCGGCGCCATGCGAGCTGCGCCACTGGGACCTTAGGTGGGGCTCCCGATGGGGCCACGAAACGTGTGAGGGGTGTGCCAAAGTGGGGCGGCGGCGCCATGCGAGCTGCGCCACTGGGGCCTTAGGTGGAGCTCCCTATGGGGCCGCGAAACGGGTGAGAGGTGTGCTGAAATGGGGCGGCGGCGCCATGCGAGCTGAGCCACTGGGGCCTTAGGTGGAGCTTCCTATGGGACCACGAAGCGCTGTACTGGGTGGGTGAAACGCAAGGAGGAGGGAGGAGGAGAAGAGGAGGAGGAGGAGGAGGAGGAGGAGGAAGAGGAGGAGGAGGAGGAGGAGGAGGAGGAGGAGGAGGAGGAGGAGAGGAACGCGGGGCACCGTCTCTTCAAAACGAGGACCCAACACCAACACCACAATGTATTCACCCACAGGCTGCGCCAAATGCCCGCTCGCGTCAAGACCGCTGGCGCCGCATGCAGGGCAGCAGCGAGCGGGTGAACCGCAGCCTGTTTTCTCTCTGGGCTCTGGGAACTGCTCCCCCGACGAGGCGGTGTGGGCAGCTTTGCGAGCCCGTCGTGCCCTTCTGAGGCCTCTGGGCGCTACGCGGCTCTGGGAGAGGCAACGCCCATGGGCACGAGAGGCCATCGGCACCGGCGTGCTGGTCTCGACGAAGGCCCACCGATCCGGCCAGGGAGCCCTCCTCGGGAGACCGCGGGGTGCGTCGCTGCGCCGCTGGCAATCCGCCACCGTGCCCCCTGGCACGCTGAGGCGTGGTAGCATGCCGAAGGCTGCCTGGCAGGGTTTCTGAAATCTCCATGGGTGATCCATCGCCCCCATCCCTTCCCTCATTAGCCTGGCGAAAGACCCAACCATATGCAGCTGTGAATTCCGCAATTGCGAATATCTTCTTCGGTGGCGCTTCCTATGGGGCCACGAAACGCTGTACTCGGTGGGTGAAACGTAGGGATCAAAAGCCGTGTTGGGTGGTGGCGGACGCATGCGGGCGGTGCCACTGGGACCTTCCGTGAAGCTCCCTATGGGGCCACGAAGCGCTGTACTGGGTGGGTGGAACGCAGGGAGCAAGGGCTGTGCTCGGTGGTGGCGGACGCATGCGGGCGGTGCCACTGGGACCTTCGGTGGAGCTTCCTATGGGGCAAGAAACGCTGTAGTGGGTGGGTGAAACGCTGGGAGCAAGGGCTGTGCTGGGTGGTGGCGGACGCATGCGGGCACCTGCCACTGGGACCTTCGGTGGAGCCCCCTATGGGGCCACGAAACGCTGTACTCGGTGGGTGAAACGCAGGGAGCCAGGGCTGTGCTGGGTGGTGGCGGACGCATGCGGGCACCTGCCACTGGGACCTTCGGTGGAGCTCCCTATGGGGCCACGAAGCGCTGTACTGGGTGGGTGAAACGCTGGGAGCAAGGGCTGTGCTGGGTGGTGGCGGACGCATGCGGGCGGTGCCACTGGACCTTCGGTGGAGCTCCCTTATTGGGGCCAAGAAGCGCGAAGCGCTGTTACTGGGTGGGGAAACACAGGGCAGCAAGGGCTGTGCTGGGTGGTGGCGAACGCATTTGCGGCGGTGCGATGGGAACCGGTTGTGCGTCCTTATGGGGCCACGAGAACCGCGTGCCTGGGTGGGGAAAACGCATGGAGAGGGAGAAGGTAGTAGGAGGAGGGGGAAGAGGGGAGAAGGAGCGGAACGCGGGGACCGTCTCTCAAAAAAGAGGACCCAACACAACAAGATGGTTGGGGATATGGAAAAAAACAATGGATTCACCCACAGGCTGCACGAAATGCCGCTTCGCGTCAAGACCGTGGCGCTTTGCTCTGGGGCAGAATAACTCTAGGTGTTTTCTTCTAGGTGCTTTCTTCTCTGGGCTCTCGGAAAGGGCTCCCCGCGAGGCGGGCCGTGGGCAGCTTTGCGAGCTCGTCGTTGCCCTTGTGAGGCCTCTGGGCGCTACGCGGCTCTGGGAGAGGCAACGCCCATGGGCACGAGAGGCCATCGGCACCGGCGTGCTGGTCTCGACGAAGGCCCACCGATCCGGCCAGGGAGCCCTCCTCGGGAGACCGCGGGGTGCGTCGCTGCGCCGCTGGCAATCCGCCACCGTGCCCCCTGGCACGCTGAGGCGTGGTAGCATGCCGAAGGCTGCCTGGCAAGGTTTCTGAAATCTCCATGGGTGATCCATCGCCCCCATCCCTTCCCTCATTAGCCTGGCGAAAGACCCAACCATATGCAGCTGTGAATTCCGCAATTGCGAATATCTTCTTCGGTGGCGCTTCCTATGGGGCCACGAAACGCTATACTGGGTGGGTGAAACGTAGGGAGCAAAGGCCGTGTTGGGTGGTGGCGGACGCATGCGGGCGGTGCCACTGGGACCTTCCGTGAAGCTCCCTATGGGGCCACGAAGCGCTGTACTGGGTGGGTGAAACGCTGGGAGCAAGGGCTGTGCTCGGTGGTGGCGGACGCATGCGGGCGGTGCCACTGGGACCTTCGGTGGAGCTCCCTATGGGCCAAGAAACGCTGTACTGCGTGGGTGAAACGCTGGGAGCAAGGGCTGTGCTGGGTGGTGGCGGACGCATGCGGGCACCTGCCACTGGGACCTTCGGTGGAGCTCCTTATGGGGCCACGAAACGCTGTACTTGGTGGGTGGAACGCAGGGAGCAAGGGCTGTGCTGGGTGGTGGCGGACGCATGCGGGCACCTGCCACTGGGACCTTCGGTGGAGCTCCCTATGGGGCCACGAAACGCTGTACTGGGTGGGTGAAACGCTGGGAGCAAGGGCTGTGCTGGGTGGTGGCGGACGCATGCGGGCGGTGCCACTGGGACCTTCGGTGGAGCTCCCTATGGGGCCAAGAAGCGCTGTACTGTGTGGGTGAAACGCAGGGAGCAAGGGCTGTGCTGGGTGGTGGCGGACGCATGCGGGCGGTGCTACTGGGACCTTCGGTGGAGCTCCTTATGGGGCCACGAAACGCTGTGCTGGGTGGGTGAAACGCATGGAAGGGGGAGAAGGTAGGAGGAGGGGGAAGAGGAGGAGAAAGAGAGGAACGCGGGGACCGTCTCTTCAAAACGAGGACCCAACACCACTGGATGGTTGGGAATGAGAAACAATGGATTCACCCACAGGCTGCACGAAATGCCCGCTCGCGTCAAGACCGCTGGCGCCGCATGCAGGGCAGCAGCGAGCGGGTGAACCGCAGCCTGCTTTCTCTCTGGGCTCTGGGAACTGCTCCCCCGACGAGGCGGTGTGGGCAGCTTTGCGAGCCCGTCGTGCCCTTGTGAGGCCTCTGGGCGCTACGCGGCTCTGGGAGGGGCAACGCCCATGGGCACGAGAGGCCATCGGCACTGGCGTGCTGGTCTCGACGAAGGCCCACCGATCCGGCCAGGGAGCCCTCCTCGGGAGACCGCGGGGTGCGTCGCTGCGCCACTGGCAATCCGCCGTCGTGCCTTGTGAGGCCTCTGGGCGCTACGCGGCTCTGGGAGAGGCAACGCCCATGGGCACGAGAGGCCATCGGCACCGGCGTGCTGGTCTCGACGAAGGCCCACCGATCCAGCTAGGGAGCCCTCCTCGGGAGACCGCGGGGTGCGTCGCTGCGCCACTGGCAATCCGCCACCGTGCCCCCCTGGCACGCTGAGGCGTGGCAGCATGCCGAAGGCTGCCTGGCAGGGTGTCTGAAATCTCCATGGGTGATCCATCGCCCCCATCCCTTCCCTCATGAAAAACAATGGATTCATCCACAAGCTGCACGAAATGCCCGCTCGCGTCAAGACCGCTGGCGCCGCATGCAAGGCAGCAACGAGCGGGTGAACAGCAGCCTGCTTTCTCTCTGGGCTCTGGGAACTGCTCCCCCGACGAGGCGGTGTGGGCAGCTTTGCGAGCCCGTCGTGCCCTTGTGAGGCCTCTGGGCGCTACGCGGCTCTGGGAGAGGCAACGCCCATGGGCACGAGAGGCCATCGGCACCGGCGTGCTGGTCTCGACGAAGGCCCACCGATCCGGCCAGGGAGCCCCCCTCGGGAGACCGCGGGGTGCGTCGCTGCGCCACTGGCAATCCGCCGTCGTGCCTTGTGAGGCCTCTGGGCGCTACGTGGCTCTGGGAGAGGCAACGCCCATGGGCACGAGAGGCCATCGGCACCGGCGTGCTGGTCTCGACGAAGGCCCACCGATCCGGCCAAGGAACCCTCCTCGGGAGACCGCGGGGTGCGTTGCTGCGCCACTGGCAATCCGCCACCGTGCCCCCTGGCACGCTGAGGCGTGGTAGCATGCCGAAGGCTTCCTGGCAGGGTTTGCTACATCTCCATGTGTGACCCATCGCCCCCATCCGTTCCCTCATGACAACGGATTTACCCACAAGCTGCACGAAATGCCCGCTCGCGTCAAGACCGCTGGCGCCGCATGCAAGGCAGCAGCGAGCGGGTGAACCGCAGCCTGCTTTCTCTCTGGGCTCTGGGAACTGCTCCCCCGACGAGGCGGTGTGGGCAGCTTTGCGAGCCCGTCGTGCCTTTGTGAGGCCTCTGGGCGCTACGCGGCTCTGGGAGAGGCAACGCCCATGGGCACGAGAGGCCATCGGCACCGGCGTGCTGGTCTCGACGAAGGCCCACCGATCCGGCCAGGGAACCCTCCTCGGGAGACCGCGGGGTGCGTCGCTGCGCCACTGGCAATCCGCCACCGTGCCCCCCTGGCACGCTGAGGCGTGGCAGCATACCGAAGGCTGCCTGGCAGGGTGCCTGAAATCTCCATGGGTGGTCCATCGCCCCCATCCCTTCCCTGATAAAAAAGTGGCCCAGCGAAGGACCCAACCATATGCAGTTGTGAATACCGCAATGGTGAATATCTTCTTCAGTGGCGCTCCTTATGGGGCCACGAACCGTATGAGGGGTGCGCCGAATTGCTTGGCGGGGTACACAACACGAACGAAGACGATCGGTCTATCTACGAGAGACTGAGCGCGGGCGAGTCTGAGCGCGAGTGAATCTGAGTGTGAATGAGTCTGCGTGCGAGTGGGTATATTTGCATGAGTGCGAGCACGGCCACGCCTGGTGTGTATATGTATACATACTTAAGGTGAATGGTTCACGTACGCCTGACCCTGAGTACTCGCGACACTAAGCGTGGCCGCCGCATGATACTTCCCTTGGAACCCCGACAAAAACGCCCACACGCCGCGACGCCCATGTCGGCACGCTCATCACGAGGATCGCGCCCGTTTCCTTCCCGTTCTTTTTCCCCCCCTTTGCCCGTGCACGCCCATGTCCAAGGCTGCGGGCGCGGCGCCGCGCGGAGTCCCCGCGACGCGTGTCGGTCGCCCTGGAAGGGTCCCGGCGACGCGCGCGGGTCGTCCGCTGCGCGGAGCAGAGAGCTAGCTGGCTGGCTGATGGCGGGCAAGGCTGTGGCCGCTGGGCAGAGCGACGACGGGGGCGAGCGAGGCTCTGGGCAGAGCGCAGCGCAGAATTCCCGCGACGCGCGCTGTTCGCCCCGAGAGGGTCCAAGCGACGCGCGCGGGCCGCCCTCGGCGCGAGGCCAAACAGTCAGACTGTCAGACTGTCGAGAGACGAGGCTCGGGCGGGCCGCTCCTCAGGTCAAGCCTCGCGGATGAACTCGGTGAAGCTCAGCTCCCTGGCGAGGGCCGCCGCCTCCCTCCTGCACCGTTTCGTGCGCGTGGCAAACTGCCCCAGTTGCTTCCGCAAGCCCTCCTGCCGCCCTGCCAGGAAGAACTAAATGCAAACTGCGCCACTGGGACTTTACAGAAAGAGCTCCACCTACGGTCACGAAACGTGTGAGGGGTGTGCCAAAATGGGGCGGCGGGCGGCGGCGCCATGCGAGCTGCGCCAGTGAGACCTTAGGTGGAGCTCCCTGTAGGACCACGAAACGTGTGAGGGGTGTGCCAAAATGGGGCGGCGGCGCCATGCGAGCTGCGCCACTGGCACCTTAGGTGGAGCTCCCTATGAGGCCATGAAACGTGTGAGGGGTGTGCCAAAATGGGGCGGCGGCGCCATGCGAGCTGCGCCACTGGGACCTTAGGTGGAGCTCCCTATGAGGCCACGAAGCGTGCGAAGGGTGTGCCAAAATGGGGCGGCGGCGCCATGCGAGCTGCGCCACTGGGACCTTACGTAGAACCCCTCTGTGGGGCCACGGAACGTGCGAGGGGTGTGCCACAATGAGGCGGCGGCGCCACGCGAGCTGCGCCACTGGGGCCTTAGGTGGAGCTCCCTATGGGGCCATGAAACGGGTGAGAGGTGTGCCAAAATGGTGCGGCGGCGCCATGCGAGCTGCGCCACTGGGGCCGTAGGTGGAGCTCCTTATGGGGCCACGAAACGTGTGAGGGGTGTGCCACAATGGGGCTGCGGCGCCATGCGAGCTGCGCCACTGGGGCCTTACGTAAACCTCCCTATGGGGCCACGAAACGTGTAAGGGGTGTGCCACTCCCTATGGGGCCACGAAACGTGTGAGGGGTGTGCCAAAATGAGGCGGTGGCGCCAAACGAGCTGCGCCACAAGGACCTTCGGTGGAGCTCCCGATGGGGCCACGTAACGTGAGAGGGGTGTGCCAAATTGGAGTGGCGGCGCCATGCGAGCTGCGCCACTGGGACCTTAGGTGGAGCTCCCTATGGGGCCACGAAACGTGTGAGGGGTGTGCCAAAATGGTGCGGCGGCGCCATGCGAGCTGCGCCACTGGGACCTTCGGTGGAGCTACCGATGGGGCCACGAAACGTGTGAGGGGTGTGCCAAAATGGGGCGGCGGCGCCATACGAGCTGCGCCACTGGGACCTTAGATGGAGCTCCCTATGGGGCCACGAAACGTGTGAGGGGTGAGCAAAAAAATGGTGCGGCGGCGCCATACGAGCTGCGCCACTGGGACCTTCGGTGGAGCTCCCGATGGGGCCACGTAATGTGTGAGGGGTGTGCCAAAATGGTGCGGCGGCGCCATGCGAGCTGCGCCACTGGGACCTTCGCTGGAGCTCCCGATGGGGCCACGAAACGTGAAAGGGGTGTGCCAAAATGAGGCGGCGTGCGGGGCGGCGGCGCCATACGAGCTGCGCCACTGCCTTAGCGGGGCCACGAAACGTGTGAGACGGCGGCGCCATGCGAGCTGCGCCACTGGGACCTTAGGTGGGGCTCCCGATGGGGCCACGAAACGTGTGAGGGGTGTGCCAAAGTGGGGCGGCGGCGCCATGCGAGCTGCGCCACTGGGGCCTTAGGTGGAGCTCCCTATGGGGCCGCGAAACGGGTGAGAGGTGTGCTGAAATGGGGCGGCGGCGCCATGCGAGCTGAGCCACTGGGGTCTTAGGTGGAGCTTCCTATGGGACCACGAAGCGCTGTACTGGGTGGGTGAAACGCAAGGAGGAGGGAGGAGGAGAAGAGGAGGAGGAGGAGGAGGAGGAGGAGGAAGAGGAGGAGGAGGAGGAGGAGGAGGAGGAGGAGGAGGAGGAGGAGAGGAACGCGGGGCACCGTCTCTTCAAAACGAGGACCCAACACCAACACCACAATGTATTCACCCACAGGCTGCGCCAAATGCCCGCTCGCGTCAAGACCGCTGGCGCCGCATGCAGGGCAGCAGCGAGCGGGTGAACCGCAGCCTGCTTTCTCTCTGGGCTCTGGGAACTGCTCCCCCGACGAGGCGGTGTGGGCAGCTTTGCGAGCCCGTCGTGCCCTTGTGAGGCCTCTGGGCACTACGCGGCTCTGGGAGAGGCAACGCCCATGGGCACGAGAGGCCATCGGCACCGGCGTGCTGGTCTCGACGAAGGCCCACCGATCCGGCCAGGGAGCCCTCCTCGGGAGACCGCGGGGTGCGTCGCTGCGCCGCTGGCAATCCGCCACCGTGCCCCCTGGCACGCTGAGGCGTGGTAGCATGCCGAAGGCTGCCTGGCAGGGTTTCTGCAATCTCCATGGGTGATCCATCGCCACCATCCCTTCCCTCATGAAAAACAATGGATTCACCCACAGGCTGCACGAAATGCCCGCTCGCGTCAAGACCGCTGGCGCCGCATGCAGGGCAGCAGCGAGCGGGTGAACCGCAGCCTGTTTTCTCTCTGGGCTCTGGGAACTGCTCCCCCGACGAGGCGGTGTGGGCAGCTTTGCGAGCCCGTCGTGCCCTTGTGAGGCCTCTGGGCGCTACGCGGCTCTGGGAAAGGCAACGCCCACGGGCACGAGAGGCCATCGGCACCGGCGTGCTGGTCTCGACCAAGGCCCGCCGATCCGGCCAGGGAGCCCTCCTCGGGAGACTGCGGGGTGCGTCGCTGCGCCACTGGCAATCCGCCACTGCGCTCCCTGGCACGCTGAGGCGTGGTAGCATGCCGAAGGCTGCCTGGCAGGGTTTCTGCAATCTCCATGGGTGATCCATCGCCACCATCCCTTCCCTCATGAAAAACAATGGATTCACCCACAGGCTGCACGAAATGCCCGCTCGCGTCAAGACCGCTGGCGCCGCATGCAGGGCAGCAGCGAGCGGGTGAACCGCAGCCTGTTTTCTCTCTGGGCTCTGGGAACTGCTCCCCCGACGAGGCGGTGTGGGCAGCTTTGCGAGCCCGTCGTGCCCTTGTGAGGCCTCTGGGCGCTACGCGGCTCTGGGAGAGGCAACGCCCACGGGCACGAGAGACCATCCGTACTGGCGTGCTGGTCTCGACGAAGGCTCACCGATCCGACCAGGGAGCCCTCCTCGGGAGGCCAGGCAGGGAGGGTGTCGCTGCGCCACTGGCACTCCGCCACCGCGCTCCCTGGCACGCTGAGGCGTGGTAGCATGCCGAAGGCTGTCTGGTAGGATATCTGAATCTCCAGGGGACATGCATCGCCCCTCCCTGCCCTGGTAAAGTATCCAAGCGAAGGACCAAACCAGATGCAGTTCAGACTACCGCGTTGTGGGCACCGCTTGCGGTGGAGTTCCTCATGGGGCCACGAAGCGCGTGAAATGTGTGCCGTAATGGGTGGGGGAGACGCATGCGCCCGCAGCCACCAGGGTCTTCTGTGGAGCCCCCATATGGGGCCACGAAGCGCTGCTCTGGGTGAGGGGAACACATGTTGCCGCGACCACAGGGGCCGTCGGTGGAGCGCTCTCATGGGGCCACGAAGCGTTGTTCTGGGCGGGAGGGGGACGAGTGCGACCGCGGCCACTGTGGCCTTCGGTGGAGCTCCTAATGAGGCCACGAACGAAGCGCCGTGCTTGGTGGCGCAGGGCGCATGTGATCACAGCCACTGGGGCCTTCGGTGGAGCTCCCTATGGGGCCACGAAGCGCTGTACTGGGCGTGGGGGCGCATGCGAACGCGGTCATTGGGGCCTTCGGTGGCGCTCCACATGGGGCCACGAAGCGCGCTACTGGGCGGGGGAGACGCGTGCGAACGTCGCCATTGGGGCCTTAGTGGAGCTCCTCATGGGGTCACGAAGCGAAGAGGGAGGAGGGGGAGGAGGGACGTGCGACGCGGGGCGCTGTCTTTTCAAAACGAAGACCCAGCACCATAGGACGATTGGGAAATTGCCCAGGCGAAACGCCCAACCATATGCAGATGTGAACCTCGCCGTTGTGGGTATCGCCTTCGGCGAATCTCCTCATAGGGCCACGACGTGCGGGGCGGGGGCGCATGCGGGCGCAACCACTGGGGCCTTCGGGGGCGCTCCACATGGGGCCACAGAGCGTGCGAGAGGGGTGTGCCGGAATGGGGCGGGGCCGCGATGCGAAGGTCGCCACTGGGGCCGTCGGTGGAGCTCCGTATGGGACCACGAAGCGCAGGAAGGGTATGCCGAAATTGGCGGCGGGCACGCGTGCGAATGTCGCCACCACTGGGGCCTTCGGTGGAGCTCCCCACGGGCCACGAAACGCGTGAGGTGTGTGTGTGTGTGTGTGTGTGTGTGTGTGTGTGTGTGTGTGTGTGTGTGTGTGTGTGTGTGTGTGTGTGTGTGTGTGTGTGTGTGTGTGTGTGTGTGTGTGTGTGTGTGTGTGTGTGTGTGTGTGTGTGTGTGTGTGTGTGTGTGCGTGCGTGCGTGCGTGCGTGCGTGCGTGCGTGCGTGCGTGCGTGCGTGCGTGCGTGCGTGCGTGCGTGCGTGCGTGCGTGCGTGCGTGCGTGCGTGCGTGCGTGCGTGCGTGCGTGCGTGCGTGCGTGCGTGCGTGCGTGCGTGCGTGCGTGCGTGCGTGCGTGCGTGCGTGTGTGTGTGTGTGTGTGTGCGTGTGTGTGTGTGTGCCGAAATGGGTGGTTTGAGACGCATTTTGCCACAGCCACTGGACCCTTCGGCGGAGCTCCCTATGGGGCCACGAAGCGCCGTACTTGGCGGCGCGGGGCACATGTGGTCACAACCACTGGGGCCTTCGGTGGAACTCCTTTGTGGCCCCGAAGCGCCGTGCTGGGTGGCGCGGGACGCATGTGGTCGCAGCCACTGGAGACTTCTGAGAGCTCCCTATGAACCTACGGAGCGCTGTACTGGACGGCGCGGACGCATGTGGTCACAGCCATTGGGGCCTTCGGTGAAGCTCCCTATGGGGCCACGAAGCGCCGAATTTGGTAGCGCGGGGCGCATGTGGTTACAGCCACTGGGGCCTTCGGTGGAGCTCCCTATGTGGCCATGAAGCGCTGTACTGGATAACGCGGAACGCATGTGGTCACAGCCACTGGGGCCTTCGGTTGAGCTCCCTATGGGGCCACGAAACGCCGTGCTGGGTGGCGCGGGACGCCTGTGGCTACAGCCACTGAGGCCTTCGGTGGAGCTCTCTAGGGCCACGAAGCGCCGTACTGGGTGGCGCGGGATGCATGCGGTCACAACCACTGGGGCCTTCGGTGGAGGGCGCTATGGGGCCACGAAGCGCCGTGCTTGGCGGCGCGGGGCGCATGTGGCCACAGCCACTGGGGCCTTCGGTGGAG
Organism: Prorocentrum cordatum; assembly: GCA_963575745.1. Classification (NCBI taxonomy): domain Eukaryota; class Dinophyceae; order Prorocentrales; family Prorocentraceae; genus Prorocentrum; species Prorocentrum cordatum. The sequence continues at coordinate 11,363 of CAUYUJ010004515.1, forward strand.
CTCCCTATGGGGCGACGAAGCGCCGTACTTGGTGGCGCGGAACGCGTGTGGTCACAGCCACTGGGGCCTCTGGTGGAGCTCCCTATGGGGCCACAAAAACGTATGAGGGGTGTGCCGAAGATGGGATGATGGGGAGGAGGGGCGGGGAGAAGGAGGAACGCGGTGCGCTGTCTTTTCAAAAGAATGACCCAACATCAGGTTGGTTAAGAAGTATGATCCAATCGAGTGCCTCACCATATGCGAAGGTGAGTCGGAAGTGGGAGCTTGGAACGGAAGTGACCCCAACGGGCAAATCGGTTTCGGTTTCGGTTCGTGTCGTGCGTACGGGCGAAGCGGAGCTGCGCAAGTTCCATCCTTAGTAAAACCCATAAATTGCCAAAAAGGTCGCCTCCAGAGCGCTGGGCGTGGCCCCCAGTTGTCCTGGCGGTTGTCCTGGCGGTTGTCCCGATGGTTGTGGTTGTCCCGATGGTTGTCCCGATGGTTGATAGATAAATAGATGAACAAGTAGCACGCGCGCCATGGCTCCTGCACAGAGAGGAAGGGGGATGAGGCGGAGGAGGCGCGCTGGCTGGTGAATGGGATGATGGAGGGGGCGCTCGGGATGGGGGTGTCGGGGCGGAGGGGGCGCGTTGGCTCGTGGATGGGGGGGTGCGGGGGGGGCGCTCGGGGTGGGGTGGGGGGGGGCGGTGCCGTGCCGAGATGAATGGGTCAGGGCGGAGGGGTCGGTGCCGCGCCAAAACAAAGGGGTCGGGGCGGAGGGGGCGCGCTGGCTGGTGGGCGGGGGGGATGCGGAGGGGGCGCGCGTGGAGGAGGCGGGGGGGGCGGTGCCGCGCCAAAATAGAGAAGTCGGGTCGGATGGGTGCGCTGTGCCGAAATAAGTGCCCTCCAGATACACAAACCTTGGCTTATTCACAGACACGCCAACACTGGCGCATCCCCCAGATACGCCAACTCTTGCGCACCACACAGGTACGCCAACCCTGGCGAATTCACTGATATGCAACCCCTCGCGCTGGGTGGGGGGGATGCGGATGGGGCGTGTCGTGCCGAAATAAAGCGGTCGGGTCGGAGGGGTGTGCCGCGCCGAAATAAAAGAGTCGGTGCGGAAGGGGCGCGCGGGGGGGGGCGTGCCGAAATATATGGGCCGGGGCGGCGGGGGCGCGCTGGCTGGTGGGTGGGGGGGGGTGCGCGGGGGCCGTGCTGAAATAAATGGGTCGGGGCGGAGGGGCGCTGGCTGGTGGGTGGGGGATGCGGAGGCTGTGTGCCGTGCCGAAATAATAAAAAGGGGTCGGGGCGGAGGGTGTGACGTGCCGAAATAAGAAGGTCGGGGCGGAGGGCGCGCTGGCTGGTGGGTGGGGGGGATGCGGAGGGGGTGTGCGTGCCGAAATTAAGAAAGGGTCGGGGCGGAGGGGGTGCCGTGCCGAAATAAAAGGGGTCGGGGGGGGCGCGCTGGCTGGTGGGTGGGGGGGGTGCCGTGAAATAAAGGGGTCGGGGCGGAGGGGGCGCGCGGGGGCGTGCTAAAAGGGGTCGGGGCGGAGGGGCGCGCTGGCTGGTGGGTGGGAGGGGGATGCGCGGGGGTGTGCCGTGCCGAAAACAAAGGTCGGGGCGGAAAAACGCGCTGGCTGGTGGGTGGGGGGATGCGGAGGCGGTGTGCCGTGCCGAAATAACTGGTCGGTGCGGAGTGGTGTGTCGTGCCGAAATAAATGGGTCGGGGCGGAGGGGCGCGCTGGCTGGTGGGTGGGGGGATGCGGAGGCTGTGTGCCGTGCCGAAATAAAAGGGTCGGGGCGGAGGGGTGTGCCGTGCCGAACTAAAGGGGTCGGGGCGGAGGGGCGCGCTGGTTGGTGGGTGGAGGGGATGCGGATGGGGTGTGGAGGGGGTGTGGGCTTCTTAAACCCCCAGAGGACATGCATCGACACCCCTTCCTTCCCTGGTGAAAAACACTGGAACTCCCAGAGGCTGCACGACATGGCCGCTCGCGTCAAGACCGCTGGCGCCGCGCGCAAGGCAGCAGCGAGCGGGTGAACCGCAGCCTGTCTCTCTCTATGGGCTCTTCGAACTGCTCCCGCGGCGAGACGGCGTGGGCAGCTTTGCAAGCCCGTCGTGCCCTTGTGAGGCCTCCAGGTACCACGCGGCTCTGGGAGAGGCAGCGCCCGTGGGTATGAGAGGCCAACCGCACCAATGTGCCGGTCTCGACGAAGGCCCCCCGATCCGGCTGGGGAGCACTCCTCGGGAGACCGGGGAAGGCGTCGCCACGCCACTGGCAACCGGGCACGGCAACCCCTGGCACGTTGTGGCGTGATAGCATGCCGAAGGCTGGCTGGTCGGGTTTCTTAAACCCCCATGGGACATGCATCGTCCTCCCTTCCTTCCCTGTCGATTGCGCAGGAAAAGCCACGGCAACCTAAACCTAGTCTTCAAGGGTAATCACGCCTTGGAAATAACGACGACATATCGGTTCAACCGGTAGCCCCCGCTTACGAAATTTTGACAACGGCCGAAACTCGATTGACTAACCGCACGGTCTATTGAGACCACAAGCTCAAAACAACTCAAAAACCGAGCAGCTAGAATTGATAAAACGTAAACGAAGAAACGGTGTTATTCTGAAATCATAAACGCACCTTTGCGATGCAGGGGCACTTTGTTCAAAAACAATCACAAACGTGGTCTGGAAACTGACATTTCGCGTTCAGATGCACTCTGCTTTAGCTTCACTGCGCGCGAACCTTAACGGATTCAAACACGCTCCTTTCGCGCAACCGCCGTCGTCGTGCAACCGCCGCGCAAAATTTGACAGCGCTGGGCTGCCCGGAAGGTTGAACGGTGCCCCCAAACAAAAATAGACAACGGAATCCTGGATCCGACGGTCACCCCAGTCCAGCAGCGACTGCCAGCACGACATGGCCGCTCGCGTCAAGACCGCTGGCGCCGCACGCAAGGCAGCAGCGAGCGGGTGAACCGCAGCCTGTCTCTCTCTCTCTCTATGGGCTCTTCGAACTGCTCCCGCGGCGAGACGGCGTGGGCAGCTTTGCGAGCCCGTCGTGCCCTTGTGAGGCCTCCAGGTACCACGCGGCTCTGGGAGAGGCAGCGCCCGTGGGTATGAGAGGCCAACCGCACCGGTGTGCCAGTCTCGACGAAGGCCCCCCGATCCTCCCACCGATCCGGCTGGGGAGCTCTCCTCGGGAGACCAGGGAAGGCGTCGCCGCGCCACTGGCAATCCGCTACCGTGTGCCCTGGCACGCTGTGGCGTGGTAGCATGCCGAAGGCTGTCTGGGAAGGTTTCTGAACTCTCATGAGACATGCATCGCCCACCCTCCCTTCCCTGGTAAATTACCCAGGCGCAGGATCCAGCCATGTGTAGTTCCGAATGCAGCGTTGTGGGTACCGCTGTCGGAGGAGCCCCTTCTGGGGCCACGAAACGCGTGAGTGGTGTGCCGTGCTGCCGCGGCCATGAGGGTCCAATGAGGGTCTTCTGTGGAGCTCCCTGTGGGGCCACGAAGCGCTACGCTATACTGGAGCCTTCGGTGCAGCTCCCTATGGGGCCACGAAGCGGTGTAGTGGGGGGAAACGCATGCAAACGCTGCCACTGGAGCTTTCGGTGGACCTCCCCATGGGGCCACGAAGCGCTGTACTGGGGGGAGGGCGGCGCATCCGAACGCGTCCACTGGAGCCTTCGGTGGAGCTCCCTATGGGGCCATGGAACGCTGTACTGGCCGGGGGGGACGCATGCGAACGCGGCCACTGGAGCCTTCGGTGGAGCTCCCTATGGGGCCACGAAGTGCTGTACTTGGCGGGGGAGACGCATGCGAACGCGGCCACTGGGGCCTTCGGAGGAGCTCCCTACGGGGTCAGGAAAGTAGGAGTGGCGCGGGGCGCTGTTTCTTCAAAACGAAGACCCAACACCACAGCATGATTGGGAAAGCATGGGATCCATCCACAGGCTGCGCGAAATGGCCGCTCGCGTCAAGACCGCTGGCGCCGCACGCAAGCAGCAGCGAGCGGGTGAACCACAGCGTGTGTGTGTGTGTGTGCCTCTCTCTCTCTCTATATATGGACTCTCTGAACTCCTCCCGCGTTAAGACGGCATGGGCAGCTTTGCGAGCCCGTCGTGCCCTTGTGGGGCCTCCAGGTACCACGCGGCTCTGGGAGAGGCAACGCCCGTGGGTATGAGAGGCCAATCGCACCGGTGTACCAGTCTCGACGAAGGCCCCCCGATCCGGCTGGGGAGCACTCCTCGGGAGACCGGGGAACGCGTCGCTGCGCCACTGGCAATCCGCCACCGTGCCCCCTGGAACGTTGAGGCGTGGTAGCATGCCGAAGGCTGGCTGGTCGGGCTTCTTAAAACCCCATAGGATATGCATCGACACCCCTTCCTTCCCTGGTGAAAAACACTGGCACTCCCAGAGGCTGCACGACATGGCCGCTCGCGTCAAGACCGGTGGCGCCGCACGCAAGGCAGCAGCGAGCGGGTGAACCGCAGCCTGTCTCTCTCAGGGCTCTTCGAACTGTTCCCGCGGCGAGACGGCGTGGGCAGCTTTGCAAGCCCGTCGTGCCCTTGTGTGGCCTCCAGGTACCACGCGGCTCTGGGAGAGGCAGCGCCCGTGGGTATGAGAGGCCAACCGCACCAATGTGCCGGTCTCGACGAAGGCCCGGCTGGGGAGCACTCCTCGGGAGACTGGGGAGGGCGTCGCTGCGCCACTGGCAATCGGGCACGGCAACCCTTGGCATGTTGTGGCGTGGTAGCATGCCGAAGGCTGGCTTGTCGGGCTTCTTAAACCCCCATGGGACATGCATCGTCCACCCATCCTTCCCTGGTAAAAAAATCGCTCCTGGCACACTCTTGTGAAATCGATTGCGCAGGAAAAACCACGACAACATAAATCTAGTCTTCAAGGGTAATCACGCCTTGGAAATAACGACGACATATCGGTTCAACTGGTAACCCCTCGCTTACGAAATTTTGACAACGGTCGAAACTGGATTGACTGACCGCACGGTCTATTTCGACCACAAGCTCAAAACAACTCAAAAACAGAGCAGTTAGAATCGATAAAGCGTAAATGAAGAAACGGCATTATTCTGAAATCATAAACGCACCTTTGCGATGCAGGGGCACTTTGTTCAAAAACAATCACAAACGTGGCCTGGAAACTAACATTTCGTGTTCAGGTGCACTCTGCTTTAGCTTCACCGCGCGCGAACCTTAACGGTTTCAAACACGCCCCTTTCGCGCAACCGCCGTCGTCGTGCAACCGCCGCGCAAAATTTGAAAGTGCTGGGCTGCCCAGAAGGTTGAACGGTGCCCCCCGACAAAAATCGACAACGGAATCCTGGATCCTACGGTCACCCCAGTCCAGCAGCGACTGCCAGCACGACATGGCCGCTCGCGTCAAGACCGCTGGCACCGCACGCAAGGCAGCAGCGAGCGGGTGAACCGCAGCCTGTCTCTCTGTATGGGCTCTTCGAACTGCTCCCCCGGCGAGACGGCATGGGCAGCTTTGCGAGCCCGTCGTGCCCTTGTGAGGCCTCCAGGTACCACGCGGCTCTGGGAGAGGCAGCGCCCGTGGGTATGAGAGGCCACCCGCACCGGTGTGCCAGCCTCGACGAAGGCCCCCCGATCCGGCTGGGGAGCACTCCTCGGGAGACCGGGGAAGGCGTCGCTGCGCCACTGGCAATCCGCCACCGTGCCCCCTGGAACGTTGAGGCGTGGTAGCATGCCGAAGGCTGGCTGGTCGGGCTTCTTAAACCCCCATAGGATATGCATCGACACCCCTTCCTTCCCTGGTGAAAAACACTGGAACTCCCAGAGGCTGCACGACATGGCCGCTCGCGTCAAGACCGCTGGCGCCGCACGCAAGGCAGCAGCGAGCGGGTGAACCGCAGCCTGTCTCTCTCTATGGGCTCTTCGAACTGCTCCCGCGGCGAGACGCCATGGGCAGCTTTGCAAGCCCGTCGTGCCCTTGTGAGGCCTCCAGGTACCACGCGGCTCTGGGAGAGGCAGCGCCCGTGGGTATGAGAGGCCAACCGCACCAATGTGCCGGTCTCGACGAAGGCCCCCCGATCTGGGCAGGGAGCACTCCTCGGGAGACCGGGGAGGGCGTCGCTGCGCCACTGGCAATGCGCCAGTACCCCCTGGCACGCTGAGGCGTGGTAGCATGCCGCAAGCTGCCGGATGATCGGGTTTCTGAGATCCCCATGGGACATGCATCGCCCACCCTCCCTTCCCTGGTGAAAAACCATACGTCAACAATAGATCAACCCAGAAGCTGCACGACATGGCCGCTCGCGTCAAGACCGCTGGCACCGCACGCAAGGCAGCAGCGAGCGGGTGAACTGGAGCCTGTCCCTCTCTATGGGCTCTTCGGACTGCTCCCGCGGCGAGACGGCGCGGGCAGCTTTGCAAGCCCGTCGTGCCTTTGTGAGGCCTCCAGGTACCACGCGGCTCTGGGAGAGGCAGCGCCCGTGGGTATGAGAGGCCAGCCGCACCGGTGTGCCAGTCTCGACGAAGGCCCACCGATCCAGCCAGGGAGCACTCCTCGGGAGACCGGGGAGGGCGTCGCTGCGCCACTGGCGATCCGCCACCATGCCCCCTGGCACGTTGAGGCGTGGTAGCATGCCGAAGGCTGGCTGGTCGGGTTTCTCAAATCCCCATGGGACATGCATCGTCATCCCTTTCTTCCCGGGTGGAAAAAAAAACATTGGAACCACCCAGAGGCGGCACGAAATGGCCGCTCGCGTCAAGACCGCTGGCGCCGCACGCAAGGCAGCAGCGAGCGGGTGAACCGCAGCCTGTCTCTCTCTATGGGCTCTTCGAACTGCTCCCGCGGGAAGACGGCATGGGCAGCTTTGCAAGCCCGTCACGCCCTTGTGAGGCCTCCAGGTACCACGCGGCTCTGGGAGAAGCAGCGCCCGTGGGTATGAGAGGCCAACCACACCTGTGTGCCAGTCTCGACGAAAGCCCACCGATCCAGCCGGGGAGCACTCCTCGGGAGACTGGGGAGGGCGTCGCTGCGCCACTGGCAATCCGCCACCGTGCCGCCTGGCACGTTGAGACCTGGTAGCATGCCGAAGGCTGCCTGGGAAGGTCTCTGAAATCTCATGAGACATGCATCGCTCATCCTCCCTTCCCTGGTAAATTATCCAGACGAAAGATCCACCCATGTGTAGTTCCGAGTACAGTGTTGTGGTACCGCTGTCGGTGGAACCCCTTATGGGGCCACGAAACGCGTGAGTGGTATGCCGTGCTGCCGCGGCCATGAGGGTCCTCTGTGTAGCTCCCTATGGGGCCACGAAGCGCTGTACTAGGTGGGGGACGCATGCGGCCGCCTCCACTTGAGCCGTCGGTGCGGCTCCTTATGGGGCCACGAAGCGGTGTAGTGGGGGGGAAACGCATGCGAACGCGTCCACTGGGGCCTTCGGTGGACACCCCCATGGGGCCATGAAGCGCTGTAATGAGGGAGGGTGGCGCATGCGAACGCGTCCACTGGAGCCTTTGGTGGAGCTCCCTATGGGGCCATGGAACGATGTAGTAGCCGGGGGCGACGCATGCGAACGCGGCCACTGGAGCCTTCGGTGGAGCTCCCTATGGGGCCACGAAACCCTGTACTGGGCGGGGGAGTCGCACGCGAACGCGGCCACTGGGGCCTTCGGAGGAGCTCCCTATGGGGTCACGAAGCGAGCAGGGTGGAGGGGAGAGGAGGGAGGAGTGGCGCGGGGCGCTGTTTCTTCAAAACGAAGACCCAACACCACAGCATGATTGGGAAAACATGGGATCCACCCACAGACTGCGCGAAATGGCAGCGCGCGTCAAGACCGCTGGCGCCGCACGCAAGCAGCAGCGAGCGGGTGAACCGCAGCGTGTGTGTGTGTGTCTCTCTCTCTCTCTCTCTCTCCCTCTCTCTCTCTCTATCTCTCTATCTCTCTCTCTCTCTATATATATGGGTTCTTTGAACTGCTCCCGCGGCAAGACGGCATGGGCAGCTTTGCAAGCCCGTCACGCCCTTGTGAGGCCTCCAGGTACCACGCGGCTCTGGGAGAAGCAGCGCCCGTGGGTATGAGAGGCCAACCGCACCAGTGTGCCAGTCTCGACGAAAGCCCACCGATCCAGCCAGGGAGCACTCCTCGGGAGACTGGGGAAAGCGTCGCTGCGCCACTGGCAATGCACCACCGTGCCCCCTGGCACGTTGAGGCGTGGTAGCATGCCGAAGGCTGGCTGGTCGGGCTTCTGAAACCCCCATGGGACATGCATCGACCCCCCTTCCTTCCCTGGTGAATTATCCTGGAGGTCCCAACCATATGCAGCTGTGGGTACCGTAATTTTGAATATCTGCTTCGGTGAAGCTCCCTATGGGGCCACGAAGCGCTGCACTGCGTGGGTGGTGTGCCGAATTTGGTTTCCAGGGCGCATGCGGACGGTCCCACTGAGGGCTTCGGTGGAGCTCCATATGGGACCACGAAGCGCTCTACTGAGTGAGTGAAAATGCCAAATTGGGTTCCCGGGACGCATGCGGACGGTCCCACTGGGGGCTTTGGTGGAGCCCCCTATGGGGCCACGAAACGCTGAACTGCGCGGGTGAAAATGCCAAATTACATCTCCCGGACGCATACGGACGGTGGCACTGGGGCCTTGGGTGGAGCCCCCTATGGGGCCACGAAACGCTGCTCTGGGTGGGTGAAAATGCCAAATTGGGCTTCCGGGGCGCATGCGGACGGGGGCACTGGGGCCTTGGGTGGAGCCCCCTATGGGGCCACGAAACGCTGCACTGGGTGGGTGAAAATGCCAAATTGGGCTTCCGGGGCGCATGCGGACGGGGGCACTGGGGCCTCTTGTGGAGCTCCCTATGGGGCCACGAAACGCTGTACTGGGTGTGCGGAACGCATGCGGGCGGTAGCGCTGGGACCTTCGGTGGAGCTCCCTATCTATGGGGCCACGACACGCTGTACTGGGTGTGCGGGACGCATGCGGACGGTAGCACTGGGACCTTCGGTGGAGCTCCCTTTGGGGCCACGAAACGCTGTACTGGGTTGGTGAAACGCAGGGAGAAGGGGGAGGAGGGCCACGAAACGCTGTACTGGGTGTGCGGGACGCATGCGGACGGTAGCGCTGGGACTTCGGTGGAGCTCCCTATGGGGCCACGAAACGCTGTACTGGGTGTGCGGGACGCATGCGGACGGTAGCACTGGGACCTTCGGTGGAGCTCCCTATGGGGCCACGAAGCGCTGTACTTGGTGGGTGAAACGCAGGGAGGAGGGGGAGGAGGGCCACGAAACGCTGTACTGGGTGTGCGGGACGCATGGGGACGGAAGCACTGCTCTTCGGTGGAGCTCCCTATGGGGCCACGAAGCGCTGTACTGGGTGTGCGGGACGCATGCGGACGGTAGCACTGGGACCTTCGGTGGGGCTCCCTATGGGGCCACGAAACGCTGTACTGGGTGGGTGGAACGCAGGGAGGAGGGGGAGGAGGGCTACGAAACCCTGTCCTGAGTGTGCGGGACGCATGCGGACGGTAGCACTGGGACCTTCGGTGGAGCTCCCTATGGGGCCACGACACGCTGTACTGGGTGTGCGGGACGCATGCGGACGGTAGCACTGGAACCTTCGGTGGGGCCCCCTATGGGGCCACGAAACGCTGTACTTGGTGGGTGAAACGCAGGGAGGAGGGGGAGGAGGGCCACGAAACGCTGTACTGGGTGTGCGGGACGCATGCGGACGGAAGCACTGGGACCTTGGGTGGGGCTCCCTATGGGGTCAGGAAACGCTGTACTGGGTGTGCGGGACGCATGCGGACGGTAGGGAGGAGGGGGAGGAGGAGGAAGAGGAGGAGGAGCGCGGGGACCGTCTCTTCAAAACGAGGACCCAACACCACAGGATGGTTGGGAAAAACACTGAAACCTACCAAAGATGGCACGAAATGGCCACTCGCGTCAAGACCGCTGGCGCCGCACGCAAGGCAGCATGCTCCCGCGGCGAGACGGCGTGGGCAGCTTTGCGAGCCCGTCGTGCCCTTGTGAAGCCTCCAGGTACCACGCGGCTCTGGGAGAAGCAAAGCCCGTGGGTATGAGAGGCCAACCGCACCAATGTGCCGGTCTCGACGAAGGCCCACCGATCCGGCCGGGGAGCACTCCTCGGGAGACCGGGGAGGGCGTCGCTGCGCCACTGGCAATCCGCAGCCGCGCCCCCTGGCACGTTGAGGCGTGGTAGCATGCCGAAGGCTGTCTGGGAAGGTTTCTGAACTCTCATGGGACATGCATCGCCCACCCTCCCTTCACTGGTAAATTGTCCAGACGAAGGATCCACCCATATGTAGTTTCCAATACAGCGTTGTGGGTACCGCTGTCGGTGGTGCCTCTTATGGGGCCACGAAGCGCTATACTGTGCGGCCGCGGCCATTAGGGTCTGCTGTGGGGCTCCCTAGGGGGCCACGACGCGCTGTACTAGGTGGGGGGGGACGCATGCGGCCGCGGCCACTGGAGCCTTCGGTGGAGCTCCCTGTGGGGCCACGAAGCGCTGTACTGGGAGAGAGGGGCGCATGCGAACGCGGACACTGGTGGAGCTCCCCATGGGGCCACGACGCGCTGTACTGTGGGGGCTCGTGCGAACGCTGCCACGGGGGCCGTCGGTGGAGCTCCATATTATAGGGCCATGCAACGCTATACTGGGGGAGGGGGGCGCATGCGAACGCGGCCACTTGGGCCTTCGACGGAGCTCCCTAGGGGGCCATAGAGTGCTGTAATGGGCGGGGGGGGACGCATGCGAGTGCAGCCACTGGGGCCTTCGGTGGAGCTCCCTATGGGGCCACGAAGCGCTGTACTGGGGCGGGGGGGACGCATGCGAACGCGGCCTGGGAGACCGAGGAAAGCGTCGCTGCGCCACTGGCAATCTGCCACCGTGTCCCCTGGCACGTTGAGGCGTGGATCTGGGCAGGGGAGACGCATGCCAGTGCAGCCACTTGGGCCTTCAGAGGAGCTCCCTTGGGGGCCACGAGACGCTGTACTGGGTGGGGGAACCGCATGCAAGCAGCGTCTGGGGTCTTCGGTGGAGCTCGCCCTGGGGCCATGAAGCGCTGTACTGGGTGGGCGGGACCCATGCGAATGCAGCCACTGGGGCCGTCGGTGGAGCTTCCCATGGGGTCACGAAACGCTCTACGGGGCGGGGGTCCCGCATGCGAGTGCAGCCACTGGGGCCATCGGTGGAGCTCCCTATGGGGGCACGAAGCGCTGTACTGGGTGGGAGAACCGCATGCGAGTGCAGCCAGTGGGGCCTTCGGTGGAGCTCCCTATGGGGCCACGAAGCGCTGTATTGGGTGGGGGAAACGCATGCGAGTGCAACCACTGGGGCCTTCGGTGGAGCTCCCTGTGGGGCCACAAAGCGGTGCACTGGGGGGGGGGGGCGCATGCGAACGCTGCCACTGGGGCCTTCGGCGGAGCTCCCTGTGGGGCCACGAAACGCTGCACTGGGGGGGGGGGAACCGCATGCGAGTGCAGCCACTGAGGCCTTCGGTGGAGCTCCCTATGGGGCCACGAAGCGCTGTACTGGGGCGGGGTCCCGCACGCGGCCGCGGCCACTGGAGCCTTCGGTGGAGATCCCTGTGGGGCCACGAAGCGCTGTACTGGGTGGGGAGACGCACACTGATGAGGGCAGAGGCAAGGAGGGGGAGGAGGGAGGAGGGGGAGGGGAAGGAGGGCAGGAGGGGAGGAGGAGAGGGGACACGGGGGCTGTCTCCTTAAAACGAGAACTCGACACCACAGGATGGTTGGGAAAAACAGTGGATCCACCCAGAGGCTGCATCAAATGGCCGCTCGCGTCAAGACCGCTGGCGCCGCACGCAAGGCAACAGCGAACGGGTGAACCGCACCCTCCCTCTCTCGATGGATTCTCGTCGATCTGCTCCCGCGGCAAGACGGCGTGGGCGCTTTGCGAGCCCGCCATGTCCTTCAATCCCCATGGAAGATGCATCGTCCCCCCATCCTTCCCTGGCGATACACAAAAACACTGGAATCACCCACAGGCTGCACGAAATGGCCGCTCGCGTCAAGACCGCTAGCACCGCACGCAAGGCAGCAGCGAGCGGGTGAACCGCAGCCTGTCTCTCTATGGGCTCTTCGAACTGCTCCCGCGGCGACACGGCGTGGGCAGCTTTGCAAGCCCGTCGTGCCCTTGTGAGGCCTTCAGGTACCACGCGGCTCTGGGAGAAGCAGCGCCCGTGGGTATGAGAAGCCATCCGCAACTATGTGCAAATCTAGACGAAAGCCCACCGATCCGGCCAGGGAGCACTCCTCGGGAGACCGGGGAAGGCGTCGCTGCGCCACTGGGAATCCGCTACCATGTCCCCTGGCAAGTTGAGGCGTGGTAGCATGCCGATGGCTGGCTGGTCGGGTTTCTTACATCCCCATGGGACATGCATCGACGCCCCTTCCTTCCCTGGCGGAAAAACGCTGGAACCACCCAGAGGCTGCACGACATGGCCGCTCGCGTCAAGACCGCTGGCACCGCACGCAAGGCAGCAGCGAGCGGGTGAACCGCAGCCTGTCTTCCTCTATGGGCTCTTCGAACTGCTCCCGCGGCGACACGGCGTGGGCAGCTTTGCAAGCCCGTCGTGCCCTTGTGAGGCCTCCAGGTACCACGCGGCTCTGGGAGAGGCAGCGCCCGTGGGTATGAGAGGCCAACCGCACCAGTGTGCCAGTCTCGACGAAAGCCCACCGATCCAGCCAGGGAGCACTCCTCGGGAGACTGGGGAAAGCGTCGCTGCGCCACTGGCAATGCACCACCGTGCCCCCTGGCACGTTGAGGCGTGGTAGCATGCCGAAGGCTGGCTGGTCGGGCGTCTTAAACCCCCATGGGACATGCATCGCCCCCCCCTTCCTTCCATGGAAAAAATCACTCCCGGCACACTCTTGTGAAACCGATTGCGCAGGAAAAACCACGACAACATAAACCTAGTCTTCAAGGGTAACCACCCCTCGGAAATAAAACGACATCTCGGTTCAACCTGTAACACCCCGCTTACAAAATTTTGACAACGGCCGAACCTCGATTAACTGACCGCACGGTCTATTTCGAGCAAAAGCTGAAAACAATGAAAAAAACAAACAATTAAAATCGATGGAACGTAAACGAAGAAACGGTGTTATTCTGAAACCATAATCATACCTTTGCGATGCAGGGGCACTCACGGTGTTCAACAACAAGCTCAAACGTGGTCTGGAAACTAACATTTCGCGTTCAGATCCGCTCTGCTTTAGCTTCACCGCGCGCGAACATGAATGGTTTCAAACATGCTCCTTTCGCGCAACCGCCGTCGCCGTGCAACCGCCGCGCAAAATTTGACAGCGCTGGGCTGCCCGGAAGGTTGAACGGTGCCCGCCAACAAAAATCGACAACGAAATCTGGATCCGACGGTCACCCCAGTCCAGCAGCGACTGCCAGGACTCCAGGACTGATGTAAAAAACACTGGAGCCACCCAGAGGCGGCACGAAATGACCGCTCGCGTCAAGACCGCTGGCGCCGCACGCAAGGCAGCAGCGAGCGGGTGAACCGCAGCCTGTCTCTCTATGGGCTCTTCGAACTGCTCCCGCGGCGAGACGGCATGTGCAGCTTTGCGAGCCCGTCGTGCCCTTGTGAGGCCTCCAGGTACCACGCGGCTCTGGGAGAGGCAGCGCCCGTGGGTATGAGAGGCCAACCGCACCGGTGTGCCAGTCTCGACGAAGGCCCACCGATCTGGCCAGGGAGCACTCCTCGGGAGACCGGGGAGGGCGTCGCTGCGCCACTGGCAATCCGCCACCGTGCCCCCTGGCACGTTGAGGCATGGTAGCATGGCGAAGGCTGTCTGGGAAGGTCTCAGAAGTCTCATGAGACATGCATCGCTCACACTCCCTTCCCTTGTAAATTATCCAGACGAAAGATCCGACCATGTGAAATTTCGAGTACAGTGTTGTGGGTACCGCTGTCGGTGGAGCCCCTTATGGGGCCACGAAACGCGTGAGTGGTATGCCGTGCTGCCGCGGCCATGAGGGTCCTCTGTGGAGCTCCCTATGGGGCCACGAAGCGCTGTACTAGGTGGGGGGACGCATGAGGCCGCCTCCACTGGAGCCGTCGGTGCAGCTCCTTATGGGGCCACGAAGCGGTGTAGTGGGGGGGAAACGCATGCGAACGCGTCCACTGGGGCCTTCGGTGGACCTCCCCATGGGGCCACGAAGCGCTGTAATGGGGGATGGGGGGCGCATGCGAACGCGTCCACTAGAGCCTTTTGGTGGAGCTCTTGATGGGGCCATGGAACGATGTAGTGGGCGGGGGGGACGCATGGGGCTTTGTTTCTTCAAAACGAAGACCCAACACATAGCATGATTAGGAAAACATGGGATCCACCCACAAGCTGCGCGAAATGGCGGCTCGCGTCCAGACCGCTGGCGCCGCACGCAAGCAGCGGCGAGCGGGTGAACCGCAGCGTGTGTGTGTGTGTGGTGTGTGTGTGTGTCTCTCTCTCTCTATATATATGGGCTCTTTGAACTGCTCCCGCGGCAAGACGGCATGGGCAGCTTTGCGAGCCCGTCGTGCCCTTGTGAGGCCTCCAAGTACCACGCGGCTCTGGGAGAGGCAGCGCCCGTGGGTATGAGAGGCCAACCGCAACGGTGTGCCGGTCTCGACGAAGGCCCACCGATCCAGCCAGGGAGCACTCCTCGGGAGACTGGGGAAAGCGTCGCTGCGCCACTGGCAATGCACCACCGTGCCTCCTGGCACGTTGAGGCGTGGAAGCATGCCGAAGGCTGGCTGGTCGGGTGTCTTAAACCCCCATGGGACATGCATCGACCCCCCCTTCCTTCCCCGGTGAAAAGCACTGGAACCTACCAGAGATGGCACAAAATGGCCACTCGCGTCAAGACCGCTGGCGCCGCACGCAAGGCAGCATGCTCCCGCGGCGAGACGGCGTGGGCAGCTTTGCGAGCCCGTCGTGCCCTTGTGAGGCCTCCAGGTACCACGCGGCTCTGGGAGAGGCAGCGCCCGTGGGTATGAGAGGCCAACCGCACCGGTGTGCCGGTCTCGACGAAGGCCCACCGATCCAGCCAGGGAGCACTCCTCGGGAGACTGGGGAAAACGTCGCTGCGCCACTGGCAATGCACCACCGTGCCCCCTGGCACGTTGAGGCGTGGAAGCATGCCGAAGGCTGGCTGGTCGGGTGTCTTAAACCCCCATGGGACATGCATCGACCCCCCCTTCCTTCCCCGGTGAAAAGCACTGGAACCTACCAGAGATGGCACGAAATGGCCACTCGCGTCAAGACCGCTGGCGCCGCACGCAAGGCAGCATGCTCCCGCGGCGAGACGGCGTGGGCAGCTTTGCGAGCCCGTCGTGCCCTTTTGAGGCCTCCAGGTACCACGCGGCTCTGGGAGAGGCAGCGCCCGTGGGTATGAGAGGCCAACCGCACCGGTGTGCCGGTCTCGACGAAGGCCCACCGATCCAGCCAGGGAGCACTCCTCGGGAGACTGGGGAAAGCGTCGCTGCGCCACTGGCAATGCACCACCGTGCCCCCTGGCACGTTGAGGCGTGGAAGCATGCAGAAGGCTGGCTGGTCGGGTGTCTTAAACCCCCATGGGACATGCATCGACCCCCCCTTCCTTCCCCGGTGAAAAGCACTGGAACCTACCAGAGATGGCACGAAATGGCCACTCACGTCAAGATCGCTGGCGCCGCACGCAAGGCAGCATGCTCCCGCGGCGAGACGGCGTGGGCAGCTTTGCGAGCCCGTCGTGCCCTTGTGAGGCCTCCAGGTACCACGCGGCTCTGGGAGAGGCAGCGCCCGTGGGTATGAGAAGCCAACCGCACCAATGTGCCGGTCTCGACGAAGGCCCACCGATCCGGCCGGGAAGCACTCCTCGGGAGACCGGGGAGGGCGTCGCTGCGCCACTGGCAATCTGGCACGTTGAGGCGTGGTAGCATGTCGAAGGCTGGCTGGTCGGGTTTCTTCAACCCCCAGGGGACATGCATTGCCCCCCCTTCCTTCCCTGGTAAAACTAGGGGGGCGAAGAACGACAAAACCAGACAAACTCGGACCTCCGAGTTTTTGAGTTTATGCCCTTGCTTTTGTCCCTGTTCCTGTTCCCCTAATTCCTTCAACGGTGAGAAAAACATGGGAACGGCCGCTTGCGTCGGGCCTGTCCCCCCATACAGCGAGGATTTTCGACGAAAAATTAAAAATACCAGAAAAATTGTAAAACATTGCTCCAACAATAGTCTGGGGACTATTTTTTGAGTACGTTTTGACATGTTTTGAGTATTTTTGGGTGTTTTTTTTCGTCGAAAGCCCCCCTGTAGGGGACACGCCTGACATAACGGTATCGTTTAACCGATCCCCAGCGGCGTGGCCTGGGCCCCGCTGGCCGACTTACCCCCCTGGACGGGGATCTAGGTCGTCCCCTTCGGGCTTCGAGGGGCGTATCCCCAGCTGGGGTGATAAGTTGGCGGGGGTCTCGACGGGGATGGAGATGGGCCTGGGGATCGGTGAAACGATACCGACCCCTGGCCCTGGCTGCCCACGGCAATGACGGGGCCCTGAGACACACAAATAAATACACACAAATACAAGGATACCCCATATTTTCCCATATTTTCTGGGTTTTTGTCTCCCCCCCCACTTCCCATATTTTCCCATATTTTTGGGGGGATCGACGATTAATTGTGTCTGTGTGTTTTTTTCTCTCCTGAGGCAAGCGGGGTCGCAGAAGCCCCGGCCAGCGCCGCGCACCCGCAGCCCGGCCGCGGGACAGCGCCGGCGGCACCGGAAAGCTGAGCTGACCTTCGGCCGGGCGTGTCCTACGGGCCGACTTTCGCCGACGAGCCAAAGCAATACGCAGACGAAAATCAAAAATGATCCAGAAATGCTCCCAAAATCGTCCCCGTACTAGTTTCTGACTGTTTGTGAGTATTCCTCCTGTATAGGGACACGCCCGACTTAAAACCAACCCGGGTCAATCAAACCCAGGATTAGCAAGAAACCAACAAACTACAGTGCAGGAGAGAAAATGCAACGCAGGGCTTCGCAAACCAGGATCGGCCAACATGTGCGGCCGCCTCGCGTCCACGAGCGGCTCGCTAACCTTAAGTCGGGCGTGTCCCCCTACAGGGGGATTCTCGACGAAAAATTAGAAATACCGCAAGAATGGCCCAAAATGACCAAAAATAATACCCCCAAAATAGTCCTCAGACTATGTTGCTACTATTCTTGAATGTTCCCCCTGAAGAGGGACAGGCCCGACTTAACGCTAGCCCAGATCAGCCAGAGGGGCCTTCTCAGGATCCTGCAGGATCCGGCGCGCTGGCCGACCCCCGTTTGCATTGACCCCCGTCTCCTAAGCTCCGAGCAGGGACCGACCGTCCCGTCTTTCCTATAGGGCTACCATTAGGTCGGGCCTGTCCCCCTACAGGGATTTGAGGAACAATTAAAAATACCCCCAAAATGCTCAAAAGGATCGTCAATTGTCAAAAAATAGTCCCCAGACCATTTTTTGACTATTCTTGAATATTCCTCCTGTAGAGGGACAGGCCCGACTTAAGGCTACCACGACATGCTCGTCGAAACCGAAGCTGTTCGAATCACAAGAGCAGTGTTCTTAGAACCTGAAGCCCGAGGGGCTAGAACAAGACAGCCTCGGCCAGAAATGCTCCGAGAGCACCTCGCGCAGACCACAACAGGTCCTTAGAACATTCCCTGCTGGGCTCATCTCGAGGAGGAAACAGCGCCACCATAAACATAAACTTTTCGCGCTCCGCTCGGACTTCTTGGATCTGCGCTGTGGCGCGCGGGGCGCGCCGGGGGCGGCGCCAGGGGCGGCGCCGGAAGCGCCGCGGGCGGGGGCCCAGCGCGGATCCAAGAAATCCGCACGGAGCGCCGAAAGTTTGTGTTTCACGGCGATTCTTCTTCTTCGGCCGCAGGCAGGTCAAGACGTTTCGGCACTGCTCCGTGCTCCTGCCCACGTAGAGGGTCGGAGCAGGTGGGGTCGGAGGGTCGCCCCGCATCGGCGATGCATCGGCGACGTCGCGTGGATAAAAGCGGGCTCCAGACCAAGCGGCATCGCCGACGCATCGTAGATGCGGCGCGATCTGGCGGCGCGCACAGGGAGGTAGGGGGATGGGGGAAGGCTTTTCAGGAGGGGGCTGCTTCTTAGAAGGCACCGGCTCTACCTCTACAGAGAAGGCCCGCGCCTTCTAAGGAGCAGGGGTGCTTCCAAGAAGCCTTCCCCCTCCCCTTACCTGGGTTGATGGATGAGGATGATGATGATGATGATGATGATGATGATGATGATGATGATGATGATGATGATGATGATGATGATGATCATGATGATGATCATGATGATGATAATGAGGAGGAGGAGGAGAAGGATGAGGATCAGGATGATGGTGATGATGATGGTGATGATGATAATGATAATGATGAAGAGGATGATGATGATGATGATGATGATGAGGAGGAGGAGGAGGAGGAGGAGGAGGAGGAGGAGCGTGGAGGATGGCTGGCTGCATACACGCGCTCATGCATACATAATGCATGCATGCAGCCAGCCATCCTGCACGCAGCCTACCCTCCTCTGCGCGGGGCTCAACGATCCGACGTGCTGGCCGGCCGTGCCGGGCACTGCGGAGCAGCCCGCCTGCGAGCCTGCCGCGGGCCCTCCTCCTCCTCCTCCTTCCTCCTCCTCCTCCTTTCCTCCTCCTCCTCCCCCTCCCCCTCCCCCTCCTCCTCCTCCTCTTCCTCCTCCTCCTCCTCCTCCTCCTCCTCCTCTTCCACCTCCCCCCCTCCTCCCCTCCCCCTTTTTTTTGGCAGCAACGCACGTGTCCCTGAAATGAATGACCTGTCCGCATCAGCCAGAGGCGCACTGGATAGGCAGGTTCAATTACCTGTAAACTATAACGGCGGGATGAATTCATCAATGTCAACTGACACACCCTCCTTATGGGGGTGCAGGCCTCTGCGGATACGGCGCATGTTCTTCACGTCCGTCTTCGTCGGCAGCACGCATTTGCGGCCTAGGCCTAGGACTTGTCCACCATTGCTATAGAACTTGCACGGTATGCACAAAAACAGGTGGCCACCGTCACTGCAAGGGAAGGCAATGACACAGCGACCCAGTCTTTCCAACGGTCCCTGGTCCAAACGAGACTGCCCAGGGCACAGACCGCACACGCGACAACGCCAGCACGAGCCTTGTTGGGACCATTCGTGGAAGAGCTTTAAAACAGGAGACGCAGAGGCTGACAGCGGCGGGAAACGCTTCAATCCTCTGAACTCTAGTTTCGGCCAAACTGGCAAAAGCTCTGCACCCGCAAACAAGACCGCTCGCGAGACTTTGATCTGATGATTCAAAACTTCGTGCTCTGAAGGAGACATATCTGGTTGCTTACCAGCCCCTTCTTTAGTAGAGACATCAGCATAGAAGTTCACTCAGCGCAAAAACCTTTCAAGCGCCGAGAGCCCTCCTTCATGGAGGTCTTTGTGGGCATCGACCTTAAAATCGACTCAAGTTTGGGCCCAACAAAATGTCCCGCCTGGATGATCTGACCTGCATACTGTCGCTTAGCGCTGATGCCACCAGCAGGTCCTAGATCCATCAAGTGAACTACGTTTGCACAATCAGACCAACACAGGGCGGGGCCTTCGGATTGAACAGAGGTCCAAGCACGGAGCCCAAAGAGGACCTTTTAAAACGCCGAGGCGCTCGCCCGAACTTGAGGCCACCAGCGCGGCCCAACCAGCCCGAGACAACTCACGAACAAGGTGCCTGCGACACGAGCCGTCCATAAAAAGGTCCCCCTGGGGCCCTGCGGATGGAGGAATGGAGAGGGGGCAGCAGCAGGACTGGCAGGGTCGGGAAGGGCGCCCGCAAACCATTCCACACTCGCACCACCATCAGTGAGCGGCGGAGGGGCGTAGTCTCCAGGGTGCCTGAAGGCTCCATAGAGGTAGAAGCACTTGTCCATATGGTACGCTCCTATCTGGAGAGCTTCCTCCTGGAAACTTTTGTCCAAAACTGCATCTCTGACATCCTGCGCACAAGGGCGCCCATGCAGCCCGTGGAACAAGGAGTCGCGGGCCGCGCCGCACAACCCGCACTGGTCGATAAACTCGTTGCCTGCTGCCGCGACGTCGCTCGCAGTCCAGCGCGCCTCGGTGGCTTGAGCTCGAACCCAACCTTTCGTTTGTCCCGAAACCTTCTTGGATGACAGGAGCTGTTTGACCACATCCCAACAAAGCCTAAACTCACACCCGTACTTATCCCCCGGGTCCCTTTTCAAGCCCCCTCAAAACCGCTTCCTTGCAGAACAGCTGGACCAGCTTGGGGGGCGAAAGGGCGAGGGGCATCTCACGGCCAAAATCATAGATAATCGTGCAAAAATTAAGCATGGTCCAGCCAAGCCTGTAGAAAGACGTTCTAGGCGCAGAGATCGGCCCAGAGACAGAGGACCACTAATGTTTACCGGAGGAAAAAACCGTTTGCCATCCTTCTCTAAACTCAGCCCAACTAATGGTCCAAGGGGAAGCCTGAGTGCGCAGGGTCCAAACCTCCTTGGCCCATCGGATGATGGGGTACAACTACCGCGCCACGCGGGATCATCCGAGAGCAGACGCAAGACACTGAGCGATCTCCCCTGGGCTCCCGGCTTCACCGTGGACGTGGCCGCCATTCGCCTCAGGTCGAGCAGCCCACGGTCCGAGACCCCGTGCAAATCGGAACCATAGATGGCCCCAGCAAGGGGCCCAGCGGCGAAACACGCAAACACTTGCGCCCCAAGAACTCGGCAGATCGGCCCCTGCCTCTCAGCGGCCTGCCCGAAGTAAAGTCCGAGCCAAGATTGGTCACCCGAGGGCAAGCTGGACCGACAAGGGGGCCGAACTCTTACGTTAACCGCCTCGAGACGTCAAGAGAATGACACACCATTCCAACTCTGTCCATCGCCAGCTTGCACTCGAGCGTGCTCGCGATGACTCGGTGGAGCGCCTTGGCCCCAGCAGTGAGAATAGCTGCAACCACCTTAGCTGGCCCAGTGCAGCTAAGGCCCAGGTCGTCCACAGAAGCGTCGAAGTCAACACTCTTGCCAGGGGCCCTTGGCATTTGGGTGAGGGCCTGATCAAAGGCCTCCATCGCAAACGCACGGGTAAGGCTGGTCGCAAAGGAGCATCCAGCCACCAGGCCCTAGGACACGAAAAACGGACCTTGGATGATGCCCCCCCAACGCAAGGAATCTGGCACAACAGTACGCCTGAATGGCCAAGAGCGCCAGCTGGAGCGGGAAATGATGCTTCTGGCACTGGCGCCAGAGAAACCGAAGGTCGATATGCTCATAATACTTCCGAAGGTCCCAAAAAATGGCAGCCGAGGTGTCTCCTCGCCTGGTTCCCGCTTCAGCTCTGAAGGCCTGCCTCCAAACAGCGTCCCCAGCTCCCCTGTAGGCCCCCGCGGCCCAGTACCTGCGGGGATACTTCAGCTTCCACAGCAGCGCTTCGTGCCCACGGGCGCGACCCCAAACACGGTAGAGGTTGGGGAACACTCCAATGTGTCGGACCCCCCCAGTCGGCTTGGCCAGAAGGGCCATGAGGACCCAGGACAGCTGACGGGGGAGGGGCCCACTGGCCTCCCACACAGCGAACCACAACGCAAGAGCACGCAAAGCCTCATTGGGGAGCGAGCAGAAGTGACGGCAATGCAAACTGTCGACGCTGACCGCAGAGCCAAGACAATACTTCCTAGAAACAGCTCGAATCTTAGCAAGCTCCAAAACACGGGCATGCGGGAGAAGGTCGTGTCCAACTCCATCCCCCGAGCCCGAGCCCCAAATAGCAGCGAACTTGTCGCCTTCAGCCCGAAGCAACGAGACTGGGTCGCAAACAATGGTCCCACCTCGAGACAAAGTGGTAGTCGGCTTCCAAGGCTCTGGATCCCTGATAGCTGTTTGCGCGTTGCGACCTCCAACATCGATGCCCTGTCTCACCCACTCGTGCAACTCTTTCCGCAACTCCGTCGCGGAGGTGGCCTTAGCAGTGGAGACAGCGAGCGCAACCTGAGCGATCAGGTCGTCCAGATCCGAAAGCAGCTCAGGATCAACATCAGGCAGCAAGGCGCATCTAGCTAAGGCCCGGCCAGCTCTTAAGAAAGGGAAGAAATCCGCGCCTTCTTTCACCGCCACGGCCTCTGGGGACTGGATGATCGAGTTGAGCACCTGGCGTCCAGCCTCCTGCAAGGTCGATTCTGAGAAGTAGCACCTAACAGCTCGCAACCAGTTGCACAGCCACTGGACAGCACGCAAGTCTGGCTGCTTCTCCCTGCCCGCAGGTTTCAAAACAGATGTCCAGTAAACTTGAGGCCGCTCGCCCTTCATCCCCAGGATTTTGAGATCGGACCCGAGGGCAAGCACCAAATCCCTCTCCGCAGAGTCCGCCCGAACCTTGCAACCAGGATTGCGAAGTCTACGGGCTTTGATCCCATCCCCAGTTTCCACCGCCCCAGAAGCTTCTTCGGCCAAGCTAAGCGCGGCATCCCAGGAGCCAGGCCGAGGGGCAGGGCCAAACGGCGCCAGGACAGGCAACGAAGGTGGCTGGCGGAAGGCGAGGGCCTTGAGATCTCCGAGGGAGCTATGAAAGCGGAGCGACACAGGAGTGTCATCATCAACTCCGACTTGTTTCAAGCAGAGGCTCAGGGCCTCAGAAACCGCAAAATAGTCAAAGCGATCAGGAGCCCCCCTACTTGGGAAGTGCGTGTGTCCTTCAGGCACCACCAGAGAGGCCCTGAGACGACTGGCAAAACTAGAGGACCCCAGGACCTCAGGACCCATGTTCCAGTCAGCCCCCACAATGAACTCGCAGCCTAAAGAACCCAAAAACTCCCCACAACACGTAAAATCTCCTCCTCCCCCTCCTCCTCCTCCTCCTCCTCCCCCTCCTCCCCCTCTCCCCCCTCCTCCTCCTCCTCCGCCTCCTCCGCCTCCTCCTCCTCCTCCGCCGCCTCCTCCTCCTCCTCCTCCTCCTCCTCCCCCTCCTTCCCCTCCTCCCCCTCCTCCCCCTCCTCCCCTCCCCCCGTCCTCCTCCTCCTCCTCCTCCTCATGACGGGGGTCTCTATAGGTTGAACTACATACTGGGGAAAGACGACAAACGAACTGATTTTCCTGAATACTGAAGCCCCTTTTCTATCGACAAACAACGCGACATGAAGAATCATACCCACCCTTCTCGAACAACGACAGACAAACTCGCATTTCGACGTGAACTACTCCACTCAATCGACGAACAACACACCAAACAACCTCTAATTACTAACTTTTCGGGATGAACAAAAGACTGCAGATTTTTATATACAAAAAACACACGCACATTTGCGAATTTTCGATGAATAAATTCCTGAACGAATCCGCGAAACAAGCATTCCACACATTCTGAAAATAATCAGCACCAGTGGGGCCCCACGCGCATTCCTTTCGAAATGTTCGTGCTTTACCTCTTGGGTTCGATTCGGTCTCCGAGCAAGGATCGCCAGACGATATCCTGAAAAGGGATGCCCTCAACGACGAAGCCAAAGCACGACCCAGAGGAATCGCACGTATGCGTCCCAGTGGATAGGCGCCGAAGCACGACCCAGAGGAATCGCACGTA
>CAUYUJ010004515.1:37500-40485 GCA_963575745.1 Prorocentrum cordatum
GACGATGGACGGACGGACATGAGACGGATTTCGAACACCCTGAGCCCAAAAACAGTTGTTTCACCACTTTTGGGCGCATGCGTCACTTCCCCCTCCTTCCGCCGCCCTAACCTCCGGCCTCCGCCAGCGGAGGCGGCCTCGATTCACTCCCGCGGACCTTCCGCCGCCCTTCCGCCGCGGGAGAGATGACGGGGGATGGAGGAAGGAGGGTGAGAAGAAGGAGGAGGAGAAGAAGGAGGGGGAGGAGGAGGAGGAAGAGGAGAAGGAGGAGGAGGAGGAGGAGGAGGAAGAGGAGGAGGAGGAGAAGGGAAAAGGGGGGGAGCAGGAGGAGGAGGAGGAGGAGGATGGGAGGAGAGGAGGAGGAGGAGGGAGGAGGAGGGGGGAGGAGGAGAGGAGGAGGAGGAAGAGGAGAGAGGAGGAGGAGGGAGGGAAGGAGGAGGAGGAGGAGGTGGAGGAGGAGAGGGAAGAGGAGGAGGAGGAGGAGGTGGTGGAGCCCCATGCATAGACTCCGTCGCCCGAAGAAGAGCTCCGACGACCGCTGGAGACCGCCGCCCGGCGCACGAGGGCTCTCATCGTCGACTGGCGACTGGCCCACTTGGCACGCACAGATCCCAGGGTGGAAGTTGGCGGGGGGCTTGCTCAAGGGGGGGACACCGACATCCTCCTCCTCCTCCTCATGCTGCTCCCCCCCTTCTCCCTCCTCCTCCTTCTCCTCCTCCTTTTTCTCCTCCTCCTCCTCCTCCTCCTCCTCCTCCTTTTTGTTCCTCCTCCTCCTCCCTCCTCCCTGTGTCTTGTTTCTTCAATATGGGGCGCAACGAGGATTGATTGCGTTACGACGGTACCCGCCTTGGGAGGCGAATCCAAAGGCAGAGGCAAGGGCTTGCTCAAGGTGGGGGGACATCGACCTGGAATCGTAGATGCATCGCCGACGCCGACGGAACGACGATAGGCCCCCGATAGCGAATCCACACGCTGCAAGGGTGGATGGGCTATCAGACCCTAGCCGCTACACAGTGGGCGATTGATTCCACCCTGGACATCTTCCGGGACGCGTTCGAAGAAGCCCATCCTCCCATGACGTAGCCCCTCAAGATCTCGTGGCCCGAGAAAGATCCGACGTCCGCCGAAGGCCGTCGCACGACGACAATGACTCCTCCTCCTCCTCCTCCTCCTCCTCCACCTCCTCCTCCTCCTCCTCCTCCTCCTCCTCGTCCCTCCTCCTCCTCCTCTTCCTCCTCCTCCTCCTCCTCCTCCTCCTCCCTCCTACCTCCTACCTCCTCCTCCTCGTGCTCCTCCTCCTCCTCCCTGCTCCTCCCTCCTCCCTGTCTTACTTCTTCAATCTGGGACTCCTGGAAAACCCGACCCCTTCCCCGTGGCCGGCTTCTCATCCTAAGTCGTTGTCTGACGTTCCCAGGGCCCTGCGAGGGCCCCCTGAGGCCAGACATGAGGCAAAACCTCCGGATTGAACGCTTCAGTGCAATGGAGGTCGCCACGCGGCGGACGACGACTGGGATGGGGGGCGCAGGGCAGCCGCTGCCGCACGACGGACGACGACCAGGAAGGGGGGGGGGGGGGCACAGGCCAGCTGCGCCCGCCAGCACGTTGAGCGTCCCCTCAGCGAGCCAGTGGCAGAACGAATACATGTCCGAGGTCGCGGGCATTGTCCGCGGGCCCGCGCGGGGCCGCGCGCGAGGCGAGGCGAGGCGAGGCGAGGCGAGGCGAGGCGAGGCGAGGCGAGGCGAGGTGAGGCGAGTAGTAGTAGTAGTAATAGTAGTAGTAGTAGTAGTAGTAGTAGTAGTAGCAGCAGCAGCAGCAGCAGCAGTAGTAGTAGTAGTAGTAGTGGTAGTAGTAGTAGTAGTAGGAGTAGGAGTAGGAGTAGGAGTAGGAGGAGTAAGAGTAAGAGTAGGAGTAGAAGTAGTAGTAGTAGTAGTAGTAGTAGTAGTCGTAGTCGTAGTAGTAGTAGTAGTAGTCGTAGTAGTAGTAGTAGTAGTAGTAGTCGTAGTAGTAGTGAGTCGTAGTAGTAGTCGTAGTATAGTATAGTAGTAGTGTCGTAGTCGTAGTCGTAGTCGTAGTCGTGTAAGTAGTGTAAGTAGTGTAGTAGTAGTAGTAAGTAGTAGTAGTATAGTAAGTAGTAGTAGTAGTAGCTCGTAGTCCGTAGTCGTACATTAGTAGTAATACTAGTAGTAGTAAGTCGAGAAATAGTAGTAGTACTACTAGTAGTATAGTATTAGTAGTAGTAGTAGTAAGTACGTATAGTAGTAGGCAGTACTTGTAGTAGTAGTGTTCCTAGTAGAAGTAGTAGTAGTAGTTATGTAGTAGTTAAAAGTAGTAGTATATAGTAGTATTAGTAGTAAGTGAGTAGTCCGTCTTAAAGTAGTAGTAGTAGTAGGTGGTAGTAGTAGAGTAGTAGTAATTATTAGTAGTAGTAGTAGTAGTAAGCAAGTAGTAGTAGTGAGTAGTATTCGGAGTAGGAGTAGTAAGATAGGAGTAGTACTAGTAGTAGTACTAGCAGTAGTAGTAGTAGAAGTAGTAGTAATCGTAGTAGTCGTGTCGTAGTAGTCGTAGTCGTAGTCGTAGTCGTAGTAGTAGTAAACTAGTAGTAGTAGTAGTAGTAGTAGTTATTAGTAGTTATATCTTAGTGTGTAATAGTAGTAACAGTAGTAGTAGTAGTAGTCGTAGTAGTAGTAGTAGTAGACGTAGAAGTAATAGTAGTAGTAGTAGTAGTAATAATCATAGTAGTAGTGGTGGTGGTGGTAGAAGTAGTACTAGTAATATTAGTAGTAGTAGAAGTAGTAGTCGTAGCCGTAGTAGTAGTAGTAGTAGTAATAGTAGGCGTAGTCGTAGTCGTAGTCGTAGTACTAGTAGTAGTCGTAGTAGTAGTCGTAGTAGTAGTAGTAGTAGTAGTAGTGGTAGGAGTAGTAGTAGGAGTAGGAGTAGTAGTAGTAGTAGTAGTAGTAGTAGTCGTCGTAGTCGTAGTCGTAGTAG
>CAUYUJ010004515.1:45585-56928 GCA_963575745.1 Prorocentrum cordatum
AGGAGGAGGAGGAGCAGGAAGAGGAGGAGGAGGATTCCCGCCTCGGATGGAATCGCTCCGTCCTTCTCCAGGGGAGCGCCTCCCTGCTGCAGCACCCGCGGGCGCGTGCCCACAGGGCGGGCCGCCCGGCGGCGTGCGCTTGGAGCCGCCCTCCTCCTCCTCCTCCTCCTCCTCCTCCTCCTCCTCCTCCTGCTCCTGCTCCTCCTCCTCCTGTTCTTCTTCGGGAATCCACCGCGAGCTCCTCTAACTAGACACGGCGAACGAAACGATTCGAAAACCGAGGATTCAACGGAATCGGAAAATCACCCCGATTCGTCTGGCCAGGCTTTGTAGCCTGGTGGCAAACGGCCCGCGGCCAAGGCCTTGATTACACGAGCCACCCACTCTCCCCGAGTCATGGGCTCGCAGGCCTTGGTCAGCTTCTGCACTTTAACGGGGCCTTTTCCCCCTCGAGAACGGGCCCCGCAACTCCCACAAACTTCACACCAGAACACACCCCTCGTGACGTTCAGTCGGTGAGACGGGTGCAGGGACTCAGGCATACCCGCACACTCCCCACCCAACCACTCCAACTCCCGCCCAACCTCAGCCCTGGTCCCGCACTCCAAGCATCGCCAGCCTTGGCGGTCACGGAAAAGAGCGTGGGTCGACCTGCGGCGAGCCTCCTCCACCGCCGTCGCCGCCTCCCTCCTCCGCTCCTTCTGCAGAGCAATCCGAGCAGCACGAGACGAGGGCCCATAGAGCGCACGCGCCTGCGTGTAGATGGAGTGGGCCACCGCCAACAAGTGCTCCTGAACCTGAAAAGCGCGGCGGTCAGCCTCGATGAGGCGTCCAATCGCCTCGGGAGGGACCTGACACTGGCGCGCACTCTCTTCAGCACCAGCGTCCGCCGCCCCATTCGCTAGCCAGGGGGTCTCTCCAACATCCTCGGGCCGAGCATGGGATTTGACCTTGATCATTCTGACATGTCGGCCAGCCGCTACTCGCCAGAACTCCTTCCAAGCAAAACGATTGGTCGCGTGACGATGACCTGGGCCCTTCCAAAAGGCCTTGACCACGCACGCAGAATCGACGGCCAGGTCAACATCGCCCTCAGTGCGCCTGAGCACTTCTGTGGCCCCCCGCAGTTCTGAGCAAGGGACTGTCTGCTTGAAACCAGGGAGGGGTCCCCGCCCCCACGCTACAAGCCTGAAGTCTCTGATAACACTGAAACCCCAGGCACAACGGCGCAGGCGAGGCTCCGACGAGTACTTGCCCCCCGACCCATCCGAACCAGCCACGCCCCCCCCCCCCCCTCCAGCTTGAAAGGGCCATCCTGCAGGGAGGCCGAATACACGGGGGACGACTCGGTCACAGCATCCGCTATCTCCGGGGTCCGGGGCGTTGGGGGGAGACCTCGAAGCCGGAAGATTGGGGCCGTCTCCACCCCCTCACGCGCCGCCTCCAGAAGCTCAGGACGGGTCCCAAGGATGTCGGCATTCTTGGGGCATTCCCACATCTGGTGAAACAGTGTCTCCTCCAAGGCTCCACATCGGGGACAGGCGGAGGTCTTGGGGGCGGAGCCAGCAATGGGCAGGCCAGGGTTCCCAAGTCCCCAGTCCTCTGGCTCTCCACACGGCTGGCAAAACAGCTCATCCTCTTGCGCGGCGAGGTCACACATGTGGTCGAAATCGTCCGCAGGGGGCGAGGTCTCAGCAGCCGCAGCAGCAGGAGGGAGCGAGGGAGGATCGGCCACCAACATGATGGCCTCGCCTGCAGCCTGGAGGAGGGAGGCCGAGTCCAGGTCCTGGTCCCCTGGATCCTCCCGCCTTGCGGCCTCCGCATCCCCCCTCCTCCCCTCCAGTCCAAACCTCCTGGAGTTGGGCCACAAGGCCCCCGTGAAAACCATCTGGAGCACAGCTACTTTATCATATTCCTGGCGGCTCTTGAGCCTGCTGAGGTGCCTGAGCGCAACCGTGAGGTCCACCCCCCGCTCCGCCCCCCCACCGTGATAATGCTGGCTGGCCATGTGCCATGGCTTAGCCTCGACAGCACATCCCAAAGCAAGCTCAAGGAGACGATCGGTGTCTCCCTCCAACAGATCAAAGGCCTCTCCGTCCACGGGGTCGACCCAGAGCCAGGGTTCAGGAGCTTCCCAGCCGAGGTCCAGCAGGTTGGCGACGACGGCCCCCATGGGGCCTTTGATTCTCCCCCACCTGGACTTGGCCTGACTCAATTCACGCCACAACTTTTTCCAGGCCAGGCTCAGCGGTGCACGAGCCTCGACCACAATCGCAGGCAACATATCTACCCACGTCTGAAAAATCTGCATCCTGCCGAAAACGAGCGGGTCTTGCTTCGAGGACAGCGCAAGACGGATGGCAATGGTGGCACAGCCTCCCTCCCTTCTTATCCCCGTGAGCCCAGACACCTGGGAACGGAGCTTCTGGAGGGTTGACGGTGCTAACCCCATGCCTTCAAAACCCCACGTGGCCTGTGGGAGAAAACCTGTTTTACCTAACCTAGCAGCTTGCGGGTTTGACTTGGCAACTTGAGCAAGCATGTTGCCCCTACCTCTAGCAGCCGAGAGTCGTTTCTTCATCGTGCCGACCGAACGACGAGACGACGACCCATCCACCCCCAGATCTTTGACTCGCTGCGAGGTCTGGAGCTTAATTCCCTTGGCGAGCCTCGGCAACTCTCTCTCTCCTAGCTCTGGCGGGTTGGAAACGATGGTGCTTTTACCTGAAATGACAAGGCCACTGCCGGAGCACTTCGCAACAAGTGCAGAGGCCACCTGCACTGATCGCTCCTGGACGAGACGGCTGTGCCCGAACATGCGTTGGGACATATCATCATCTACCCAGGTGTCAAATTGCAGCGGCCTGTACTTCGCATGCAACTCGTGTAGGATCTCCCACAATGAAACTCGCGAGATGTCCACCGACTGGTTGCAACCAGCAAGCAGACCGTTAAACGGGATGATGATTTCACTCGGGCCCCCTTCGGCCCGCAACCTCCGAAGACTAAGGTGGATCTGCACGGCCAAAAAGAGTGGGCCCATGGGGTGCCCCGCGATTTTGGCCAACCTGAAGATTTCACCGCGCTGGAGATGATCGTAAAACTTTTCCAGGTCCCAGAGAATCTCCAACCAGGAAAAACCCTGGACACTGGCAACTTCCAGACGGAGCTGACGCAAGAGGGCCGCTCTAAGTGGGGAACTCCCTCGCACCGCCCGATCCCAAAACTCGACCCCCTCCTCGGCCCACCTGGCGGCTTCTCCTCTGCGCAGCACCGACCAGGTCCTATATAAGGCCTGGGTCAGAGTTATGGGGCGGTCAGCTGTCTCTGACTTCTAATTCAATTGGACCACATTATCTTCTACTTGCACTGGCCATTCTAAACACTGCTCGACACTCTGCAAGACCTGCAACAGCTGCTGCTGGCCTTCTTCGGGGACTTGGGCCCACCATCTGGGGTCCCGGCAATCGAGGCCCATACCTACGCTGCGCCTAAAGGCCTTGAGGCCTGCCCCGAGCTTTTCGCTAGTGAAGGGGGCAGCCTCAGCAAAATCCGCCTGCGCGAGCTGCCTGAACTCGGGCCACCAGGGCTCCTCTTGAGGTCTCCCTCTAGGGCGGCCCTCGGGGTCCTTCGGGCACCAGAACCGAGCCCAATACTCAGCTTTAGCCTCAACTATCTTGAGCGGTTCTCTGATGACGCGATGGCAACTGTCAAACTCTTGGGCCAGCCTGGGGTCCTCTTTGCCCCGCGACTTGGTCAATCGGTGTAGGGCACCTGCCCCAACTCGCAGACTAGAGATGACCCACTCCTCAAATCCTTTGGAGTGGCCTCGACTTTGCTTACGTTCAATCCCACCCATCGCCCTGCCCAACTCCACCCCCCACTCCCTCCAGAGTAGCAGCAGTGGCAACAGGCGGCGCGGCGAGTGCAAAAATCTGCGCGAGCACAGCCTGGCCGTGCTCGTCAGCCTCGGTGGCCTCGACGTCCTGACAGCGACGGGCCTGCTTGAGCATACTCTCCCAGGCACGGTCCACCAGGCAGGCCTTCTTCTTCTTGCCAAGGGCCCCCTGCACTTCTTTGAAACGAGCCTCGAGAGCCATCCACCTCGCGAGGCCCTCCGAGCCCTTCATTCAGCCAGGCGGCTTCGGCTCCACCACGTTCACAATCTTCGTCTCGGTCAAAAGGCCACGGCGGGTGGCGGCTCGCTGGCAGTCAACCGCGACGTCCCTCCGGGCCAGCAGGTGTTCAGCAGCGAGCGCGAACTCCATGTATGCAGCTGAGACCTCCCGCTTGTCCCTGGGCAGGTTCTGGTACCTCTCGTCCTCCAGGGCCTCGCACTTGCACTGCTGGATAGCCGCCACGTGCTCGACCCGTGGCTTATCTGGTCCCCTCATCCCTACCGTGATCGAGGCCGGCGCCAGCGGGATGCGGTACTGGTATCTGAACGCTCGCTTGTCCAACTTTGCAATCATGCCGAAATGTGGGGCCGCCCATGGCCCGTCCATGTCCCACTCCAGCGTGAGCGCACCAATCAGGTCCTCCGAGGTCATCATGTAATCGATGAGGCGCCCACCTGCTTGGTGGTCCCCTGGCGTGATCCACTTTCCTCTCAAGTAGGTGCCCCAACCAGCGGGGCCAATCTCATCCAGCGTCATGTTCCAGTCACCCATGAGAACGAATGGCCTGTCTGTGGCCGTCACCAGGCTGGCAATCTCATCCATCATGACAAGGTTGCAATCTGCCAGGCCGACGTCCACGACGAAGTACGCTGCCACGAACAGTATCTCTACGCCCCCTTCGAATCTCACGACCTGGCCTGTCCACTGCGTCTTCTCGCCCGCGTGTTCAGGCCGCTGGTGTAGACGCTTGTGGCTGTCCGTGACTGGCCAACTCTGCAATCCAACTCGGGCCTGCAGTAGCACTCCACCGTGGCCCTGCTTCCCTCCGTTGATCGTCGAGGTTGCTGGGGCGGAGGCCCCGCCCCAGCCGTATTTCCCGAGCTTCTTCGCAGCCTGGGTCAGACGTGCTCCAGACAAATGATGCTCGACAAAGCCCAGCAGGCCAAGGTCCCTCGTCTTGGCGTCCCTGGAGTCCTCGACCTCTTTCATGAAATCCCATCCTTTCAGGCCCAGGCTGGTGATGTTGGCGAAGTAGAACTCGAACTTATCCGACTTCGCCTTGCCCCGCTGGGGCCTCGCCTCTCCCTGCCCAGGCTGCTCGTGCGACGGGGAGCAGGAGGCGGGCAGGTTCGGAGGGGGCCCCACTGGGGTGAAGACCCACTCCTTGTCCCCTGGCGGCCTCGCCTCACCCGTTTCAACGCCTCCCGCGGGGCTAGGTGGGACCAGAGGGGCCGCCTGGGGAAAGCAGCCGCCGCGCAGCTTGTTGAACGCTTCCAGCACCTCAAGCAGGTCGAGCATGACCTGCGCCTTGCTACCCACGCTTCTGTCGCTTGAGGTTGAGGCTGGCCAGGCCGTCCAGGAACACGCGTTTCTCTCCTGCCGCCTTTTCCCAGAGCTGATCAAGCTCGTCCAGGTCCCTGTCTTCGTGCAGGTCGGGAACAGGTTTGTCTCCCCCCGTACACTCACCGCCAGGTGCAGCAGGAGGAGGAGACTCAGCCACTGGGCCTGGCGGAGCCACGCCACTGGTCTTGAGCATGTCCAGGAACTTTTCCACGTCTCGGACTCGAGCATGGCCTTGACCTCAGGCCGCTTCTCGAGCTCGGTCTTGTCCAGCTGGTCAACATCCCAGGTGGTGGTGCCGACGGGCATGGTCTTGACCAGCTCTTTGCGGGCCTCCTCAACCTTAGCCTTGAGCTCGTCCACCTGTGCTTGCATAGCCTTCTCCACTTCGCGAGCCTCTTCGATGGCTTTGCGATGTGCCTCCAGCTTCTGCTCCAGCGCGCCCTGCTTGGCCTCAAGCTCTGCCAGCTTGTGCCCCGCGATGGTGTGCTGGGTGAGCGCAGGTTTGGAGCCCTGGAGCTCCTTCTGCGCCGCCGCCTGCTTCTGCCGCAGGCGCTCGATCTCATCCTTGTCCGCGTCTGGGTCCAGCTCCTTCGCCATTCTGCCAAACATCGCGATCCTCTCGCGCAGCTTGTCCGCCTGGCTGGCGCTGGCCCCACCGCCATCCTGGCATGCCCCTCCGCCGCCCGTGGCCCCCTTCGCTGACGGCCCCCCCCACTGCAGGCTGAGCCTTGAGCAGGAGCTGGACGGAGTTGGCAAGCTTCGCAATCGACTGGTTCGTACTCTCGAGTTGCTTAGCCCAGACCCCTCCTGGCTGGGGGTGTGGCCCAGGCGTCGGCCCTCGCTCGTTCTGATACTTCTTCGCGTTCTGACGTGCACGATCGGTGATCGAGCGAGGTGCCGACACCCCGCAGGCACAACGAATCCTGCTCGCCCAATTAGTGCTTCTTCCACACGCGCAGCCCCACGTGGGCCCCTTCGGCCCTGGCAAGACTGCGGGTTCCCCTCCGCCATTCTGGACCATCCCCGATCCTCTGGTTGGCTGGGAGACTCCATCGGTGCGCCGAGGGCCGAAAACTTTGCTCCGCCAGGAGCTCACCAAGCGCTAGGCTGAGGCAGCCAGGCCTCGGGAAGGGGCTGCCCTTCCACCTCAGCCTCGAGCCTCTTGAGCCAAAATGGCTACGGCTCCTCCTCCTCCTCCTCCTCCTCCTCCTCCTCTCTCCTCCTCCTCCTCCCCCTCCCCCTCCCCTCCCTCCTCCTCCTCCTCCTCCTCCTCCTCCTCCTCCTCCTCCTCCTCCTCCTCCTCCCCCTCCGCCTCCTCCTCCTCCTCTTCCTCCTCCTCTTCCTCCTCCTCCTTCTCCTTCTCCTCCTCCTCCTCCTCCTCGTCCTCCTCCTCCCATCCGCGATAAGGATGCAAGGGCCTTGGATGCCCATTTCGAAGCTTTTCGAGCGGGGCGCGGCCAACAAAAAGTGGCCAGGGCTGGACCGAGGATGCAAAGGGTACCCTTGAGAACGCTGCCCGTCCTTACTGTGCGGGTTGACTGTATCTGCTCGTATCCCCTCTTACCCCCTAGGATTAAGTCGGGCCTGTCCCTCTACAGGGAGAATATTCAAAAATAGTCAAAAATAGTCTGGGGACTATGTTTTGAATACTTTTTGACCATTTTGGAGTATTTGTCGAGTATTTTTCATGTTTCATCGAAAATCCCCCTGTAGGGGGACACGCCCGACTTAACCCTAGGACGATTCAAATAACAGTTCGATGTCGAAACGGGGCTCTCGCCCGGAC
This sequence comes from Prorocentrum cordatum, assembly GCA_963575745.1. Taxonomy (NCBI): domain Eukaryota; class Dinophyceae; order Prorocentrales; family Prorocentraceae; genus Prorocentrum; species Prorocentrum cordatum. Next base: position 52,834 of record CAUYUJ010004515.1, read on the forward strand.
GGCAAGCCAAGGAAGTGCTGGACTCTCAAGCGGGCGCTCCTTGCAGTGAGGAGGAAGGCTTCTGGAAACTTGTGAGAAGGGAGCTTGAGACGGAAGGGTGCCTTGCAGCATCGTTGATGCATCTTGGGCTTACCCTCTTCTTCTTCCTCCTCCTTCTCTTCCTCCTGCTCCTGCTCCTCTTCCTCCTCCATCTCCTCCTGCTCTTCCTTTTCTCCTCCTCCTCCTCCTCCTCCTCCTCCTCCTTCTGCTGGCCCTCCTCTAAAGAGTCGACGCCTGGGCCTCCCCAAGCTCCCCAAAGCCAGAACCAAAACAATAATCAATGAAGTCCCCCTCCTCCTCCCCCCCTCTCTTCGCCCTCCTCCCTCCTCCTCCTCATCCTCCTCCTTTTCCTCCGTTCCGTTTCCTTATTCCGCAATCAGTGCTTGCACTGAAGGGGTCCTAGCGGAGGTTGAAAGATGTGGCGACAATTTCCCGCCGATTTTGGTCGCACGCTGGATTCCCGGGTTCCCAGTTCCGGGTTCCCAAGTTCCCGGTTCCCGGGCCGATTTCGGTGGGCGGCGATGTTCCAAGGTTCCCGGGTTCCTGGTCGATCTTCTTATCGATCGGTCTCAGCATTGATCTCATGTCCCACCTCTCTATCGATCTCACCATCGATCTCACAATCGATCTCGCAAGCGATCTCACTAGAGATCGCACGAGCGATCTCGCGATCGATCTCCCTATCGATCTCATTGAATTGGTTTCACTCTCGGTATCACGATCGACCTTACAATCGTCCTCTATCGATTCTACTCTCGATCTCATTATCGATCCCAAGATCCATATGACTAATTTTCAAATCATCCTCTGATTGTGGTTTCCCCAAGTGTAATAATTGAATAGCTCCTCCCTGTCGCACCCCGAGGCCGGTCGACAGGGCGGGCCGGGCCTTTCGCCTGAGACTTCCTCACCCCTTAGGATCCTCAAACTCCGAATGTTTGATAAATTCACAGGCGGAGGGCGGGTCGTTTTCGAAATACGGCTTGGCTCTCTCCTTATAGCGCCGCGCACATCCGTCTCAGACATGTGCAAGAGCGTTGCGGGTGGAGGGCCGGTGGTTTTCAAAATGTGGCGCTCGCCTTCGCGCCGCGCACATCCGTCTCAAACATCTGCATGCGTTTCACGGATGGGAGGCGGGTGATTTTCAAAATGCAGATTTCGCCTACGCGCCGCGCACAGTCGTTTCAAAGAGTTCACAGCAGTTTCAAGGATTCTCATGGTCAACGTCCCAAAAACGGCGTTTTGGCCGATGTCGGACTGTCAGGGCGAAACAGTTGCGTTGATTCGTGGTGTTGAAATCTGAAGAACGGCGTTCTGGTACGATTTAGGATCATCAAGACCCAAGCGTTACGATGATTCACGGCGTTGGAGTCCCAGGAATGGTGTCTGGCACAGTCCAAGATGTTCACACGGTTGCTTTCCAACGGGGCACTTCTTTCGTATTGCGAAATCGTTGATGAGTCTTGAATTTACACTGGTCCCTCCTCCTCGTCTCCTCCTCCTCGTCCTCCTGCTTCTGTTGCTCTTCCTCTTCTCCTCGAGCTCATCTTCCTCCCCAGCCTCCACTCACTGCTTCAACCTAAACTTCCACGTGTTGCTGCTGCTGCTGCTCCTCCTCCTCGTCATATTCCGCGTCCTCCTCGTCCCCCTCCTCCTCCTCCTCCTCCTCTTCCTCCTCCTCATCCTGCTTCCCAGCCTCCTCCTCCTCCTCCTCCTCCTCTTCATCCTCCTCGTCCTCCTCCTGTTCCTCCGATCTCTGAAGGCACCTGGACGACCTCGGAGGCCACAGGCCACTGCGAATTAGAAGCCGACGCACGCCAAAGATCGTCGATTCCAAATCCCTCTCCTCCCACTACTACTGCTCTTCCTTCTGCTCCTGCTCCTACTCCTTCTCCTGCTCCTCCTTCTCCTCCTGCTCCTGCTCCTTCTCCTGCTCCTCCCACTCCTGCTCCTGCTCCTGCTCCTGCTCCTGCTCCTGCTCCTGCTCCTGCTCCTCCTCCTTCTCCTCCACCTCCTCCTCCTCCTGCTCCTCCTGCTCCTCCTGCTCCTCCTCCCTCCTCCTCCTCCTCCGCCTCCTCCTTCTCCTCCACCTCCTCCTCCTCCCCTGCTCCTCCTGCTCCTCCTGCTCCTCCTCCCTCCTCCTCCTCCCTCCTCCTCCTCCTCCTTCTCCTCCACCTCCTCCTCCTCCTCCTGCTCCTCCTCCTCCTCCTAGGCGGCTCGGCAGCGCGGCAGCCATTTGCCCGCCGACCCGAGCCCCCAGCGCGGCCATGATGCTGTACGCTGCGCCGCCGTGGAGTGGGCCCCTCGACGGGGTGAGGCCCCTCGCGGCCGCGAGCCGCAGCCGGCGCCGCGCGGACCGGAGACTCCGCCTGGCCACCCGCCGCCAGGCCGAGGTGGACGCCGGCTGGGGCTGGTGGGGCATCCCGTGGGCAGGGGCCTACGAGGAGAGCCCGTGGAAGCCCCAAGCCGACGAGCAACGGAGTGAGTGCGAAACGCGGGAGGCAGTGGGGGAGCCCAGCACGATCAGCTACAGCTACAGCGAAGCGATCGAGGTGTGCGAGGAGGGAACGGCGAAGTCGGAGCCCGACAGGCCAAGCTACGGATCTGTGAACAGTGAGCGCGAGAAGTCGGAAACGAAGCTGGAGCCCGACGTGAACTGCTACAACACTGTGACCAGGGCAACAGTGGCGGGGGCCAAGCTAGAGCCATCTAGAGCCCAATTTCACTAGCGTGCTCCCCACGCCCCTCGTCGCCACGGCTGGACCAGAGCAAACGGAATGTGGCTCAGTTGCGGAGGCGAATATGGAGCCAAACGTGATCAGCTACAGCGCCGAGGCTGGCCCCGCGATATGTGAGAAGCTGGAGGCGAAGGCGAAGCCAGAGCCCAACGTGACCAGCTACAGTGCAGAGAGCCTTTGTGAGAAGCGGGAGGCGAAGATAGAGCCCAACGTGACCAGCTGCAGCGAAGCGATCGAGGTGTGCGACGAGGGAACGGTGAAGTTGGATACCGACATGCCAAGCCCCCACCCTGTGAACTGTGAGCGCGAGAAGTCAGAGGCGAATATGGAGCCCGACACGATCAGCTACAACGCTGCGATCAGGGCAACAGTGGCGGAGACAAAGCTGGAGCCCAATATCACTAACGTTTTCCCCTCGACACCCCTCGTCGCCTCGGCTGGATCCGAGATAACGGAACGCGGCTCGGTTGCGGAGGCGAAGAATGAGCCAAACGTGACCAGCTACAGCGCAGCAAGTGAGAGAAGCGAGAAGCCCGCGTGTGAGAAGAGAGAGAGGCGAAGCTGGAGCCCGATGTCGCCAGTCACGGCGTTGGAAGCAGCAAGTGCGAGAAGGGCGAGGCGACGCTAGAGCCCAATGCCATCAGGTACAGCGTTGGGGCCCGCCCTGCGGGAGAGATGGTAGAGCCAAGCAGCACCAGCAGGGCGATGTGGAGAGCCAGATCCGAGATCGCCCGCAAGTGGTTGGGCCCGAGCGTGAAGCCAAAAGTCCCCAGCTACAACGATGTGAACAGATCGTGCGAGAAATGCAAATGGGCAGCGGAGGACGCCCATGGTGTATGGGGCCCCCTCCCGCAGGAGGATCGGGCCAAGGTGGAGCGACGATATCTGCGATACCTACGCCCGAACGGCAAGCAACTCAGCACATCGTTCACCATCAAGGGATCGAATGGTCAGCCCTCCAGGCTCCTCTGGACAGATTTCGACAAGATGATCCTGATGACCGCGGGGACGAAAAGCACGCACAGCGTCAGGATTAGGCGCGCGTGAGAAGTGTGAAGATGTGCGAGAAGCGTGAGAAGTGCAGAAGCTGCGAGGAGGACCAGCTCTGCCTCGCGAGGCGGAGCCAAGGAGGAGACTGCAGCGCCCGGCAAGCGCGCACGGCCGTGGGCTGCGGCGCCGAGAGGCCGCCACCGCCGCCGCGCGAACGCCCCCTACCCAGATGGGGGGGGGACGGGGGAGAGGAGGAGGAGGAGGAGGAGGAGGAGGAGGAGGAGGAGGAGGAGGAGGAGGAGGAGGAGACGGAAACGGAGACGGAGAC
>CAUYUJ010004515.1:57028-59528 GCA_963575745.1 Prorocentrum cordatum
CTCCTCCTCCTCCTCCTCCTCCTCCTCCTCCTCCCTCCCCTACCCCCTCGAGAACAATCCTGTGGCGGCCGACACTGCTCCAATCCCCCCTCCGAAGGTCAAAGGCTGCAGTGAGGCCCAACTTCCGGCCACGTTCGCACGACAGCGCTTGGTCGTCGCCGCCGTCGCCGACGACGAGGCCAGGACGGCGACGATAACCAGGCTAAGAAGAAGCCAGGACGACGACGACAGCCAGGCTAAAACGAAGCCACGACGTTCTGCGCAAGCGAAAACGAAGCCAGGACGATGATAGATTCAGGGGAAAATAAATCGAGAATCTCTGAGATCCAGGTGATCTGGAGGATGTCTCGGGCGCCGCGGCCTTCTCGGAGCGATCTGGATCTCTCTGAGAGCGTTCCGGACCGCTCTGGAACGAATTCATCTTCGCCCTAGCCCCGTCGGACAAACCAATGTTCGCAAGACGGCGTTTGGGCGTGTCTATCCACTTTCGTTCTGCGCAGGCCCATCGACGTATACTGTGATGCCAAACCATCCTCGGAATGATGGCGTGGCGCCGAACGTCGTGCCATTTTTCTCGTTGCTCAATTCGCCACCTTTCCAATTCCCCTCCCAGGAGCGTAATTTGATAGATGATGCCCCAGCCGCGTGGCTGTGAGACAAACTACTCTCTGTCCCGGCTGCGTGGCCGATCAGAGAACCTACCCACAAGTCCCTTCCTGTTGGAAACACAATAATGGTATTATCTTGCACTGTAACCCGCACGTTCTGCTGCACCTCATTACTTTGCCATTTCAGTGGGATTCGCCACTCACCGCTGGCAAACGACTCCCGTGTCCCCACCACCGTCCGCACCACATTCCCCATCGCTGTCCCCAGCATCCCTGTCTCCAGCACCACTGTCCCACTGCCCCACCACCGTCCCCACTGTCCCCACCAGTGCCCCCACCACTGTCGCACTGTCCCCACTGTCCCCACCACTGTTCCCACCACGGTCCCACTATCCCCACTTTCCCCACGGTCCCCACCACTGTCCCACTGTCCCCACTGTCCCACTGTCCCCGCCGCTGTCCCACTGAGCTGTAACACTGTTTCCACCACTGTCCACACCGTCCCCACCACTGAACCACTGTCCAAACTGTACCTCTGTCCCATTGTCCCACCACCATCCTCGCCACCGCCCTCACCACTATCCCCACCACCACTGTCCCCACCACTGTCCCACTGTCCCTACTGTCCCCACCGCTGTCCCACTGTCCCCACACCACTGTCCACACCACCACCGTCCCCGCCCCTGCCCCACAGTCCGCACCACTGTCCCACTGTCCCCACACCACTGTCCCCACCACCACCGTCCCCACCACTGTCCCAATATCCCCACCACTGTCCAAGTGTGTGTCTCGAGGAGCGGGAATCGTTTGCCGGCGGCGAAGGGGGGGGGGGTGTTCGAACCGGTAGTGACCCCCCCTCCTTTTTCATGATGGACTGGGGGGGGGGGGGAACCGGTAGTGACCCCCCCCCGGTTTCGAGGGGGGGGGGACGGGTTGGGAACCCCCAGTGACCCCTCCGGGTTTTCCGCCAGCAGCGGTAGAACACGCTCTTTCAAATACCCGGGAGTGGAGTGGATGTTTCTCAGCGGTGAACATCCGCGTAACAGAGCAGTAGGTGTGCATTGTGGGCCATCTTATGGCCGGCGTGTGGCTCCTTGCGACCCTATTGAGGCCTTCCCTCTGCTCTGGCAGGTTCCAACATGAAAACCTGCGCTGCTGATGTTCCTTGCGGGCCATCCTGTGACCGCCCTGGGGACCCTCTTGGGAACCTCTTGCAGCCCTCCCGCGACTCTGGCAGGTTCCTGGCCGAGAACGACCTCGTTCCGTGCGGTCTGGACCACGGCCCAGGCCATTCGCACAAATGGGGCCACCGTGCCCTACAGGGCGGTGACTCTAGGAAACTGGGGCCACTAGCGAGGCTAAGGCGCCCCAGCTACAACGCTGGGAGTCGTGCAGGCGAGAAGCTAGGGCTCCCAACTTCGCGCTTCGCGCTCCCCGAAGCGCGAAGCGCGAATAACTTCGCGCTCTCGCGCCGCCCTCCCAAAGGGAGAATAGGAGGACGAGGAGGAGGGGGAGAAGGAACGAGGACCGCGAAGCGCGAAGCGCGAATAACTTCGCGCCCTCGAGGGAGCCCTTGGAGAAGGCAGGCAGCGGGCGACACATCAGCTACAACGGTGGGAGTGGTTCATGCGAGAAGGCAAGCGCTGAGCGACGGATCGGCTCCAACGCTGGGAGTAGTTCACGCGAGAGGGCAGGCAGTGAGCGACACCTCTGTAAGAACGGTTTTTTGAAGGCAGATCTGCCTTCAAAGTAAGAACGGTTTTTTGAAGGCAGATCTGCCTTCAAAAAATTGGTCTACTCTGTAAGAACGGTTCTTTGAAGGCAGATCTGCCTTCAAAAAACCGTTCTTACATTTTTTGAAGGCAAATCTGCCTTCAAAAAACCGTTCTTAC
>CAUYUJ010004515.1:64528-69278 GCA_963575745.1 Prorocentrum cordatum
GCGAGGCCCATAGGCCCGCCTTCACAACGATCATGCTGTTCCTTAGGTCGCTGAAGCCGTTCAGGAGGCGCTCGCGGCTTGCCCAGTACAACTCGGTCAACGCGGATCTCTGAAAGCTCATCGCACGCAGCCTGCGCCGCGAACCTTGACGCGAGCTATGGGGCAAAGGCAACCGCGCCCTGAATGTGGGAGCATCGCGCATGCCCGTTCATCAGCGCGCCGTCGCCATCTTGACAAATTAGAAGCTTAGGTGAGGGGGCGCAACCTTGCGCGCGCTGTCTAGCTTGAAGCCACTGGCCCCCGATAGCAACGGACCGCAGATGGGCCCCCCTCGGGGGCCGAAAGGATGCGAGGCGAACAGGGAGCACGCAGAAAACCTTCCAAAAACCTTCCAACAACCCAAGTAAGAATAGCACGCTCGACCAAGACCTCGAAGGACTTGCGACGCAACTCCAGAGGGTTTGCGACCTGGCCATTCGGGAAAACCCAAGCATGAATAATGCTACCGTCTATCCCCACTCGATACAGGGAAGCCCAGAGCGCCGAAAAAAGGGACCGCTGGTGGCCTGCTCAGGGGGAGCTGCGCGAGACAAGCCTGGCAGCAACAGCGGCGATGCCCTTCTCCAAAATACGCAGCGGCGTGGCCTCTCTCCAGACGACGTGCATGAGAGCCTTGACGAGCTCCAGCGTGGCACAGTATATGGGGTCCATACGTGGGCTCGGGGTAGGCAATGCAGCCATGACCCTGGAACGTCCCGAGGCACGAGCGTCGAGAGCAGCAGCCGCGAGCGTGCGCAAGGTGACAAACTCCGTCATGCTGGCGCCCTGCACGCTAGTGCCAAAAGTGTCGGCATTCTCGATAGCTGCTCGCGCAATGCGCTGCAGCGCTTGCTTTTTGAATGTTGGCGCCTCGTGGATGCCGTAACGTCTTGAGCTTGTGCTGAGCCACGCGGACCCTCGCTGGGCGCGCGCGTCTGCGGGTGGCGCGAGCTGCCGAACAACCCATTCCGATATGCCTTTTCAGAGTGCACCGCCAGAACTTTGACAGGAAAAGGCCTCCTTTGCAAAGAAGCCTGCAGCGTCGGCGAATTGGCCAGGATGCGGGACTTATCGAGAGCAGTAATCATGTCAACCCTCTCCTGCTTCAACGTGCATCCAACTCCTGCAAACTCCTCCTCTGCTCCCTTAGTTCCTCCGCCCCTCAGCGCACTGATGTCGCCCGCGCGAACAGCAGCGGGCGCCGCGGTGTACTCTCGTCGAACCTCGTCGAGAGGACCAATGCGCATCAATTGAAAGAGACAGGTGGCGTACAAACGGCCTGGAAGAATGGCCTGGTCGACCTGCATGCGCCTGCTGCAAAGGCCCCGCAACTCCAACGCGCGCGGGGCCCGAAAAGGCCTGCGCCGATAGCTTGAGCTGCCTAAGGGGGACATCTGTTTTTGAAGCCGTCTAAACGAGATCAAACGAGAATCGACGAGGAGCGTAGCCGTGTCCGAGTCGGCCCCCGCATGATATTCTACCCAAGCCGCTCAAAACCACGCCGAGACCTCAGCCGACTTGCCGCGAGTAGCCCACCAGAAATGCATGCAATTATGTTGTCTGTTGCGGCCATGCTTGCCAAGTCCCTCGGCGAAGCCTTGACTGGATGCGACGTGGGCAGCGGGGCAAACCCAGCGGCCTGACTCCTCCCAGGCGCTCGAGAATGAACGACAATGCTTCGTCGGGAAAGGTGGAGGTGCCAACTGGTCGAAACCGCTCCCTCCCCCCTGAGGGGCGCCAGGATGACTTTCTCGAGATGCTTATGGGAGGCAGGCGGAGGCCGTTCCCCAAGGTCCGAGGGCCAAGAGAGAGGGCGGCGTTCTTCCCCGACCCGCCACCATTAAACCCATTCAGCCTGCAGAAGGGCGATCTCCTGCGCGGAGTTGGCAGGCGCGCGCTGGACGAGAGAGCTGGGCTGCCGCGCATCGGGCGGCTTGATGCACTGAAATAGAGCAGCTGGTCCATTGACAGAGCGCCAGCGGACCCGCTGCTCGCGGCCTGTAGTCTCGCGAGACGCCGCCGCCCGCGTCGCGGGGAGGGCTCGGTCATTGGCCACGCTTGCTAGCGCCTTCTTAGCGAATGAATAAATAACGCGCGTCTGGGTGTGAAAAGTAAACGAGCATCGCGCAATACTGCGTCGCGCAGTTAGACTGCCCAAGCGAGCCGGCCTGCAACTAGCGCGCTACCCTCTTGTGCTCGGCAGACCTCTTCGCCCCGACAGGCTGCGGGGAAGTCCGGAACACTTGCGACGCGTTGCGCCGCCGAGTTGCCGGCGCACTTACCCTCGGGAAAGCGGGCGGTCCAGGTCGATTCGGAAAAACCCACGCGCACTCGACGCTCCCAGAGCGCCCGCAGTATCCAGGAGCCAGATCGGGGTCCACTTGGCGAACCTCAAGCAACTCCAACTCGGCCGCGGAAGCGAAACAACCCCCAGACTCAGCCACGTCACCGGCGTCAATGGCGGCGCGAGTAGAATCCCGTCGGCGCTCGTCGTGAGGCCGGCGGGGCCCAGCGGGGATAAGCGTAGGAACCTCTTAGGCACCTTAGCCGCGACCCTGGACGTCCTTCCGAGGGGCCTTCAGGAACATCTGAATAGGATAACGAGGAGCAACTGGCGCATCGTGGCTGACAGTGGCAGAGGCATGCACGGTAAGCTCATGACTGACCACGATAAAATCAATAACTCGATCGGCAGGGCGACGGGCACCAAGCGATGGCGACGGCATCGAGCGCCGCAACCCAACCGCTGTAGTCGAGCCTACCTGGCCCCATGTTAAAATCACCTGCCTGTGCGAAAGGCACCCCAAGAGACCTCAAGACGCCTCCCAGTTTGCTGAGGATGGTACAGTTCTGAGCAGCAAGACCCACAGCGTGGAGGAGATAGACACTAGCAATCAGAATGCCTCCAGAAAGCACACACTCAAAATGCAACAGGCCAACGCGCCCAGGCTCCAGGACCTCCGAAGTATCAAACACCGTGGACAGCCCATGTGCCTGGGAGTGGGCAGGATCATATCACCGGACATGCCGCCACGCCCTGTGGGAACAGCATGGAAGCAACGGGCGCGGCGACCCTGGCGTCGAAGAGCAGCCCCCTGCGCCTCGGCGTTAACAGCGCGGGCGTCGTGGAGGGCCAGCGCCTCAGCGCTGGCGAGAGGGGAGGAGAGGAAAATGTCAAGCCCCGCCCGCTCTGTAACATTGCACGCGACAAAAGACCAGGCGCGGAGCTCAGAGGCTCTGCCAAACTGACTGCACCTCCAGCTTCTCGCGCGGGCAATGGCGCCCTGCAGCGCTGCCTCCACGGCCTTGCGGGTGAGCCCGCTCGGTCCGACAGCAGCACCGTCGCCGCCCTCGTCACCGTCAGCTTCGGCACGCGTGGACTTGGACACGAGCTCATCGATCCAGTCACCGTCGCGGTCCTCGAAACGGAGTGCCACGAAAATGGTCGCATCGCGGCTGGCTGCTGTCGGCTGCCCACCAGGAGTGCCAGGAGCACCACTGACAGGTACATCTTCAGCACGTTGAGCACCCCCTCCCGCCGCGGCCCTGGCGTCGACGCCCTGCTTCTTCTGCGTAACCAGCCGGCCACGCTCACTGATGAGGGCGTCGAAGTCGCGCAGCACAAAGGGGTTGCAGCCGAGCGCCGCCAGCTGACCACGAAGCACGGCGGCAGGATCAGCTCCGTCGCATTCAGCTTGCTGCTGCCTAGAGAGCCCAGAGTACGCCGTGGCCGCCCGCTCGGCAGCATCACGCTCCCTGGACTGCAACCCATCAAACTCACATTGCAACTTGTGGACGCGCTCGATGGCAGCATGAGATGGCCACGGGCCTTCTCAAGAGCCTTCTCGGACGTCTGCACCTGCGCCTCGAGGTGGTCATGCTCCATCTTGGCATCTTTTGACACTGCCGGAAGGTCACCGTTTCGCACAGCACGACGAGCGGCGACCTTGGCCCGAACACCCACAGGAAGCAAGCCAGCAAGAGCAGAGAACTGAGCATCACCCATAGCGACGAACACCTCCACCTGTGTATCATCAATCTCGGCCACCGTATGGGATTGCCCTCCGCCCCCGCCTGAGCCACGAAACTTCGGCGGTCGCGCGCCCATTGTCCCGCTGGGGGCGGGCAGCCGGGCGGAAGGCACCGCAGCAGTAGCACGTTTTGCGCCACACGAAGTTGTTGGCAAACCTGCACTTGTTGACTGCACAGGTCCAAGTTTGCAACCCCCACGCGAAAACATTCGAACGGCCATTACCTTTCATGACAAGCAACGAACAAGAAGCTGCCATGTGAAGTAACAGGCTCCTCCTTCTCCTCCTCCTCCTCCTGTTCCTCCTCCCTCCTCCTCTTCTTCGTCATCTTCTGATTTGTCGCATTAGTATCCTTATTCGTCTACTTCTTCCTCCTCATCCTCCTCATCCTCCTCCCTCCTCACTCCTCCCTCCTCCTCCTCATTGTCCTCGTCGTCCTCGTCGTCCTCGTCCTCCTCCTCGTCCTCGTCCTCGTCCTCCTCCTCCTCCTCCTCCTCCTCTTCCTCCCCTTTCCCCCCCTCCTCCCCCGCCTCCCCCGCCTCTCCCTGCTCCTCCTCCTCCTCCTCCTCCTCCGCCTCCTCCTCCTCCTCTTCCTCCTCCTCCCTCCTCGTCGTCGTCGTCGTCGTCCTCGTCGTCCTCGTCGTCCTCGTCGTCTTCGTCGTCCTCGTCGTCCTCGTCGT
>CAUYUJ010004516.1:0-35000 GCA_963575745.1 Prorocentrum cordatum
GATCGCGTGCGCTGTTGGGGCGCCGCGGGGGGACAGCGAGCATCGCCAGGCTGGTGCGGAATTCACGTCGTTTGCCATGACGTGTTCTGCACTGCTCATCATTGCCCCACTTAGTGGTAAGGCTGTTCCGCCAGGTACTTTTCCTCCTCTGCGCGTTGATGTTCTCGGGGTACGGGATACCAGGCTGGGCCCACTCTTGCGCACACCAGTCTTTCCATCCTCAGGGCCGATGCCCGCGCTCGTTTGGGCAATCTCCCTGGAAGTGCCCCTTCAGTTTTGTCCGCAACTTCTGCAATTCCACTCGGCATCTTGATACTATTGGTGATAGTATTATTGCACTCCTCTTTGTATTATTTTTACGTTTATTATTCATATTATGCTGTGCTCTGTCGTAACACGGCTTGGGATGCCTCGTCCCGAGAGGGTTCTCCATCACGCCCCCAGGGCGGCACTGCGGTGCAGAGGACACATGCCGAGCCCTCGGGGCGCAACAGCACACCTGGCCAGCGCTAGTGATGACCAGAGCATGAGATGGCGGGGAAGGGAGGGGGAGGGGGAGGGGAGTCTTTCCTCTGAGAATCGGGGTAAGATGCCAAAGGAATTAAGGTCTCGTGATCAATACGCTCAGTAGTAGAGGATTTGGGACGAGGCACTGATGCAACAATATGTTATCCGTTTAGCAACTGCAATCAAGCATGGTAAGGGAGGAAGGGAGGAGGAGGGGGAGGGGGAAGGGGCAGGGCACAGGGTGTGGTGTCCGCCGCCGTCGCCCCGCATCTCGGTCGACCTCGCGGCGGGGGGGGGGAGGGCGAGGGGGGGGAGGTGGCGCAGAGTGGGGGGCGAGGGGAATCCAAAGGCGAGGTGGAGGGGCGGTGCGGGTGACAGCGAACTCCGTCAGACGGGGCGGGAAGCGAACGACCACAACAACAACAACAACAACAACAACAACAACTTCAACAACAACAACAACAACAACAACAACAACAACAACAACAACAACAACAACAACAACAACAACAACAACAACAACAAAAACAACAACAACAACAACACAACAACCAACAACAACAACAACACACAAATCATTTTACCCGAACGCTCCAGTGTTCTCACCATGCCTGGGTTTTCATGCGACGCGAGACAATACCCCCACTTCGGGGGGGGGCAGTTCAAGCTATACCAAATATCCACACGACTCTTCGCGACCACCCAAACCCAGCTTCCCGCCCTATGACGTTGGGACACTTCACTTCGTGGCGTGCGGACGACCGTGGCTACTACACTGGCGTGGGGTACACACCCACAGAACTTGGTCCCTTATTCGGGGCGCGCGTGTGCCCAGCATCCTGCAATTGTGACATACAATACATGACACAGACAGACAGAGAGAGAGACAGAGAGCAGACAGAGAGAGAGACAGAGAGAGCGGAGTTGGTCACATTTTTGGGGCAAGTTCCTGAGATCGTCGTGTTTTTTGTTGGTCTTGCGCGCGCGAATGTCCACTGTACTTTTTTTTGCAAGGGATGTTGAAATTTGATTATGTAAGAACAAGAAAAAGTAGCTCGCGCGAGCTTATGTAACATAAATGTTGAAAAACCATTGGTTTTGTGGGAGTCGGACAGCGCGCGCGGGATGAAATTTGGACATTTTTTTTTTTGAAAAACCATTGGCTTTTTGATGTTTTTATGTTGAAATCGTTACGAAACCTAAGGTTCTGGAAGGATTTCGTCTTGCGCGCGCGAATGTCCACTTTACCTTATTTTTTGCAAGGGATTATTGAAATTTGACTATGTTAGAACAAGAAAAAGTAGCTCGCGCGAGCTCATGTAACATAAATGTTGAAAAACCATTGGTTTTGTGGGATTCGGACAGCGCGCGCGGAAGGACTTTTTGACATTTTTTTCTTAAAAAACCATTGGGTTTTTGATGTTTTTATGTTAAAATCGTTACGAAACCTAAGGTTTTGGAAGGATTTCGTCTTGCGCGCACGAATGTCCACTTTACCTTATTTTTTGCAAGGGATTCTTGCAATTTGATCAACTAAGAACAAGAATTTTCATTTTCTATTGTTTTTTGCAAGGGAAAACGAGCGTCAACAAAAACCGGATCCGGTACCAATCGTTTTGCCTGAGACTTCCTCACGAAAATGATGAAAATGTGGCTGCGGCCTAGGCGCGGCGGGGGGGTCGCGCACCAGGGGTCCCAACAATAATTATTCTTAAGAAGAAATAATGTTCTACAACAACAACAACAACGACTACGACGACGACGACGACGACGACGACGACAGACGACGACGGCAACAAAAACGACAGCAGAGAACCACAACAACATCACGGGGGGGACAACAATCAACAACAACAACCACCAACCACACCACACTCACAACACCACCACAGCAACAACCAACAACAACAACCACAACCACAACCACAACCACAACCACAACCACTCAACACAACAACAACAAACAACAACACACATCAACAACAACAAAACAAGACGACGACGACGACGACGACTACGACAACAACACAACAACAACAACACAAAACAACACCACAACAAAACGATCATATTTAAGACTGTTCGCCCTTACTCTCGAGTGGCGTAATAACGAAATTCCCAAACCCACGATACCCGCCCGTTTCGTCTTCGATCGAACCCCTTTTGGGGGGTAGACCTTCTTCCCTGCAGGCCGGGCCCCGGCAAGCGGCGGGGCGGCCGCGGACCGTCGGCCTGGCCAACGGCAGCGCTGATCGGCGGGGCGGCCGCGGACCGTCGACCCGACCCCAACAGGGACGGACAGGGGACCGACCAAGACGACGACGACGACGACGACGACGACGACGTCGACGACGACGGCAACGACGGCGACAGCGACGACGACGACGAGCGAAAGCGAGAGCGAGAGAGTACGACAGCAGAGCCACGAAGGACACGAAGTAGGCCACGAAGGGCGACCGCGGGGCCACGAAGGGCATGCACATGGGGCCACAACGGGCGCGAACGAGCGGGGGCCACGAAGGGCAGATAATGCGGGGCCACAGAAGGCAACGATGGGGCCACTGAGGGTAGCACCTGGGCCACGTAGGACAATGAGGGGGCCACAAACGGCGACAGCGGGGCCACAAAGGGCATGCACATGGGGCCACAACGGGCGCGAACGAGCGGGGGCCACGAAGGGCATACGTATGTTGGGCCGCGGAGGGTAAGGACGGGGCCACTGTGGGCAGCAACGGGGACACGAAGGGCAGCGAGGGGCCACGAAGGGCATGCATATGGGGCCACCACGGGCGCGAACGAGCGGGGGCCACGAAGGGCATACATATATGGGGCCACGAAACAAAGCGAGGGGGCCACGAAGGGCTGCAACGTGACCACGAAGGGCAGCGAGGGGGCCACGAAGGGCTGCAACGGGGCCACGAAGAGCTGCAACGGGGCCACGGAGGGCAGCGAGGGGGCCACGAAGGGCTGCAACGGGGCCACGAAACAAAGCGACGGGGCCACGAAGGGCTGCAACGGGGCCACGAAGGGCAACGAGGAGGCCACGAAGGGCTGCAAGGGGGCCACGAAAAAAAGCGAGGGGGCCACGAAGGGCAGCGAGATCCCGATTCCTATGTAATATGTGAGGGGTCCTAAGCGTGAGCGCGATTCCTGGGTGCCAGGGTGTCGGGAGCGCGGCGCTTGAGTAAATTAGAAGAAATTCCAACGCAAGGGCGATATTCTTCAGTAAATTACAAGCAAGTCTCCAGCGAGAGCGCGACTCCAGAGCGCCAGGAGAATAAATTCGAAGGAACTCCCAAGCGAGAGCGCGATTCCTGAATAAAAAGCGAGGATGTCTCCGGCGGGAGCGGGGGTCCTGCCTAAAATGTGAGGAAGTCTCAGGCGGGAGCCGCTGTTCTTGTAAACTGGGGGCCAACGACACAGTTTGACCCTCAAGACTTTCCCTGATAAAAGAAGAGTGCGAGCCCCGGGCAGGGCACTTCAACCGAAAAAAACAATGTGCACCGGACGGGGGGATCAACAATAATCATTCTTCAGAAGTGAGACCTCAACAACAACAACTACAACAACAACAACAACAACAACAACAATCATTTTACCCGAACGCTCAGTGTTCTCACCAGTGCCAGGGTTTTCATGCGACGCGAGACAATACCCCCACTTCGTGGGGGGGCAGTTCAAGCTCTACCAAATATCCACACGACTCTTCGCGACCACCCAACCCCAGCTTCCCGCCCTATGACGTTGGGACACTTCACTTCGTGGCGTGCGGACGACCGTGGCTACTACACTGGCGTGGGTACACACCCACAGAACTTGGTCACTTATTCGGGGCGCGCGTGTGCCCAGCATCCTGCAATTGTGACATACAATACATGACACAGACAGACAGAGAGAGAGACAGAGAGCAGACAGAGAGAGAGACAGAGAGAGCGGAGTTGGTCACATTTTTGGGGCAAGTTACTGAGATCGTCGTGTTTTTTGTTGGTCTTGCGCGCGCGAATGTCCACTTTACTTTTTTTTTTGCAAGGGAGTATTGAAATTTGATTATGTTAGAACAAGAAAAAGTAGCTCGCGCGAGCTCATGTAACATAAATGTTGAAAAACCAGAGTCGGACAGCGCGCGCGGAATGAAATTTGGACATTTTTTTTTGAAAAACCAGTGGGTTTTTTTATGTTTTTATGTTGAAATCGTTACGAAACCTAAGGTTCTGGAAGGATTTCGTCTTGCGCGCGCGAATGTCCACTTTACCTTATTTTTTGCAAGGGATTATTGCAATTTGATTATGTTAGAACAAGAAAAAGTAGCTCGCGCGAGCTCATGTAACATAAATGTTGAAAAACCATTGGTTTCGTGGGATTCGGACAGCGCGCGCGGAAGGACATTTTGACAATTGTTTCTTAAAAAACCATTGGGTTTTTGATGTTTTTATGTTAAAATCGTTACGAAACCTAAGGTTTTGGAAGGATTTCGTCTTGCGCGCACGAATGTCCACTTTACCTTATTTTTTGCAAGGGATTCTTGCAAATTGATCAAGTAAGAACAAGCATTTTCATTTTATAGTGTTTTTTGCAAGGGAAAACGGAGTACAACAAAAAACCGGATCCGGTAACAATCCACTTTTCTGAAGCTTTCGCGAAAAAATGATGAAAATGTAGCTGCGGCCTAGGCGCGGCGCAGAGGTCGCGCACCAGGGGTCCCAACAATAATAATTCTTTAGAAGGAATAATATTCAACAACAACAACAACAACTACAACAACTACAACAACAACAACAACAACAACAACAACAACAATTACTAGCACGTGGGGACACACCGTTCTCACCAGTGCCAGGGTTTTCATAGGAGGCGGGCAATACCCCCACTTTGTGGGGGGGCCGGTTCAAGCTCTACCAAATTTCAAAACGACTCTTCGCCACCACCCACACCCAGCTTCCCGCCCTATGACGTTCGGACACTTCACTTCGTGGCATGCGGACGACCGTGGCTACTATTCAGGGCCCCGCGGCCGACGACGACGGCGTGCGCGCGCGAAGAAAAAACGATTGTGCCCCGCATGGTATTATTTGACAGGGATGATGGCCCTGGCAGGTGCGCAACCGTTGTTGCAGAAGTTCGAAAAAGTTGCTCGCAAAAGCCCGTTTGACAGAAATGATTAGAAAGTGTTGGGTTTCCTACGAATCCGCAAGAGCGCGCGGGATGAAATTTTGACATTTTTTTTTGAAAAACCATTGGTTTTTTGATGTTTTTATGTTAAAATCGCTACGAAAACTAAGGTTTTGGAAGGATTTCGTCTTGCGCGCGCGAATGTCCACTTTACCTTATTTTTTTGCAAGGGATTCTTGAAATTTGATTATATTAGAACAAGAAATGTCATTTTATAATGTTTTTTTGCAAGGGAAAACGGATTACAACAAAACAACCGGATCTGGACCCCATCCACTTTTTCTGAAGCTTTCGCGAAAAAATGATGAAAATGTAGCTGCGGCCTAGGCGCGGCGGGGGGGCCGTGCACCAGGGGCCCCAACAATAATTATTCTTTAGAATTTATAATGTTCAACAACAACAACAACAACAACAACAACAACAACAACAACAACAACAACAACGACAACAACAATCATTTTACCCGAACGCTCAGTGTTCTCCCCAGTGCCAGGGTTTTCATGCGACGCCAGCCAATACCCCCACTTCGTGGGGGGGCAATGCAAGCTCTACCAAACATCCACACGACTCTCGGGAACCACCCACACCCAGCTTCCCGCCCTATGACGTCAGGACACTTCACTTCGTGGCGCGCGGACGATCGTGGATACTACACTGGCGTGGAGTACACACCCGCAGAGGGTAATCACTTGTTTGGGCCCCGCATGTGCCCCGCATCGTGCATTTGTTGCGCATGATATGAAAGCAAGACAGAGAGAGAGAGAGAGCAAGACAGAGAGACAGAGAGAGAGAGAGAGAGAGAGAGCAAGACAGAGAGCCAGAGGAGAGCTACGGTGCGATTCGTGTGATTTTATGATGCGCGGTGCTAACATTCTTAAAAACCCAATGGTTTTTGGAGATTTCGGCGTGCGCGCGCGAAGAAAAAACGAATGTGTCCCGCATGGTATTATTTGACAGGGATGATGGCCCTGGCAGGTGCGCAACCGTTGTCGCAGAAGTTCGAAAAAGTTGCTCGCAAAAGCCCGTTTGACAAAATTGTTTAAAAAGTGTTGGTTTTCCTACGAATCCGCAAGAGCGCGCGGAAGAACATTTTGACATTTTTTTCTTAAAAAACCATTGGGTTTTTGATGTTTTTCTGTTAAAATCGCTACGAAACCTAGAGTTTTGGAAGGATTTCGTCTTGCGCGCACGAATGTCCACTTTACCTTATTTTTTGCAAGGGATTCTTGCAATTTGATCAAGTAAGAACAAGAATTTTCATTTTATAGTGTTTTTTGCAAGGGAAAACGGATTACAACCAAACAACCGGATCCGGACACAAGCGTTTTGCCTGAGACTTCCTCACGAAATGATGAAAATGTAGCTGCGTCTGGCCTAGGCGCGGCGGGATGTGGGGGCCGTGCACCATGGTGTCCCCACACTATTATTCTTTAGATTAATAATGTTCAACACACACACAACACAGCACAACAACACCACAAGCAACAACAACACAACAACATCTTTTACCCGAAAGCTCAAGTGTTCTCCCAGTGCCAGGGTTTTCAATGCGACCCAGCCAATAACCCCCACGTTTCGTGGGGGGGCAATGCAAGCTCTACAAAACATCCACACGACTCTCGGGAACCACCCACACCCAGCTTCCCGCCCTATGACGTCAGGACACTTCACTTCGTGGCGCGCGGACGATCGTGGATACTACACTGGCGTGGAGTACACACCCGCAGAGGTTGATCACTTGTTTGGGCCCCGCATGTGCCCCGCATCGTGCATTCGTTGCGCATGACATAGTGAGAGCAAGACAGAGAGAGAGAGAGAGCAAGACAGAGAGACAGAGAGAGAGAGAGAGAGCAAGACAGAGAGCCAGAGGAGAGCTACGGTGCGATTCGTGTGATTTTATGATGCGCGGTGCTAACATTCTTAAAAACCCAATGGTTTTTGTAGATTTCGGCGTGCGCGCGCGAAGAAAAAACGAATGTGTCCCGCATGATATTATTTGACAGGGATGATGGCCCTGGCAGGTGCGCAACCGTTGTCGCAGAAGTTCGAAAAAGTTGTTCGCAAAAGCCCGTTTGACAGAAATGTTTAAAAAGTGTTGGGTTTCCTACGAATCCGCAAAGAGCGCGCGGGATGAGATTTTGACATTTTTTTGTTGAAAAACCATTGGTTTTTTGATGTTTTTATGTTAAAATCGCTGCGAACACTAAGGTTTTGGAATGATTTCGTCTTGCGCGCGCGAATGTCCACTTTACCTTATTTTTTGCAAGGGATTCTTGAAATTTGATTATATTAGAACAAGAAATGTCATTTTCTATTGTTTTTTGCAAGGGAAAGCGGATTACAACAAAACAACCGGATCCTGTACACACCCTCTTTTCTGAGGCTTCCTCACGAAAATGATAAAAATGTAGCTGCGGCCTAGGCGGCGCAGGGGGGGCGCGCACCAGGGGGCCCAACAATAATTATTCTTTAGAATAAATAATGTTCAACAACAACAACAACAACAACAACAACAACAACAACAACAACAACAACTACTACTACTACTACTACTACTACTACTACTACTACTACTACTACTACTACTACAGAAGAGGGAGCCGAGGAGCCAGTCCGGCCGGCCGCGGCCTGCGGAGGAGGCCGGGACGAGGAGACCCGCCCCCGCCTCACCTCTCCGCTGGGCCCCCCTTCCGTGCAGCAGGCGCCTGCGCGCTTCCAGGACCTGCAGCAGCGGCAGGCAAGGCGAAGGGGAGGAGGGAGAGAGGGAATAGGGAGGGGCAAATGGGGGAGCGGAACGGGGGGGGGGTGGGTGGCGCAGGGCCAGGGGAAAGAGGGGGGGGGCAGGGAACGGGGAGGGTAAGGGGGCTGTCCCGTAGGAAGGGGGAGAGGGGATGGCCAGGTCGGGAAAGGCACAGAGCGTTGTGCTCGCCGCCGCCGCGCCGCCGCCGCGCCGCGCCGCGCCCACCGCCGCGCCCGCCGCCGCGCTCACGCCCGGCGCAGCGCCCGGCGATGCTGCCTCGTGGCCGGCGGCGGCGGAGCGCGGGGGGGGGGGGGAAGGCTCCCAGGGCCAGGGGGATTGAGGGTCGAGGATCTGAGGAGGCGGGGGGTCGAGCATCGGGGGTCAAGGAGGATCGAGGATCGGGGGGGAGGCTGAGGAGGATGGAGGATCAAGAAGCGGGGATCCTCCTCCTCCTCCTCCTCCTCCTCCTCCTCCTCCTCCTCCTCCTCGCTCCTCCGCCTCTGCTCACTCCTCCTTCTTCCTCCTCCTCCTCCTCCTCCTCCTCCTTTCTCCTCCTCGCTCCTGCACTCCCCGCCCTCCTCCTCCTCCTCCTCCTCCTCCTCCATCACTTTTCCTTGTAAATAACTCCTCCCTGTCGCACCCCAGGACATGTCGGTAGGGCGGGCCCGGCGTTTCGCCTGACAGTCACTCACCATTCATGATCCTGAAGCTTGAAATTTGCTTTCACGGATTGAGCGCGGGTTTCAAGATGTTGCTCTCGCCTGTGCGCCACGCACATTTGTCTTAACAGTTTGCAACTGTTTCAAGTTTTCGTGCATTGAAGTCCCAAGGATTGCGCTCTGGCGCGATTTCGGATTGTCCGGGTTCAACAGTCAAGTTTATTCCCGGTTGGAAACAGGAATTGCGTTCTGGCACGATTTAGGACTGTCATGTCGCAGCAGTCAAGTTGATCCGCGACGCTGGAGTCTCAGGACTTGTGCTTTCGTACGATTGAGGATGCTATTATATTCTAATGGGCCATTTCCCGCCATGAAAAGAAATTTTTGTAAGGACCTATGCGAAGTGAACGTCAGAGCGAGGGTGCATTGCAACATCATTGATGCAGATTGAGTTGACACTGGTCCTCCTCCTCCTCCTCATCATCATCATCATCAGCATCATCATCGTCATCAGCATCATCATCATCATCATCATCATCATCAGCAGCAGCAGCAGCATCATCATACCCACTCCTTGCTCCACACTCAGCCTTCTCCTCCTCATCGTCAGCATCCATCGTCATCACCATCAGCAGCAGCACTCGCTTGACCAAGAACCATCAGGCGCCCGAGAGGAAGCGGGCCTTCTCAGAAGGCTCAGAAGGCCTCCAGCCTTCTCAGCAGCCCTCGAAGCCTTCCGCGAAGTCACAGGGGGCTCCTCATCTGGGGCAACACGGCTGCTGACGTTGCAAAGGCGTACTAGTACGACTCTAGTGCCGTGCTCGACCGAGGATGCCACCATCGACGAGTCCCGCCAGCAGCATCAGCCTCATCCGTCCTTCCTCCTCTCCTCCTTCCTCCTCCTCACCTCCGCCTCCTCCTCCCTCCTCCTCCTCCTCCTCCTCCTCCTCCTCCTCCTCCTCCTCCTCTCCCTCCTCCTCCTCCTCCTCCTCCTCCTCCTCCCCCTCCCTCCCTAACCCACTCCCTGCCTTCCCCTTCTCCATCCCTCCCCCCTCTGACCCATTCCGTACTACTGCCTCCCGCCCTCTCACCCATTCCGTAATACTGCCTCACTCGCTGGCTCAATCACTCGGTTCTCCCTCGCTCACTTCTTTCTCCCTCGCTCACTACTTCAATCACTCCTGCCTCCCTCCTCCATCCCTCCCTCCTCCCTCCCTCCCCCCCTCCCCCCCATCCCTCACCCGCATCCCCCTCACTTTCCCCATCGCTCGCTCGCTCGCTCACCCACCGATCCGCTCCCCGTCCCGCCCTCCCCCTCCCCCCCTCCCCTTCCAAGTCCCTGTTGCGTCGCCTCCCCTCCGGGGCGACGATGGAGGCGAATAGCCTTCAGTCGGACCTGTCCCCCTTCATGGACGAAAAATGAAAAATACCCCAAAATAATTCAAAAATAGTCCACAAAATAGTCTGGGGACTATTTCTGGAATATTGTTTGGCCAGTTTGGGGCATGTTTGGGGTATTTTTAAAAATTTGTCGTCGAAAATCCCCCCGTAAGGGGACACGCCCGACATAAGAATACTCCAGATATCGTAATAAAGGGAGGGGGGTCCCATTTCGGGGGGGGGTCTCTTCCAGGCTATCTTGGAGGGCCCATGGGGGGTCTGGGGACGATGCTTTGGAGGACTCTCCCACGGGGGAGGTCCGAAATGGCTTGTCTTGGAGGGTCCAGACCCCCTCCCTTGTGTTACGAGATCTGGAGCAGCCAAGGGGGGGAGCAATACACGAATCCAGCGGCGCCGATGGTCCGTGCCTCGGGCGCGGCTGCCGGACGAATCCGTGTATAGTGCCCGCCCCCAGGCTGCTCGACACCCCGCCGTCGCCTCCGAGGCCCCTCCTTGGCTGCCCAAGGGGCGCGAAGCCGGCGCCCCGCCGCGGTCGTCGTCGTCGTGGTCGTGCTTGTCCTTCGTGGTCGTGGCCGCCGCCGGCGCCGTCGTCGTCGGCGCCGCCGCCGCTCGCGCGGTCGCCGCCGCCGTCGCCGTCGTCGGCGACCGCCCCGCCGCTCCGCTCGGAGGGCGCGCGCGCCGCGGCGGCGCCTCTGCTGCAGGAGCGCGGCCGCCGGAGCGGGCGCCGGCGCGGGCGCCTTCCAGGCAGCGAGGATGTCCTTCGCCTGGGGCGCCGGGCGGGGGGAGGCGGGGCGCGGAGGGGGGCGCGGGGCGGCTGGAGGGGGGGGGGCGGCGGGGGGGCGAGGAGGGGCGCGGGGGCGGGGGGCGCGGGAGGGCGGTGGGGGGGCGAGGGCGAGGGAGGGGAGGGCGGGGGCGAGGGCAAGGGAGGGGAGGGGGGGGAAGAGGGAGAGGGAGAGGGAGGGGTGGCGCCCGGGGGGAGCTGCGGTTCGAGGGGCGCTCGGGAACGAGGGGGGGGGGGGGGGCGAGAAGGGAAGGAAAAGGGGGACGGGCCAGGGGGCACGGGGAGGGGAAGGAGAAAAGGAAAAGGGGGACGGGCCAGGGGGCACGGGGAGGGGAAGGAGAAAAGCTTCTTTGGTTTGGGGTTGCTTCCCGTGCCTCTCGATGCTCCAAACATGTCGAAGGCTTCCAGGGGAGGAGAGGGAGGGGAGGAGGGGAGGGGGCAGGTGGGGGGGGGGTACGCCTACAAGGGCGCATGGTCCCACAAGAACCAGAAAAGATCTGGAGGGTGAGATGGGGGAGTTTCACGGAGGGGGCTCGAGAGCACTACAGGGTTATTGTCTCCATGTGGCTCAGCTGTGCCGCCCACGGTGGTCTCGACAGTTTTAGGATGAATGGGCAGGGAGATATGGTCTTGTCGAAACTCCTGCGCCCTCCGAAAGACCAGGAAATCGACATTGAAGCGCAAGAGGCCGACCATGAAATTTTCCCCCACCAGTCGCGCAGGGCTCCAGGGCCCACAAGAGGGCTTGATTCCAAAAGGCCATGGAGACTGTGCTCCCTGCCGCCTCTTCACGCACACCAAAACCACACGCTTACACTACAGTCGGGGCGTTGACCTAAGGAACCCTAAAGAAGGAACGAGGCCCCTTTTTTCCATCAGTTAACCTTCGAGTTCCTGTCGAAAAACATAAGGACAACCTGAGGCAAGCTGTGAAACACTAAAGGAACGCGGAGCCCCTGCCCAACGACAAGGGTTCCTTCTTCAGGGCCCCGACCGTACGACCCCCGGAGACGCTGGGCGTGACCCCCAGAGCGCGACCCCGCGACCCCCCCCGCGGAAACCCGAACAGACGGACCCAGCCAGGACGCCGAGAACGCTATGCGGTGGAGGCTAGCCCACAGGAAACCTTCCGCAAGAAACCCAACCCTGAGACCCCAGGAGATCCACTGGTTTTTGGCGTGGGAGCGTCACGCTTTCCATCGCAAGACCATCGAAACCCAAGAAACCCAGGGCACCCTGGAGGCAAACAGGGTGTCTCTTGGCATGGATCTCAACTGTATACCCACGAAAACGAACGAAAGGTCACCACCACCACCCAGAAACTCGCCGACAGCCCTTGGACATCTCCCAATTTCGACACAAAGCTCCAGAACTCGGGGGCGCGCAAGCAGAGATTAGCGATCCATGGATTTGGCGCGCGGTGGCCAAATCCATGGATCGGGGGAGGTGCCCACCCCATAATGCGGCCAGTGTCGCCTCGTTCGGCGGCGGACATCCGCGATTTCCCATGAGAACGGGACCCGTCGCTTATCCACCCCCCCTTGATCTATAGATCGCCGGAAGTCGGAGGCGGCCAAGAGGGGAGCGTCCAAGGGGGAGGGGGGCGCAAATCATGGACCGAGGCACGTGCGCGGCCCAGGGGGCGGCCGCGGACGCATTGAAATAAGAAGAGGGGAGTGCCAGCACCTCCCCAGAAAGCGGCAGGTGCCGCCTCGCTCGGCGGCGGAATTCCGCGATTTCCCAGGGAAACGGGACCCGTCGCTAATCCACGCCACCTTGATCCGTGTCTGCGATCGCCTGAAGAACGCCAACCAGGGCCTCCCCCGGACCATCCCCGGAGGTCCCCCTGCCGCCCCCCCCCCCTCGAGCCGGCTCTTGAACGCCCACGGCCCCGAAGCCGCAGACCTTCCCCTAAACGCGCGGAAACCTTGGATGTCTGAGTTACTTTGCGGGAGGTCTGCCTCATCGGAGGTCAACCTCCCGCCCCCCCTTCCCCCCCCCCCCCAGGGAACTCCTCCTCCTCCTCCTCCTCCTCCTCCTCCTCCACTCCTCCTCCTCTCCTCCTCCTCCTCCTCCTCCTCCTCCTCCTCCTCCTCCTCCTCCTCCTCCTCCGCCCTCCTCCTCCTCCTCCTCCTCCTCCTCCTCCTCCTCCTCCTCCTCCTCCTCCTCCTCCTCCTCCCTCCTCCTCCTCCTCTCCTCCTCTCCTCCTCCTCCTCCTCCTCCTCCTCCTCCTCCTCCTCCTCTCTCCTCCTCCTCCTTCCTCCTCCTCCTCCTCCTCCTCCTCCTCCTCCCTCCTCCTCCCTCTCCTCCTCCTCCTCCTCCTCCTCCTCCTCCTCTCCTTCCTCTCCTCCTCCTCCTCCTCCTCCTCCTCCTCCTCCCTCCTCCTCCTCCTCCTCCTCCTCCTCCCTCCTCCTCCTCCTCCTCCTCCGCCTCCTCCTCCTCCCCCGGCCAAGCGGCAGAAGCCTCTCCTTTGACGCGCCGAGGGCCCAGGGATCGCTGCACCTCGCGGGGGGTCCGCACAACCCGGCGGCGCCGACGGAGACCCCCGACGAGGCCCCTCGGCTGCCACGAGGAGCCCCGAGGTGGAGGCCGCGCACTCGCTGGCGCCACGATTCGTTGCGCCTGCCAGGTCGCGAGTCCTCGAGGAGCGTCTGCAGCCCCGTCTCCCCCTTCCCCCCTCCTCCCCCTTCCTCTTCCCTGTTTCCCTCTCGTTCCCCCTCTGTTCCTCCTTCCCGTTCCCCTCACTTCCCCTTCCCCTTCACCTTCCCTCCCCTCCCGGGCCGCCACCCCCTCCGACGCCACCCCGGAACATCCCCTTCACGACACGGGCCCCCGCCCTCCCCAAACCAACCCCTCCGGGGACACTCCCCCAGAACACCATCCCGGGACCTGCCCCCAAGACGCCTCCCCAAGACACCTGCCAAAACACCCCTCACCGAACACCCCCCGGACAACCGCCACGTAACCCCCCTGGGCTGGCTCCGGGACCAGCGGAATCCCTCCAGGATCCCTTCACATGTTGCAGGAGGTTTGCTGCCTCGGGCCTCCCCGGGAGGCCCCCCCCCGGCCAACCGCCCGCGGGCCACCTCCGCGCCCTCTGGAATGCCCCCCCGCCCCAGGGCCGCAAGCCTCCTAGGCGCGCCGGAAACTCTCGGCATCTTGAGATTTGGCCGGAGGGCGGCGGCGTCGGACCTCCCCGAAGGCCACCCCCCCGGACCGTTCCGGGCACTTTGGAGTGCCCCCCGCCCCGCGGCAGCAGAGAATGAGACTCCCAAAGCAGCGGCCCGGAGCTGGGGACACCGCATCCGGACACCCCCCAAAGCACCCCAAGACACGGAGCCAGGACACCACCAGGCCAGGGAGATGCGGAGGAGGACGAGGCCGACTGAAGCCGAGGCGTCTTGACACGCCTGTCGAATCCTGGGGGTATTGGAACATACTGGGGTGTTTTGCGGAATCTTTCGAAATCCTACGGAATGCTCTCCGCAAATTCCAGACCTCGCGCGCGCCCGTGTTCTTGGGCTCGTGCGCCCCTGGTTTCCGTGAGTCGTGTTTTCACATCCCCAGTTTCGTGTTCCCGCGTGCTGGCTTTAGCCCGTTTCCCTGGGTCGTGTTTCCCCCACTGCGCATCATGCAATTCACCCCCGCAAGAGGGGAATGACAGAAGTACAACTAACTTCCCGATACGAACATCATGTCACGCATGGCAACAATGACGCACGCTGCAACACATGTAACGATAATACACTGTGAAGCAATAGCGCGCAGCTTCTCCGCAGTCGTTTCGCCCGCCCTGGCAAAATCCCGCGCGGCACGCACGAATCGCTGCCCATCGCCTGCGAACTTCTAGGCGCACATGCTCTGAGCGCCAATCGCTCGTCGTAGTCTGGTTTCTGACCGTTCTCGCTCCTGCTTGCCATTGCCATAATGTCGCAACTTCATATTCGCCCACGTCATGTCGCACTTTGACTTGTTGAATTGGCCGTCAACTAGCAACGCCGCACCCACTCCGACCAGTAGGAATATGACCGCAAACCATGGTGGAAAAGTCCGCCCTTGAACCCGAGGCCGTTTTCGGCTGCGGCCCAGCAGTAAAACGTCGCGACTTCTGCCAGCTGCGTCAGCGGCGACATTGCAAACATCGCAGCTCCCAGCGTCGCCGCTCGCGTCTGGTCGACGCTTTCCAGTCGCCCCTCCACGGCAATCGCCTTCGCTGCCGCATTAGTCGGGCCGCTCGTCGACATCGGACGCCCACGCCGCAATCGATTGGCGAAAATACGTCGCGCTGTTATCTGAGCGAACACATTTGCAAACTGCCCCTCCAATGATACCCATCCGCATGCCGCACTCGTGGTATCCATCGTCTCGCGCGGGGTTAGCTCCTCGATGCCGCTCCTCGCGACCTGGAAGCAGCTCGTGCGGGCCCCGTTTTGGCCGCGTCGTTGGGTGCCTCCGCGTAGATCGCCAGCGCTGACCCCCTGGCGCAGCGCGCGCTCTCGCCCTTGGTGACACCGATGCGGGCGCAGACCACGGCTGCCCAGAATCGCTCGACTGGCCCTGGCGCCCCCTTGCCAGCAAGCGCCGCCTGAGATTCCACAAGTAGCGAGGACTTCGCGATCTGCGGCAGCTCGAAATACTTCCAGCCGGTTGCCGCGAACACGGAAATGTCCGACCTCAGCGCCCTCTCGCAGCACGCCAGGATGGCGCGCCCTTTACGGCTCGACCCGTCGCTGCGAGACCCTCGCCGCCCTCTCGCATCTAGACACCGACGATCGAGCTCTGTTCGTAGAACCGCGGCGCGTAATACACCCCCTCCGCCACGCGCGCCGCCGACGCGGCGAGCCGACCCTGGCGCGCAACCGCCGACGCCGAGGCGCCTGGGAACCCCCGCGAGATCGGCCACTGCAGCGGCGCGAAAAGACCCCGCAACTGCCAGCCCAACTGATGCAGCGCCGCCTCCTGCCTCCACTTTTGGCGGTCGGCTCGAGGTCGCTCGCGAGGGTGGCCACATCCGCCTCGACCTCGCAGCCGCCGACGCGCCCGCACGGCCGCGCGGCCCGACGCATGTCGACGCCGCAATAATCCACGCAGCCGACCTCGACGCACTTCCCGAACCTTGACTTATACACGACCTCGCCGACAATATCCTCGCAGGCGCCTCTTGGCCGCCGCCCCCACGCCCTCGCGTCGCCCACGCAATGTGACGAAACTGTCGCGGAAGCCAAAAGTGGAACATCAACCCGCGTTCGCCCGGGCCGTCGACCGCGCGCTGCACGTCGCGCTTGCGAAAGACGCGTCGCAGGAGAGCTCGACGCAGCTCGGCCGAAGCGCCAACCTTCATTGGAGCGATTACCCCGCCTTCATCCAGCAGAGAGCCGCCGGCGAGAACTCCCCCCTGGAAGTGGGCGCGGCCGTCGTCGGGCCCTCCATAAACACCCGTTGGTTGACTTGATGAAACACGTAGATGCACGCCTCGGTAATATCCTCCTCGCCGGTGGTAGCGAGGCCCTCGCTCGGTTGCGTCTGCGAAGTAAGTCTCGATGACCTCTCTGACCGATCGGAGGCGTCGATCCGCGAATCCCACGCCGGCGCGGGCCCGGCCTGATGCACCCATGATGGCGTCGCCTTGCCACCCCAAAAACTGCCTAAACCTCGAAGGCAAACCCAAGTCCGTCGCCCGTCCTGAGCTTCCTCGTCTGGCCGACCTGCCCATCCAGCCTGGCCCCTTCTGCCCTGGCCAGCTCGTCACCAGCCCCCGCCTCGGCGGCACGCGGCGCGCGCAGTGCCAGATAGCTTCGCCCAACGTCGACATGATCCAGAAGAGATCGGCATGATCCAAAAGAGATCGGCATAGACTGTCGCCATGATCCAGAAGAGATCGGCATAGACTGCCCCGTGGAATGAAATCAGCTGTTTCTCGCTGGCGCCAAGCGCCTCCGCGGGCTCCAGGCGCTCCGCGCAGCGCCCGAGACGGGGCT
Source organism: Prorocentrum cordatum (assembly GCA_963575745.1). Classification (NCBI taxonomy): domain Eukaryota; class Dinophyceae; order Prorocentrales; family Prorocentraceae; genus Prorocentrum; species Prorocentrum cordatum. The sequence goes on from CAUYUJ010004516.1 coordinate 17,236, forward strand.
CAAACGGGCAGTGCAGGACGCCGTCCTGCGCCCTCGCCCGCTGTGCACCTCGGTGTAGGACCACTGGTTTGGGATATAGCCCCTCGACGCCACGCAGCTCCGCGCCGAACTTCTGTCGACGATGCCGACGCGCGCGGACTGTCTCCACGACCTCGACGCGGTCAGCGGCATCGTCTTCCGAGGCGTCTTCGCCGCCATTGATCTCCTCGATATCGGGCTAGAACGGCCGCGACCGCGCATGGGCACTTCACCGCGTACTCGGCGCACTTGACACTCGCGCCATTGACGCCGCCCTCCACTAGCGGGCGCTGCGCGCGCTGGCGGGCCCAGTCGTACTTCGCGAACTGCGCGCATTGTGCGCTGGCGGGCCGGGTCGCACTTCATGCGCTGCGTCGCGCGCCGGCTGGGCCACGCCCGGCTGCTGCGTCGCGAACTGGCGGGCCCAGTCGCACTTCGTCGTCGCCATGGCCGCCGCGAGACCCTGTCTCCTCGACGAGGTCGCCGCCCCGCCGAGGGGCCGCACGCGCGCTGGTCGAGCGGAGCCTGACAGCCCGCCAAGTTCGAGAGCGCCAACGCAAATCGCACCATCGACGCGATGTCTGCCCCAGACGAGCGCGACGCCCCCCGCGACCCCCGCCCGCGACGAAGCGAGGGAAAGTCCGCGGCACGAACGTGGGCGCCAATGATACACCATCGGGCTGACCCCCCAAAGAGTCGTTCCTTGAACCTCTTCCGGTGGTCAACTTTGATGAAATCCAAGCCAGCATCGCGACTGAACGTCTCGACTCGACCTCCGACATCGCGCAGCGATCGGCCGCGTTGCGCCTCGCCTGCACAAATTCCGGAGGTTGCGAACATCTGGGAACAAGGCCGGGCCGCGGCCTTCCGCTCGGCCAGAGCGCGCCGATCGTTCGCGCGATGGGCCGCTGATTCGATATCAGCAAAGATGCCTCCCGCAATCCGCCCTGCCTCGCTGCCGAAATCCCCGCTGCCCGCGGCGCCCGCCAAGAAGCTGCCAACCCTGATCCGGCAACCGCCCTCGGCCGGATGCACCAGCAGCGCCGAGGGGCGGGCGTCTCCATCCAGGGGCGCCACCAGCGTCGCAGCGCAGAGCGATCTGCGAAATGTGCACTGCGTGCGTCGGTGCTGTCCCATGAAAACCATCATTTGACCTTGCCCATGCGCTGCGGGCAATTCTGCGCGCGAGTCGGTTCTGTCCGTCACGGGCGCCTCTGGTCTCCGCCGTCGAAGCGTAGACTTCGCCCTGGAAGTCCAGGGCGACGAGGCTCTCGCTGCCGCAGTCCGCGGGCTGGCCCGCGCCTTCCCAACGTACCTATATATGTATATATGTATACATATATACAAATATATATGCAAATATATATATTATATAAGTATAGAGATACATATCTACATGCATAGCCGAAACAGGGGAAATAAAACGTAGATCAAGAGCGCGAGCCCTCGCCGAAGGCCAGGGGCCCCACGGAGATACCAAGAGCGAAGCGCATCGCAACGCAAGGGCCCCAACAGCGAAGCACAGGAGGGCACCGTTTCGAGACCTGGGTCGTTCGAGGCCCGCACGCCAGATGTACCCACCACGCAGCGCCCAAGTGGGGGCAGGGTATCGCCCTCGAACTCCACTGCGTTCCCGCCCTGGCTCCGTTCGCAAGATTGACCTGGACACCGAACCCCTCTGGCAGGGGCCTCGGGAACTGGATCGGCGCCATCCCCGCAACGACGCAGATGCACGGGGCGCCCGCGCGCTCGTCGAAGCAGGCGGGCATCGCCCAGCACCCGAAGGCGCGATTCGCCCCGCCATCCCCAAACCCGAAGGACCGCTTGCACTTGTAGAAGTGCAGCTCCTCGCTCGGGCTGCCCTTGCTGAGCACCACCGCGCGGCACCCAGCCTCCGATCTGGACGCTGACGCAGCGGCATCGCAGTCCCGAATCTTTCTACGGGGTCGATTCTGGCACGGCGATTCGCAGCGCTCGCCTGTCTTCGTCAACCTTCACCTGCGCGATGTCGTCGTCGCGCGGCGGCGTTTTCGGTGGTTCGGCGCGCCCCCGCGCCCAGTTTCCTGGCTTGCCACGCCGTAGGCATGCCGACTATGAGCCGGGCGCCCGCCCGCCTGCCGCGCGGGCCTGCCGAGTCTCACTCTGCCTCGGCCGAGCGCAGGGATTCGTTGGTGGGGTGGCGATCCCGTCGCCAGCGCTGCCCCTAGACGCTCAGCTCCCGCCCGCGAACTCTACGCGCCCACTTCATCTGCTCCTTTCCTGACTGGAGCCTTTCGACGTAGCAAACGGACGCTGCTGGCGTCGACCATCGCCGCGGGGGGGGGGGGGCGCGTAGACCACGTCGAACTCGCCGCCGTCGGAGACCTGGCTGCTGGCTGGATCGCGATGATAATAGACTGCGGCTCCGTCGCACAAGGCCTGGTCGCCCACCTTTTAGCACCCGCCCTCGAACTCTGGCCGTTGCAGTACTGAATGCGGCGCGCTTCTTGTCCTATGGCGTCTCATTCACCGTCGACGCCATACTGGTTCCACGTCTGATTAAGCTCGTAGAATGCGCTGCATCGCCCGCGCGCAGTCACAAACGCCCCGATGACCTGTCGTGGGCGATATCATTGCCAGCGATAGTCATGATGCCTGCCTCGTGGTCTGAACTGTACCCCTCGTAGTAGCACTTATTACCATCTGACGTCTGCGATCGCTCGCTGTCGCAAATTGAACTCTCGTCTGACTGCTCGGACTCTGGAAACGCATGCGCAGATCGCGTCAACCTTTAGCCAAAACACATGGTAGACATACTCCTCGAAGTCGTCCGCCAAATCCTTCTGGGCGCGCATATTGAGCAATCCTAGCAATTGCCTGAACGTTCTCAGATTGATGAGAACGCCTGCCGAGGGTATACGTCCCAGGCTTCAACACTGAGGCCTGCTATCGCGTGAGCTAAGTTTCCTTCCTTCCTCTCGAAATTAAGCTTCGCCGCGAACATGGCAACTTGATTCTCGCACTCCGTCTATATGTTAGCCTTTTTCTGTCGACCTGGGAAACTCCAGGCCCTGTCAAGACATTCCGCAGGGAGCCAGTGCCAGTTAGCGTCGCCATATTGATGATTAGAACCTTCGCGTCGGTCTCGGAATCGGGTAGGTTGTCGGGTATGACACCGGGTAGGATGTCGAGGAGGTCCGCTGTGCTGCCGTTGCCACTGTGACCCTCATTGGGCGTCGATTCCTGGCCGAAGCTGGTGTTGCAGCTGTCGAGCTAATCGATGTTGCTAGCGTGCGGACATTGAAGATACAAGCCTAACGTACCAGGTTCCGCTCCCTATATGAACATGTCCAAGCTCCCGAAGTGTTCAAAAGATCTGAAAACCAACCATGGGATCAAGAAATGGCCATCGGTTTCTGGCACCGATCACGTACAGCTAAACGGACCTCGAAGGGCTCGAGTCAAAACGGCGATGGAGACTGCAATCTCTCCCGCCTCTTCCCATACATCACTACATAGGCTACATTGTGCAGCATACACTTCAGAGGAAGGAGAGGATCAGGACGAATATTGAACAGGAGTAGAAGAGGGCAAACGAAGAGAACGAGAGAAAGGGGGGCGAGGGGGATAGGGAGCACGACGATGGGAATGACGATAGGCAACCGACACGGCGGGGATGAGGGCGAAAGCACGGCAAGAGGAGGGACGATGGATACGGGACGACGGATACGGGACGACGTAGGGGTTTATATGTAGAGGACCAGGCCAATGACGACAACGAGAACGATTTTCTCCGCATGCAGCAGAAACGCCTCGCTCATGCAAGGAACGTAAAGACAACTGCCTACCAAATGGAGTGCCTGCAAAAGGATCTCAACCACACGTGTAGTCTGCCGCCAATAAACGCGGGGCATGGCGCGAACTGTGCGACTCTGCGTGAACTACATTCAATGATGGAGATGATAATGAAACTACGTCGGTCATACTGCCGTGCCAGTCCAGAAAAGAGTATTGCTGAGGCACAGTGCTCACGACTGGTTTGGAACATCCGACGGCGCTTTCGGGGAACCTGCGTAAGCTACACGCGAAACTGCATCCCTGCACAGTCAGTTCTGGAAGAAGCACTGTGCACCAAGGGAGCAACATGCGAAAGCGAAAAGTAAGAAGATGATGCGGAGGAGGAGGAGGAGGAGGAGGAGGAGGAGGAGAACGCGCCGAAATGCAGGAGGACGACAACGAGAACGAGAACGCGACGACAACGAGAACGATTGCGAGAATGAGGGCAAGGAAAACGCACAAGAAGGAGAGAGAGGAGGAGTCAAGGTAGGATAACAATTCGCGTGGAGATGAGAATGAGGAAGGGGACGTGGAGAATGTGGAGTCGCTAATGATCACGATAACGATGGTGATTGTCATGAAGACGAAGAGGACGACGATGATGAGCCAACGAGGATGAGGAAGGAGAAACGAGTGATGACGGAGACATGAGGAAGGGGGGTTAGGGAGGTAGACGAGTATGATTGACGAGCTGGGAAGAGGAGGAAAGAAAAATGCGGACGATTGGCAATATGGAAGGAGACGAGAGGTCAACTCCTCCACCTTGCGCACGATCCAGCTCCAATATTTCGAATATGACGTGTAGGGCAGCCCCTCCTCCTCCTCCTCCTCCTCCTCCTCCTCCTCCTCCTCCTCCTTCTCCTCCTAGGAAGCAGGAAGGAGGGAGAAGGGAACAGCAAGAAGGGAGTAGAAGAAGAACGAAAAAGAGGGAGGAAACAGTACGGATAGGGGGAAGGAGAACGAAGCCGAAGACGAAAGCGACGACGAGGAAGACGGCGGCGGCGACGGTGGCAGCGGCAACGACGGCGACGGCGGCGCTGGCAACCGCCGCCGCCTCCGACGACGCGGACGCCGACGATGACAGAGACGCCGCAGGCGAAGAAAACAGGATGAGAAACGAAACAAAAAAAAGGATGGCGACGCCGCTGGGCGACGTCAAAGAAAAGGCTGGGCGACGCGGAAACAAGGGCCCGGCGAAGATAGAAGCATGGCGACGCCGCTGGGGACGAGAAAACAGGAAAACAAAACAAAAACAAAAAAAAATGTAACAAAATAATTTTAAAAAAAGGCGACGGCGACGGCCAATGGCGACGCGCTGGGGACCGCCGGCGACGCCGACGGCCACGAGGCCGACGGCGACGATGTCGGCGGCGGCGGCGGCCGGCGGCGGCAGCGGCCTGGTGCAGGGCGTCGATCTCCTGCTGGCGGGCGGCCTGCGCGCGCGGGGGGCGCGGCGCGGCGAGGGGCGCGGCGCGCCCCGACCTGGCGCCCCCGGCCTCGGAGTGACTACCTACCAGACCACCCCAACCCAACCCGAAGACCCGAATTTCGGGTTGGGGGGGGTAAGGGTTCCACATGTGTTTTTTCGATGTTTCCCCCCCCCCCACACTGGAAATCGGAGGTAGATCTGAGCCTTCGGGTTGGGTTGGGGTGGTTTGGTGGGTGGTGACGGAGAGGGGAGGGGGCGAGAGGACCCCACCGCAGGGCGAGGCGAGCGACTGCTGGGACGCACGAGGACACGCTTGTACTGGATTCGGGTCGGGCGAAGGGGGGGGGATAGCAAAGGAGGGGTCTGAGAATCAGCTCACGTGGCTGGTATCCCCGGCGCCTCCCGGCGCCGGAGGCGGCTACGTATCGAGGAATGGGCCCCTCGGTGAGGCCGAAACCAGCCGCATGCAGCAAATTTCGTAACCCCCCCTTTCCCAATCCCCCCCTCTCGTCCGGCCCGATATATGTAGGGGTCAAAAAAAAATCCACGCCCACAATAGCCACCCCGACACGCGAAGACGTTCAGTAAACGCGCCCAGAGAAGAAATCAAACAGGGCAAGGCTTTCAATAAACGCCGAAGGCCGTTTCGTAAACGCCAATTGTCTGGTCCGGGTGGTCTTTCCTCCCTTGAATATGTGCTTCCTGGAGGCGCGCGTTCGACTCGAAAATATAAGATGCCCAGCTTGTAGTATGTCGTTTCCCCAGCGGTGTGGCCAGAAAGCGCCCGCCACGACGCATGTACTATGAGATTTCTCGGTGCGCGCGTCGCCCCTAGCGGGGCGACGCACACATAGCATTAGTATGGTGGGGGGACGCCGAACTGTTGGTCGGAGCCTTCCGCGGGACGCACGACGTGGCGGGCGAGGTGAAACTCGCCAGCCTCAGGGCGACGCAGAGAAGCGGGTGGCTTCTCCTTCGCCTCCGTGTGTGCCACAGGTGCAGGAACCGCCGCACGGGAGCTGGCCGCGGGAGCTGTCGGGGCAGAATCGGATCGGAACCCAGCGGGGATCTCTCAGATCTGGCGGCTCCCGCCTTTTCCGCCCCCATCAACCCTGTCAAGTAATAGTATGCGCGTGCTCGGTGATCACGGAAGGTGAATGTTCTAACATCGCTTGCTACAAAGCATTGCAAAGCCCACACGCGCGCGCCAATGTCGAAATCACACCTACCACTTCAATGATGCACAGGATTCAACATATAATGTTGTCATGTAACCCAAGCACGTTCGGCTACCATCACGAATATTGCAACTGTTCTGCCCGCGCGCCCTTGCTGAAGTCTTCGGGAGCCATATCGCCCAGAACCCACATCGCGCGGCGCATGCGCGTTGATCCAGCAGCGTGCGTCCAGCGCACGAACCCCATGTCGAAGAATACCATGCGGGCCACCTGCGCGAGTCGACCGCGCGCTCCTGTCGAAATCTGTCCAAAACCATCGCTTCCGTTAGAAAAACTCATAAAATGCCAGAGCTTGGAGATCTCCGCACGCGCGCACTGCCCCACCATAATCCTCACCAGTGCCGCCGCATCACGTCCATCGTCTTCGTCGTCGACAGTCACTGCCATTGTCGCTATCATCACTCAAGCACCTTCACCATCGATACCAGCGTCCCCAGCATCGGCGCCGTCACTGGCTTTGCCGACGTCATCGTCATCATCGCCACCATCTTCGCCATTATCACAACCGTTGCCGCCGTGGTCGACGTCATCATGATACTGCGCCCGCCGCCAGAGCCACCGATCCGCAGTGAAGTGCCCACGAGCTAGTGCGGCCTTCGACGCGCGCTGGAAGTTCCCATCGGTAAGTGTCATCGTGGCCGCTCTGTGCGCGAGCTTTTGCGCGCCAGCGCGGCCGCAAAGATGCGCCAACCATGGCCAAGGAGTTACCGCAATCGCCGCCGCATGGGGCGACATCGTCTTCGTCATCGCCATCGCTGCTTCATGAGGTTTTGCCAGCCAAGTCACGGGAGGAAAGGTGGGCAGGATGTTTCCACGTGCTTGGGAGGTGGTCACGCGCGGTGCTGTGTAGTTCATCGCACCACATAGATTGCACCACATTGCTTCTACCACATATATCACATCAAATAGATCGCACTGCATCGGTTGCACAAGTGCTGTTCGCAACACATAGATTATACACCGGGCCGATTCCATCACACAGCTTCCACTACCTAGCTTCCACCGCATAACCTGCACCACATAGGTTGCATCACCTAGCGCTATCTAGAACGGACTGTTTGGGGCCCATGCTGGCTAACATTCTGATTAACTTCCATCCTCCTGCATGCCTCCTCGTGTCCCAGTCCACGTCTCCCACGGTCGGACCTGGGCCAGAAGAGCACCCCTCAAGAGCACGAGATCCTTCGCCGGCCGAAACACACCGAACATCCGAGGGCACCCTCCGCAGGATGCACAACGGCATCCAACGAACCCGAAGAACGCTGGGGTACCCTCCCCAGTCGGACTTCCACCTTATACCTTGGTCCGCCTGCACTCCTCCTCCTGTTAACACCTACTATCAAACGTCAGATGTACACATAACCACACGTATGTAAATGTGCGCACATGTGTATATATGTAAAAATGTGAAGACATATATACATATCTATATATATATATACAAATACATATATGTGTGCATATATAAACATATATGTACGATTCCCCCTCCTACTCCTCCGCTCCCCGCTCCTCCACCCCGCCGTCTCCCTGGTCAGGTCCGTCGCCCCTAGCCGCCGCCCTCTCCGCCATCCTCGTTGTCGTCGCCGCCTCCGCCGCGTCCTCCGTCGCCGTTGTCGTCCTCGTCGCCGTCGCCGTCGCCGTCGCCGCCGTGGACGTCGTCAACGTCGCCGTCGCCGTCGTCGTCGTCGCCGCCGTCGCCGTGGTCGTCGTCGTCCTCGTCGCCGTCGTCGGCGTCGATGCTGTCGTCGGCGTCGTTGCCGTCGTCGCCGTCGTCCTCGTCGCCGTCGTCGCCTCCCCATCATCCTCCTGCAGGCGCCCCAGCGCTCTGGCCTTCCGGTCGTCGTAGGTGGAGCTGCCCTGGACGCATGCCTCCGCCGCGCGAGGGGCGGGCACGGCCATCGGAGAGGTCGGGCAGGGCCAGAATTCTGTCGGGCGTGTCCCCCTACAGGGGGATTTTCTACGAAAAATAAAGTTTACCACAAAAACACAACAAAAAGGTCAAAAAATACTCAAAGAATAGTCCCCAGACTATTTTGGGACTATCTTTGTATTACCTTTGGGGTATTCTTTTATTTTTCGTCGAAAATCCCCCTGTAGGGGGACAGGCCCGACTTGGCCAGAAGCGGGAAGGCACTCTGGCACCACAGCGGGGGGCCCCCGTCGCAAAGTGGGCCAGCGACAAGCCACACCCCGGTAGGGCCCCCGAGGCACCCCAGCCTCTGTGCATGGGGTTAGAGTACAAAGGTACAGAACCCCTGATCCGTAGGTAATTAGAGGAAGGAGGGAAAGATGAGGATCTTTTCCTCCTGTGCGACCAGCGTCCTGGTCTCTTCCAGTACCTGAGCCGATAGGGCAGGCAAAAGGGCGAGTGAGGAGTAGAGATGAGGGCATGAGACGGGTTCCTTTCACAGCCTCCAGCCGAGGGACCTGAGCCTTGCAGGGGGGCCCCGGAGCTCTCTCGGGCCCAGCGGGGCGCACTCGGGGCCGTGGCCCCCCGAGAGCGGCCGCGCGCCACGGAGATCTCTCGCGAAGCCCTGCCCCCGAAGGGCTGCAGAACGGCTGCGCGGCTGCCACGGAGTCTGTGCGCAGCGGTTCGCGGCAGAGTACCGCGGGTTCGTGTCGTGCCGACCCTGACGTCGGTTCCTGACCCCGCGGGGATCGTTCAACCTTGAACGGTCGGCCGTTTCCGAAACATTCCGAAACGTAGGATCGTTCGACGATCGACCGATTTCTGGGTCGCCGGCGGCGCTCAACAGTGAACGCCCGCGCTGGGGTCGCCGCCGGTCGACACGATGCGAACAGGAAGGAAAGGAAGAGGCGATACTGTGTAAGGTCTATCCACCGAGGCCGGCGTTGCAACAGTTTGTCCGCCAGGGTCGCTCTATGAGAGGGGAAAACAGGAGAAAGGGCAAGAGAAAACAATTGAATACACGCAGAGACGCCATGGTGATAACATGCGTGATAACATTCGCAGCATCCCTGACCCACGCTAGTGGCACACATGCAAGCAGATGACAGCATAAATGGGCGAGTAACGCACCAAGGTGTCCTCCAAGAACAACTGGATTCGAGCATCCCTCGCTGATGCATGTCGAAATCGTGCCTGGGCATATCTATCTCAGTACCGATCCCCGCCGATACCCAGATTGGCTTTGAGGGCCTGGTACCCGTGAAAGGCACGTCCAGGAAGACGCCCACAGACGAGATCGTCACCGAGAGCCCGAGCCAGAGAGGAGCAACGGCGGGGGACGGCGAGAACACGAGAACGACGACCACAACCACGCCGACGACGACGACGACGACGACGACGACGACGACGACGACGACGACGACGACGACGACCACGACGACGATGCCGACGCCGACGCCGCCGAAAACGCCGACGCCAACGGGCGACGCCGACGCCGACGACGACGACGACGTCGAAGCCGACGCAATTGACGACGACGCCGACGACGGCGGCGGAGGCGTCGACGACGGCGATGGCGACAAGGAGAGAGGAGGGGGAGGGGATTCGGAGCAAGGGGAGGAGGGGGGAGGGGGGGGGAGGTGGAGTGGAAGGGGGAGGTGGAGGGGGAGTAGGAGGGGGAGGGGGGGGGAGGGCAAGCTAGGTGCGCTCGCGTCATATCTGACGTCCTACCCCTCCCTCCCATCCCTTACCATGGCGCTGATTTTCTCTATCCGCGGACGCGTGTCGTAGCGGACCTGTGGCTCCGCGCGCGCGTGCGTAGTGGGTGGTGGTGCACGTGCGTGCGTGCGTGCGTGTGTGCGTGGTTGTCGTGGTGGTGGTGGTGGTGGTGGTGGTGGTGGTGGTGGTGGTGGTGGTGGTGGTGGTGGTGGTGGTGGTGGTGGTGGTGGTGGTGGTGGTGGTGGTGGTGGTGGGGTGGTGGTGGTGGTGGTGGTGGTGGTGGTGGTGGGTGGTGGTGGTGGTGGTGGTGTGGTGGTGTGGTGGTGGTGGTGCGGCGCGGTGGTGGCGGGCGGATGGGCGCGCGAGAAAAAGGCCCGCGCTGGGGCGAGAACGCCATCCTGAACGACGGAGGCCAAACACCGATCCGAAAATGAGGCCCACGCTGCAGCGGGAGCACGATTCGGAACGATTCGGGAGCAGAAATGAAGCCGGCGCCTCAACGAGAGCAGCCTCAACGAGGCATTTTGGGAAAAATGACGCTGGCGCCTCAGCGAGAGTCGTTTCCCGGGATTTCCTGGGAATCCTGTGTGTAAAAAAACAGTACGCGGAGGGTGCGCGGCCATCACCCGGACGCCATCAGGGGAAGAGGGAGAGTATTTTCATATTGAGTAATTGTGGAGGGGGAGGGAGAGGAGAGGGGAGGGGGGAGGGACATCTTGGGGGGAAGCCTGCGAGGGGGGGAGCGGCGCGGCGGAGAAGGAAGTTCGGGCTGGCGGGGGGAGTGAGCGCGCAGCAGTGCCTCGGTTGGCCTCCGGTCGCCCGGGGCCAGGCGGGAGGGGGGGCCGCGCACGGGGCCGGCGCGCAGGGCGGGGGCTGGTGCGCGAGGCGCGAGGGGGGGAATGGGGAGAGGGGCGCTGTGGAAAGCTCCACCGACGGCGATGGCGAGCAGAACGAGGGTGACGACGATGACGAGATGGAGGGAGGAGGGAGAGAGGAGGAGGGTAAACGAGGTGCGCTCGCGCCACATCTGACATCCGATCCCTCCATTCTAGCCCTTCCCGTTGCGCTGATTTTCTCTACATCCGCGCACGCGTGTAATAGCCGACCTGGAACTCCACAGAAAACACTATTGTGTTATGCGCAGTCGGGAAAGCGAAATTTGTGGAACATGTTCGACCTGGGGGACCTCTGTGGCCTGTGGGGCCTGTGAGACCCGCGACGCCAGTGAGACCTGTGGCACCTGTGGAACCTGTGAGACCTGCGAGACCTGCGAGACCTATGGCACCTGGCAGGACCTGTGGAATCTGTGGGACCTGGGGAACCTCTGCGGGACCTGTGAGACATGCGACACCTCTGGGACCTGTGGGACGTGCGGAACCTGTCGGGCCTGTGGGACCTTTGGGGCATGCGAGACCTGCAACACCTGTGGACCTGTGGGACCTGTGAACCTGTCAGACCTGTTGATACCTGCGGGGCCAGTGGTACGACCTGCGGCACCTGCGGGTCCTGTGGGACCTGTGGGACCTGTGAGGCCTGCGAGACCTGCGACACCTGTGGGACATGCGGGACCTGCGAGACCAAGAGAAGTAGCCCACGCTGGGGCGGGAGCGCCATGTCGAACGACAGGAGCTAAGCGCCGATCCGAGAATGAGGCCCACGCTGCAGCGAGAGCAGCATTATTGAAAAGCTAAGCACGATGCGATTGTAAATAAAAACATGTGACACAAAAATCGGCACAATTCTGCGTAAAAACAAAAAACGCGGAAGGTGCGGAACATCTTCCGGACAACTTCAGGGGAGAGAGGAGAGGTATACTCATGTTGAACGATTGTGCAAGAGGAGAGGGAAGCCGGGGGGGAGTTCAGCCCCGCCACACCACACAAGGTATATGTTTCTAAACCCTCCACAACTGACTACCCACCAGACCACCCCAACCTAACCCGAAGACCCGAATTTCGGGTTGGGGGGGTAAAAGGTTCCACACGTGTTTTTGTCAATGTACCCCGACACACACCCCTCTGGAAATAGAAAGCAAATCGGGGCCTTCGGGTTGGGTTAGGGTGGTTTGGTGGGCGGTGGACAGCAGGAACCGATGTCAACCCACACAAAGAGTATGTTTGTAAACCCCGCATAAAGGAATCCGTTTGCAAACCCAGACTGACTCTGCTTGCAAACGCTACATACAAGGGATCCAAGTGTGAATTATGTCCCAAAGGAGTCGATGTATAAAGCATATGACTTAATAATAAAAAATGATCCCTCGAATGAGGAGGAGGCCAACACAGACCACAATGAGGAGGCGAAGAATAAGGATGACAACGAGAAGAAGAGGAAGAAAAAAACAGGAAACGAGGACCGCAGTAAGGCGAAGAGAAAACGAGGAAACGCGAAAACGCCTTATCCCGAGCACATCGAGAAACGGTCACGTAGATCTTAGGGGGTTAGGAGGAGCAGGCCTCCGCCTCATGATCTTCCTCCCTCATCCCGTGGATGAGCCCCGGAGGGCTTAACATGGCCGACGACGACGACGACGACCACGTCGACAACGATGCCCCTCGATCCTCGATCCTCGACGTCCTTGGTCCTAGGTCGACGGTCCACCACCAACCTCATCCTCGATTCTCGTCGTCGTTCTGCTCCTCCTCGTTGCCCTGCTCCCCAGGGGAGGAGAGAGCCCTGCCGCGGGGGCCTTCTGCAGATCACTGAGGTACTGGGTGGTCACCTCGTGCTCCTCCTCGACGTGTTTCTTCTCGGCGCTGAGTGTCGCGGTCTTCTCGACCTGCCTCTTCTTCTCCTCTTCCTCTGGCAGGCTCGAATAGCAAGCAGGTGTCTCCTCCTTCTCGTCCCTCTACTTCTCTTATGAATAACTCCCCCCCGTCGCGACCCCAGACGTGTCGGTAGGGTGAGCCGGGCGTTTCGCCTGAGACTTCATCACCATGTATGATCCTGAAGCTTGAAGTGTACAATAGCTTACAGGATGGAGGGCGGGTCCTTTGCAAAATGCTATTTTCGCCTGAAGGCGGCGCACATTCGTCTTGAAAATTCTCAGCAGCTTCAAACATGGCGCGGCTGGTTTTCAAAAGGTGGCTCTCGCCCAAGCGCCGAGCACATGTGTCTTCAGCTTTGCGTCAACTTCAAGGATGGATGCCAGCTCCTTTTTGAAACGAAGCCCTCGTCTTAGCGCCGCGCACATTCGTCTGAAAAGTTTGCAACAGCTTTAAGGATAGAGGGCGGTTCCTTATCAAAATGTGGCTCTCTCCTGATCTTCGCGCGCATTCGTCTTTAAAGTGCAAGAGCTTCAAGGACTCGGAGCGTTGATGTCCCAGGAATGGCGGTCTGGAGCGATTTAGCGTTGTCAGGACGCAACTGTCACATGGATTTGCGGTGTTGAAATCCCAAGAATGGTGTTCTGACACGATTTGGGATTGACAGGACACGATAGTTACACTGATTCACGACGCTGAAGTCCCACAAATGATGCTCTGGCACAATTGAAAACTCTCAGACGCTTGTCTTTGGGACACTCCCGCAATGGCAATTTTAATTTCTTGTGGGGACCTACGACGTGGGAACTTGGAGGAAGGGTGTATTGCAACCTCGTTGATGCGCGTTGGGATTACTCTGATCACGGATCCTCGTCCTCATCCTCCTGTTCGTCCACCCTCGTCCTCCTCCTCCGCCTCCTCGCCTCTCGATCAGACTGCACAAGGTCTTTTTCATGGTCGACGCTCTCCTCCTCCTCCTCCTCCTCCTCCTCCTCCTCCTCTTCATCCTCCTCCTCCTCAGTATCATCATCACCAGCATCAACATCATCATCATCATCATCATCATCATCATCATCATCATCATCATCATCATCATCCTCCTCATCCTCATCCTCATCCTCATCCTCATCCTCATCCTCATCCTCATCCTCATCCTCGTTATCATCATCATCATCATCATCATCATCATCATCATCATCATCATCATCATCATCATCATCATCATCATCATCATCATCATCATCATCAGCGTCATCAGCATCGTCCTCATCAGCATCATCAACATAATCCGGACCACCACCAGCATCATCGTAATCGGTACCAGCATCATCATCCGTATCATCGTCGTCATCATCATTCGCATCATCATCAGCATTATGATCACCATCATCATCTTCATCAGCATCATCATCAGCAGCATCGGCAGCATCAACATCATCGTCAGCATCATCAGCATTATCATCAGCAGCAGCAGCATCAACAGCATCATCATCATCCTGATCATCAAAATCCCCTCCTCCTCCTCCTCCTCCTCCTCCTCCTCCTCCTCCTCCTCCTCCTAGGCGTCCTCATTATCCGCCTCCTCCTCCTCCTCCTAGTCAGCCTCGTCCCCATCCACAACTTATCTTTCCCTCCTCCTCCTCCTCCTCCTCCTCCTCCCCTTCAAGCAGCCTTCGCCTCCTCCTCCTCCTCCACCTCCTCCTCCTCCTCCGCCTCCTCCTCCTCCTCATGATCATGATCATCATCGTCCACTTCCTCCTCATGCTACAGATCTCCACTTCTCGACCAATACCTGCAAAAGCCATTCCAGGCCCCGATCTACATCCATAATATGGTGCAGTCAACCACTAGAGCAAGGGCCCGAGGTAACGATGCAAAACACGTGGTACCCGTAGGAGCTCGCGAACACAGCTAGCTGAGGATGGAGCGAACATTCAATGGACAATGGGCCCAAGAGCAGCTGTGATGGCGACTACATCCACATTTGCTCTCAGTTGGTTGACTGCACGGCCCATTAATTCTCGAGACGAGGTCGAATATCAGCGATACACGCTACGCTACCGAAAAGCTCCCAAGGCCACCAGGAGCACGCCATTGATGGCTTGGACGTGGTGTTTCCACCTGCGATCCTTGACCTCTGCCTCCTTCATGCGCGTGGCCTTCTCGATGTCACAATCCTTCATCTCCTCCTCGTAAAACTTCTGGTCGCTCTCCTCCTGCACCTTCGTGGCGGCCTCCATCTTGGCAAACTCCTCGTTTGTCGCCTGGAGCACCGCGATGATGCCGGAGCCTCCCGCAATCTGGGCGTTGACCCTAGAAACCCTGGAACCCATTGGGACCCCCTCTTACGCCGAAGACTCCCCCAAAGGCTCCTAAAGGATTCCTGGTCCCCCTCATCCTCCCACCTGTCCTCCTCCCTCCTCCACTGATCGTAGAGGCCTGCTTCCATCGGGTCCTTGACCCCCGTGTACCCGGCGTCCCAAGTGCTGGGCGTCTCGGGGAGATCGACCGGCTGGCGGCTCTTGGTCTGCATGAGCTCCCACGACTCCTTCTCGATCATTCCACTCTCCTTTGCGCCTCCTCCTCCTCCTCCTCTTCCTCCTCCTCCTAATCCTCCTCCTCCTTCTTCCTCCTCCTTCTGCAACTCAGATCAATGATGGTCCGGAGGATCTGTGGGATCAAGCAAACCCTCGGAGAATTATGGCATCAACGGGTCCAGAGAGCTCGCGGAGCGTGAACATGCGCACGCGCTGCCAGAGTGCGGCCGTGGATCCGTGCGCATGCAGCAAGACAGTGGTCGTGGGCACGGCATGTGATATGCATGAGTCCAGCCAGCCTAGGTGTGGCGCGTGACCATGTGGCGGAACGCCGAGCTGTCATCAGTCTGCTGGCAATTCGGTTCCGCCTGGATCATGCGGCAACGATGACCCAGCCAGAACCAAAGCTGCCCGACCATGGTCGAAGTGGGAGAACCCTGTGCGCCGCTTCGCAGTGAACCAGGGCATAGTTTTCGCACGCTCTCGAGCTCATTGCGGGCCCTTCCAGAGCTGCGCGTCTCGCATTAAGATTATTGTCCTTATCCTCCAGTTCCTCTTCATCTTCTTCCCCATCCTCCTCCTCCTCCTCCTCCACCGCCTGGTCCCCCTCCTCCTTCTTCTCCTCCTCCTCCTCCTCCTTCTCCTCCTCCTCCATATCCTCAATATCCACAATATCCTCTATATCCTCCTCCTCCTCCTCCTCCTCCTCCTCCTCCTCCTCCTCCTCCTCCTTCTCCTCCTCCTCCTCCTCCTCCTCCTCCTCGTCAGCCTACCCGATGCGCGACGCACGCGCAGACCCCAAGCCCACACGAGGCACGAGGGGCGGAGCACCGGCAGCAGGGAGCCGGCCCCCCCCAGGCGCACAAGAAGAGGCCCAGGAGCACCGAGAGCGGGAGCCCGCGCCTCCCCGGGCCGCCCCCCTCACCGCGGGGCGGGCCGCCCCGGGCCGCCCCGAGGAGCGCAGGCCGCGCCGCGCGCGCGCCCGAGGGCGGCGAGGCCCGGCGGCGGCCCCAGGGGCAGCGGCGGGCCCGCCCGCGCAGGGCGCGCCCACCCGAAGGGGGGCGGGGGAGGGCCGAGGGCCCCGCGGCGGCTGCAGCGCGGCAGGCGCGCGCGCGCGCCCCGAGGCACGCGCACGCGCGCACGCGCGCGCACGCGCGCGCACGCGCGCGCGCGCACGCACGCTCACAGAGTCGACAGAGTCGTGCTCCGAGCAGCTCCGAGCTCCCTCTTCGGGGCAGCCCAGGGCCTGGAGGGCTGCACCGCGGCGCCGGGCGGCTGCTGCTGCAGGCGTCTCCCCGGAGCCGTCGGCAGTGCTCCCGAGCCTGGGGCCGCAGGTTTCGAGAAACGCGGCAACCATCTCTGCGGATGCCCTCATGATCGTGGCTGCGCGGTACTCCACAAGCACACCTTTCGCCACGCTGATGTCAGCGAGCTGCTTCCACTCTGGAGACTATGTCAGTAACTGCTGAACATGTGCGCATGAGTGTCCTCATCCCGAGCTTTCGTCTAAAATGGTGCCCGCAACTAGGTCGAGACCGTCTCTGAGAAATGCGCAAGGCAGCCATCGGAATTATCAGCTCCAATGTCAAGCATCTCGACAAGTTCCAATGGATCATGATTGAACTCATCGCTCGGCTCCTCCTGCGCCAGGGAGCTCGTGATACAAATAGGTATAAGACCATCGCAGCGATGGGCCTACAGGGAGCCCATGGAATGGCCCACCCTCTCAGCCATGGCATCCGAGCTACTCGCCGCGATGAACTCGGTTTGTTGATCGCTGCCCTCGACCATGCCGCGCTCCAGCAGCATCGGTGGCTGGCCGAGAACACTCCCTCGTAGACCGATGGGGGAGAATACTGATGTCATGCCGCCGCTTCTGCAGCTGCTGCAGAGCAGGCCTTTCACCCGGTTCCCCCTCCAGGCGCGCTCACCAGAACTCGCGACCGTGCTTTATCGTGAAGGTGACGCCGTGGGCCTGGACCGTGGAGTCCGACTCGGGAGGCGTGGCGAGCGCATCCAGTCGACGGCCATCTCGGAGCCTTGCACCAGCGCTGGGCCAGCTCTCTCTGGCCCCACGCCACGGGGCCCCGTCTGACCACCCTTTGTGGTGGCCTTGCCGCCCCCAGTCCCGACGCCCCCACCTGCTTTCCGCAGGGCGCCTTCGAAATGTCCGAAGACCGACCTCGCAATACACATATACCATATCGTTCCAGCTGCTTGGTGGGTTCCGCTGCCTCCTGGGGCTGGAAGCATGAGCGAGAAAGGTGTGTCGGCGAATTGCGGTGTGCGCGGCAGCGCGTATGCCGAGTGGCGGCATCGCAGCCCCAGCTA
>CAUYUJ010004516.1:45000-69278 GCA_963575745.1 Prorocentrum cordatum
GTCTTCAACGCAAAGCTACACGACCGTTGCTCGGTCCAGCGCGGGCCAAGTCCTCCAGCACAGCAGCGAGCGAGAAGGTCGGCCGCAAGTTCTGGCGCTAGCCCGGCCACGCTGAGTTGAACCCCAGTTTCCTCCCACTCAACAATTAGAGATAATAGCCCAGCCCGCGCGCTCTGTGCGTCTCCAACAAGTAGCACCCGACATGCACGCGTGGCCACCAGCAAATCCATGGACTGGAAGATCCATGGCAATAGGAAAGCGGCCCGCAGGGTCTGCCGCGCGCGTCAGCACAGCGGCCAGGTCGTCCACATAGGTAGGGCAATCCGTTTGCAACATGTCGCGTACTTATTGAATCACTGGGTCATAGCACATGCCCCTTAGTAGCGGCGACACCACCCCACCCTGACACTGCGGAGCAATCTGCGAATGGGACCCTTCCCGGATCCAGTTCGCACGCGCACGACTCGCCTGTGACAGAGCCCCGAGAGATTTCGTTGTACACATGTCAGCATTACCCCAGCGGTCGAGCATGAGTGCAGCCCAGTGAGTGGCCACTCCCTCCAAGGCCTTGTTTTGGTCCGCAAGCATGGCAGCATTGGAGGGTGCTTCCCCGACTTGTTCGAGAACGCGCTGCATGTGGCCTCCCACGACCGGAGCGAGATCCCCCAGGATGCGCCCCCACGCCTCCACCAGGGAGCTGCCCTGTCCAGGTCGACCCGCAAGGTGTCGACTGGCTTGAGTGATGTCAGGACCGCAGCGCCCACCCTTAATGGCCGCCTGGCCCGGGCACAACTGAAGCTCGATCCGCGGGCCTACCAAACGCGCCACCGTGGAAAAGAAAAGGCTTCAGAAGCAAGTAGGTACTGGTAGCGGCCGAGGATCACCGGGCGCCTCTGCTCCTCGAGCCCCCATTGGGAATCCTACCAAAAGGTCGACCGATTCCCCGAGAACTGTCTCGAGTGCATACATCGCCTGCGCGAGCAGGCAAGTAATGAACTTTGTCCCGATGTGGTAGACCTCGCATGGCTCTTCGTCTAATCCAAGTGTGAACTTGTAGAGCCCAGTCGCCTCCGATTGGGTCGCGTCCTTGCACGGCCCGATGCGCGGCTGGAAATTGGATCGACAGCAGTCTCCGCGCTCGTCGGTCGGCCGGCAAAACTCAAACCGCGCACCCATCCAGCGCCACCTGTCCTGGGATTAGGGTTCGCGCTGCGGCGCGGCGTGAAGGGGCCGACCGTGTCCGGCGAAAACGCACTGCCCCGCGCGAACGCACGGCCGGTTGCGCCGCCGCAAAATGGGCGGTCCTCTCCGTCTGGACCGCGGTTCATAACCCGGGCAGGTTGGCAACATCTGCCTCGACAAGAGCTGGCCCGAGTGGCGCGCCCGCGCGAAGGCTCGGCCCTACCAAGCGCCCCCACTGAATCTGCGCGCGCCCCGAGGGGAGCTCCATTGTTGCACATGCTGCCGCCCCAAGATACTCTGGCTCGCCCTCGCCTCGCCGCGCCTCAGGGGCGCGGCCTCGCCTGCGCGGACCTCGCCCAGTTTCGCCGCGGCCCGGGCCGCGCGACGACGCCGCCGACGCCCGCGGCGCGCGCGACCTTGCGCGCAGCGCGGGGCCTGCCCCCACGGTTGCAACGCCCGTCACGCCATTGGTCGGGGCAGGGGCGCCCGCGGGCGCCCTGGGACGTCATGGCCTCACTCCTTGCGGGTGCCAATTTGCATGACGCCCGGGCCCCGACGAGCCTCTGTCGCGCGCGCTCTCCCGCCCCCTGCGGGCAACCCACGAGGACATCCTATAGCACGAGGCTGTGCTTCCAGCACCGACGCCAGTTGGACCCTTCGACGACGCGAGATCAGCGGCCGCCGCTCTGGCGCGCATGTCGCTTCGCTTCCTGCACCACCTTCTCCAATCGCGCCTTCTTGCTGCATCACCGCCCGCCCTGTGCCAAGTTCTTCCCCCGACCCTGCTGCGACGGAGGATTGGCGGGGTGATGCCGGCGGCGTGGCCATTGCTCCCCCGCCAGGCTCGCTCCGCTGAATACCAGAACCCACGCGGCCCCACCCCCCCGTCGACGGCCCGCTGCCGCCGCGCCTGGCGATCGGCTCTGGAACGGTCGAATCCCCTTCCTCTGCCGCGACCGCGCCCTGCGACTCCCCGTCACGCGGAGGCCCCCTTCCGACGCCCCGGCGGACTGCGGGCGTCGCTTCGCCCGGCGCCATGGCCCTGCAAGTTGACCCCCTTCGCCCGCCCGTCGCCGCCGTCTATGAAACTCCGCCTCTATCCTGGTAACCATCGCGCCGAGGGCCTCCTTGGCCCCTTCCAGTGCGACGTGAGCTGCGGCAGCGCGGCGGCCCCGCTCTCGACTTTGCGCGCTGCGTCGAATACCTGGAATGGCGCCCATTGGGTTGCAACCATGAAGAATGATTGGTGGATCGTCGCTCTGCCAATGCGTGGAAAGATTCAGTCGCCTTGCCTGCGCTTCGATACCGAGTTCGTCAACCAAGTGTCATACTGTGGCCCACCCCCCCGAGCCAAAGCCCCGGCCCCCGCCTCGTCTGGCGCCAACGTGCACATCCCCACTAGGAACTGCATGCTGCGCGGAAGTCGGCTAGGCGCGCCCCTCGTTCGGCCGTCACACACGCGACAAGCCAGCCCCCCAGCTCCAAAGTCCGCTCGTCTGGGACTCGCACACCCCCGGCGCCCAACGCAAGTCCCGCAGCCGTGGCGCGAAGACTGCAGCAACTCCGGCGCTACTCCTCGCCCTTGTAGGCCGAGCCAGAAGATCATTGATTTCGGGTCTGTTCGGCAGGCGCACTGGCCCCGGGCATCGGATCAAAAGGGTTCGTGATTGGAGGTGATGACGGCGAATGCAGCGTTTCACCATCGAGTACGCAGGGTGCTCTGGCCCTCTGGGCAGCGCCCTGGATCCCCACGCGGGCCCAATCGCCACGTCGACCCGCATCGTTACCTCCTGGAGCATTAGCATAAGAATGTGTGAAGACCGCGGAAGACGGGAATACTAGGTGGAGCCACGTTGGGCGCGCCGCGCGGCATTCGATCTCTTCTCCTGTCATGAGACACACGAGCACGGATTCCCCCAGTGCCAAATGCACCTCGGGACGCGCCCTCCCTGGAGGCGACGCGGAGAATGCCAGGCAAGCCCGAGAAACCGGGAACGCAGCCGCGATACTTATGCAGTCCACTTACCTCGTTTACACTTGGAAGGGCGAGCCTGCATCCCGACGCCATAGGCGCGGCAGGGGGCTGACCACCCCCCGCGGTCGAGCTCCATCGAATTGGTGGCCAGAACCTAACCTGAAGGCGAAATTCCACCATGGCCAGCCCCAGTCTTGAGGCACTGTTCACCGAAAGGCGCCACGACTGTCGCGATCCGCACTTCGCCCCCGCGCTGGTAAGTCAGGATGCGGGCTCAAACTGGTCCAACAGATACTTCCTGTAGGTCTGCGGCCGTGGAAGTTCAGAAAATATAGACGGCCCGCATGCCACCGCCCTCTCGCCAGGGCAACACCCGCTCTCCGATCAAGGTGGGCTCGTACTGCCCCGGCAACGCCAATGCTTCCATGAGTTCGCTGATACGATAGCATCGCTGGGAAAATGGGGCAGGATGGGCCCGCGATCAAGACGCTCCAGCGGGCCGCGTCGAATAAGCTGTCTTGCCCCTGCACGGCGAAAGATTCAATCATGTCCGAGTAGCTCTCCGCGCGTGGATTATACCCCCCCCCCTGACGTAGGCGAAGACCGCAGAGCCTGCTTCGTTCCCAGCAACTCTGCGAATCGGTTAAGGGAGCTCGCCCTCGCGTCGCGCAATGCCTAGTGGTGAACTGAACCGTGCTGAGCTCATGGGTTCGCGCTGCAGCTGCCCCGCCCCCCACCCGCAAGGTGGCCAGCCGTCGCGGCTCAATAGCCGCGGCGCCCCCCCCCCCCCCCCGGAGGAGCGGGGCGGCCTCCGGGGGCCCGCCCATTCGCGCGCGCACCCCAGCACCCTCAGCGCTCAAGAGTACCAGACCTTGCGGTGCAACGGCGAGCCGTGATCCAATGGACTGCGGCGCGCAGGCGAGCGCACACCACGCCAGAGGGAGGCCACCGCGCCGAATAGGCACATGCACACCCGCCCATGCATCTGAGTACACCCATGCCATGGGTGGCGCACCATGTCTGCCCAGGGAAGTGATGTCACGCCTAGACGCAAATAAGTGCGCGAAGTAGGAGCTACCGCATGAGGCATAGGACGACGATCCGCGCGATCACCTCCGCACCGGATCACAATCGCAGAAGCGATCGCATGCCCGTTGACACCCAAAACCCATCGATCTGGAGCGCCACAGCGAGCGCCCGCAGAAGCCCCCCCCTCCACGCGGCGAGACGCAGGAGAAGCGCCAGGCGCCTGGGCTCAGGTACCGCGCCCCACTGCTCCGAGGACGCAGGTTGCAAGCTGCACAGGATCAGGCCCTCCTCCTGCGACTGCGGCCCCTGCGGAGATGAGCAGCAGCAAGGTGCGCGGCCTGCCCGCGCCGTCCACTTGTCGCGTCAAGCCCTGTGCATTCGCCTCATGCAGGCCCAGTCCAATGACGGCTGGACCGGCTGCACTCATTTCGCCCGCATCATCCTCACTCCGGTGATAATAATCCTCAACGGTTTATCTGAGATGGCAACCAGTCACTCGCCCTGGCGACATGGCGGTCATCTCCAGCTCGTCAACGCTGGCATCTCCAGCAAGCGGGCTACTTGCGACACGGTGCTGGGCGCCTATTTCTCGCGCCCCAGCGGCTGCATAGATGGGCGGGGCGAGGACAGCCCGGCCACGCTAAGTGCCCCCCGGTCGTCGGCAGGCCGATTGGCGCCGCCTGCGCCGCTCACTGATCGGCGGCGACCTCTCGCGTGGATTGGCGCTTGGGCGGCGCGCTGCGGGCGCGGCCCCCGGCGTCGCACCCCCCCGCGCCCCCCCCGACCGGTTCCGCGTCCACGTCTCCAGACGCTTCAAATCCTGCAGCGCACCTTCCTTCTTGTTCTTCTAAAAGACGCCGTGCTTCTAGCCGACCCCAGTCCCAATCTGCCCCCGGGCACCCCCCAACCCGCTGCAGCGGCGCCCTTGCGGCCCCCGCGAGAGCAGCACCAGAGTCGCTTCCGTCGGATGTCCCTACCGCGCGGATCGCTGGTCCGTCGCCCGGGGGGCCATTGGGCACCCGGCGCTCAACGCGCCCCCCGCCCTCTCCAATGCGGGACTGGTCCGCGACAGGCGGAGCTTAGAGGTGGGCCCCGCGTCTGCGCGAGGGCCCACGCGGCCGCGCTGCGGCAGTGGAAGATGCGAGGGGCAGCGCCAATCCGACGCGCGCGCGCGGGAGCTTCGACCCCGTCGAGACCCATTTGACAGACGCTGTCACGATCGCGCCCCGTCCTCGCAGGAGGTTCGCCACCCCCAGGGCCGTCACCAAACGCACGTGGAGGGCAGAAGCCCCCTTCTAGAGCAGCTTCTAATGGATTCGCCCCGACGGCTAAACGAGGATTCCGCGCCCGCGGGAGATGCGCCATCACCGCGAGATATGCCCCCGCGCCTATCGGCCCGCGATAAGCAGGCCCCATTCGGCGCGTCCCGAATGGGCGCCACAGGCCTCGCTGACATGCCTTCGTCACAGCGTGGAGGGCTTCGTCGCGAATCCATCCGTCGATAGGCGCCCGAGGCAGACGCCGTCTATAGTCGGACGGAAGGAAAGGCCAGATGTCCCAATAGTTGGCCATCCATTCCTGCAGACCGTCGCGCAGCATGTTCGGCGCCCGCGCAGCATTTGCCAATGGCGCGGCAACCGCGCGGGCGACACGAGTCATCATCCGGTAGCGCGAAATGAGCACGACCCTCTGATGCGTTCCACACGCGGTGTCTTATCGATATTTGACTATCTGCCATATGTCCACCCGTGTCATCAGATTTGGTCCGTAGTGCACCCACGTCGAGCCGCACCGGAGGAATCCGCATGACTGGCGGACCCGCAAGTCGAGGAGTCGCGGGACTGGATTGGTAGAATTCAAAAAGCGACGCACCCCTGCGGATCAGCCACGTCTGAAATATGTTCTTGGAGCGCCCTGTTGAGGTGCTCGCGGGCATGGGCGGGGAGGCGGATGCCCGAACGATGGGCGGGAATGACGACCACCTGCGCCTCGCGAGCGAGGACAGAGAGAGCCCGAGCAGCCGGGTGAACCTGATGCATCCCCAACCAAGGCACCAGCACGCGCACGCCCTTTGAGTTCAAGCCAATTCCGTCCAGAACCTCTCTGACGAGGCTCCGCTCGTGCCCCAACGAACAGCGAGCTCCACGTAAACCCGGCACTGCCTTCTACCCCCCTCGATACATTCCTCATTCCCCACACCTCGGGCCCTTCTGCCCGGCCGCGCAGCCGTCGGCCACTTGGACCCACGGCGCGATTGGCGGGCGCGAGATGTCGGAGCGGTCGGCCGCTCCGCGCCCGACCCCCCCCGGGGCCTGCCCCCCCCGAGCAGCCCCCGCGCGCGTCGGCGCGCGCGTCGACGGGGCCCCCTCGGCGCGAGACTGGGGGAGGGAACTGCCCGACGCGAGAATCTCGAGCCCCCAGCGGCCATCTGCCCGCGCACCCCCCTGGGCCCACCACGGCGCGATGCGCCGCCATAATAATTCGGCCCACCATTCCAGAGCCTCGCCCATCGAAAAGAACAGGCCGACCCGAGCTGTTTCCTGTCCGCGGGCGGAGGAAGCCCCTCACAGAGAGCCCCCCCTGCCCTAACCGCCATTCGACGAAGCACGCTTACCGCAAAAGCTCCTGTCCTGGTCATCATCCAGGCGCCACGGCGTTGAACGCGCCGGCACTGGTCAAAGAAATCAGAGCCCCCGGCTTGTCGCCCTCACCATTCGACCAATTCGGCGACCCATCTGACGCGCAGACCTTCTCTGCAACGGCCCCCCCATGTTCCGCCCCTATCGGCGGGGCGGCCGCGAGCCAGACGCCGCGGCCCACTGCCGCTCGCAGTTCGCCCTCATGCCCCCGCGCCCGCGGCCCCCCATCGCCCGCGCGCCGCGGCGGCCTCCGCGCTGGATCGCGCGAGGTCCCTCTGGAGGCGCCGCGACACGCGCGGGGCCGAGGCCCACGCGGGCGGTCGAACGCCGACCGGGCGCCTCAAGCCGCCAAGGGGCAATCACAGAAGCGCGGAGCGATTCCTCCTCTGAAAGCAATTCGCGCCGCCTGCCCAACCGCGCCCACTGGCCCATTGGCGGGGAAACTATTGAACCGTGTTCCGCTGCCGATATGGGCGTCCGATTGACGCGGCCCCCCGCCCCGGCCTGAAAATCCGCCGACGCGGCTGGGCTGCGCCCGCGTATACCACGGGCCCGAAAGGTTGACGTGGACACCCGCCACGCCTGGAGAGCGCCGCAAAGCTCCTAGAATAATCTCCGCCCCACCCACGCTGAAGCCCTGTCGCCGCGCGCCCCCCCCCCCCCCCAACGGCGCATCCCGATGCGCGCACAGCTCATCGAGAAGGGCGACGCTACCCTGCGAGCCTGCCCAGGCCGCGACGCAGCTCGGCACTCCACCAGCGCGGCAAGCCACAAAAATGCCGCCGGGAGTTCAAGGAGAGCAGGCATGCCCCCCGGCCCCCATCCGCAATCAGCTGCGCGGGTTCGACCGCGGTCGAGCGCAGTCAGCGCGACGAAACATGCCCCGCGCGGCGGCGATCGGAGTTGGCTCGCCAAGCGCGCGCTACTCAGAAGGGCCCGTGGAGCGCGCGATTGCACGGTCCACGGGGCGGCCCTCGACCGAGAAGATACCAGGAGCGATGCCCCGTCCGCGCGCCTTCCCTCCACGCGCGCCCACCTGCGCATGGCCCACTCTGGGGCCGCCTTGCCCCCCTGCCTGAATCCCGCACGGGCGCGCGCAATGCCGCTCCGATCTCAACGGATCTCAACGCCGGGTCGCAGCTTCTCCGGGAGACGGGGCGCCGCGCGCCCGGGCGGCGCCCCCCCCCGCTCCGCCCAGAGACGGGCCGGCGATGCGCGGGATGCGCCACGACTGTAGCTTCTCATCCGAATCCACGAAAGATCGCGCCCAGCTGGTCGCGACGTCGCCAAACCGTGGCCATGACCCCGATGGGTCTGGGGCCTGGCTCTGCAAAAAAAGGATCGACGCCCCTCGCCCGTCTCTGCGCGAGCGCGACGCGCGGACGCCGCTCCACTTGCACTCAGCACTCATCGGTGGAGAGGATGCCCTCGTTGTGCCATTCCCAATCAGTTCGCCCTGCCTGCCTGCATCTGGCGGGAAGCTGCACCTCTCGCCCGCCAGGCCCTGCTTCTGCCCACACGGCCAGAGAAACGCGCGACATTGGCGGGGAGAGACCTGGAGGGCGCCGCCAATTGCCCGAGTGCGAAGCGCATCGTCAGCGCACCCCGCCCCAGCGCCCCCTGTCGCGGACGCACCGGGGCCAGTGGGCAGCGGGGGGGCGCGGCCGACCATGGCTCGCCGATGCCTTCGCCCTCCTCGCCATGGCCCTGATCTGCCTGACACGGGCCCCCTTCCCAATCGGATTCCTCGGCGCCCGCGGCGCCCTAAATCAAGCTGTTACATGTCACGTCTGGGCGCTCCGCTCGCGCGGAGCGCTGCGCGCGCCCGCCGACGGGCAGGAGTAATTACTAAGGCCGACGCGCTCGAATGATCACTTAGACCGCGCCCCGCCCCCAGCCGCCCGTCAGCCGCGAGGCGTCGGGCGCGGCAAGCCCGGCGATATAAAGCAGAGCGTCAAACTCGTCGCTGGCCTGATTGAGCTGTTCAATTGCAGGGGCGCGCCCTACAGCCTGCGCACCCGGGGAAAGGCCGCCAGTTGCTGTTACGCCAAGTGGGCCCTCCACCCGGCGTCGCAAGAACCGCGCGCGAATCTGTCTGGCGCGCCGTTCCCAACCGCTCAGGCGTCGCACAGAGACCCTGCGTTAACCGCGTCTCGATAGGGCACTTCGGTGAGCCATTGCCGCCCGGACCGCTCCTGGATCGCGAGATCCATTGGTCTCTCGCCCAATGCGTCAAAAAGCTTGGGCGGCCAGGGCGTCGCCGAGGTCGAACTGATCTCGCGGGCCCTCTGGAGCCCCCCATCGAGAGGCGCGCAGAAGTAGCAAAACACGGCACGCGGTCGCTCGGCAAGCAGTTGTGCAACCAACAACCGATGCTAGCGCAGATGCCTGGGTTTGTGATGTCTTGCAGTGGCGAAATCTCGCGCGTCTCATCGGCGGGGCGGGATCCCCTGGCAAGGCGCAATACTCGCCGCTGGCGTCTCTGTCCTGCCCGCATCCAAGTGAACTGCGCCAGCCCTTGATCGTCCCTGGGCGACTCGAACGCCTGCCGGCCCAGACCGATCCTAAAGACCTGTGGGCGCCACGTAGAAATACGGCCCACGCGATGGGAGCGCACCCTGATAGTGCGTCGATATCGGGGGGACTTCTGGATGTGGAGCTGCGTCCGATAGCTTCTGCTGTTCACGACGACCCTTTCAACTTCTTCTTGCCTGCGTCGGCAAGCCTCCGTCGGATAGTCTTCGCAGAACGCGCGCAGCGGTGGATGTCGCATACGCACCATGACAAGGACTCCGCGAGCACTCGCATCCACGTGCGGCTGTAGTACCCATTTAATGTCAGCGTGCTCCTGGATGGAACCCCAAATGCTTGTAAGGTCCGCGTCATCAGGTATGGGTGGTGCGCCGCCCTCGGACTGTGGAACATCGTCGCGATCCTGCCTCAAGGACAGGAGCCATGGTGGCAGAGGCCATCGGTTCTGCCATCATAGTAAGGATGACGTCCAACACCACACACTCGTACCTGCCACTGCTCCTGACTGAGCCCGTTCGTGTGCGCTCAGGTCGTGACAGACCCCCCGCTCCTACGCAAGAGCCATGTCGCCCTCCTCCGACACGCCCAGGCAAACCCATTCTTCATGATTGGTGGGGTACGTTGGAAGGCGGTGTGGCTGACAGCGGCGGTGCGCGTGCTCAACCTGTGTAGAACCCATGGCGATGGTAGGCGTAAAGCAGTGCATTTCGCAAAGGTTGCATTCAAAAACATGCTGAAGTTCTGAACGGATCAAATCGGTTAGGGAGTGATGCTCCGACGGGGAAGACGCCACTGCATCAGTTACGCTGTGGGGGCGTTCGTCCGATAGGAAGGAAGAAACATCAGAACGAGGCGCGGGCCTTTTTACCCGAAAGCCATCTTCAGCCTGGGAGAGTGAGCTGTCTCGGCCTTTGTCGCCTGCACCTCCAGCGCTTTCCGCGTCGTCCTCCATGCCGTGCTCACTGCTGGGTGGACGCTGACAAGCAAGCTGACTGGGCAGCCAGCCACCTACGGGAGCTAGCGTGTGCACGGAAGCGCTGGCCCTTCAGCCATGACCCCAGGGGGAGGGACACCCCCAGGAGACGGCTTGACCCAAACGGGTTTGACCAAGAGGGGTTTGAGCCTTGAGCCAAAGGGGGTGCGGACCACAAACAAACACACACACACACACTCGCCTGAGTCCTGGTCTGGGAAGGGGGGGCGATGGAAGGAGGGAGAAAGCAAGGGGAGAGAGAGAGAGAGAGAGAGAAAGAGAGAGCAAGGAGGAAGGGGAAAAAGGGAGGTAACGAGCGAAAAGGAGAAGGGCGAGGGAAGTGGGAACGAGGAGAAGGACGAGGAGGGGCGGTGAAGAACGACGATGAATCCTCGCCACCCTCCTTCGACGACGAAACTGATGAGCTATGACCACAAACTGCGTCACACCTTTTTCCTATTTGCTTCCCGCCCTCTTTTGCCTCATCCCCGTCCTCGTCCTCAAAGTCCCCCCAATGCCTTGGCCACCCCTCCCTCTCACATCCATCCCCTCCCGTCCCATTTCCCCACCTCCCCTCCTACGAGACAGACGACGACGAAGGAGAACACGAAGGCAACACCGACGACACTGACGAAGGCGACGCCGACGCCGAAGACGACGCCGACGCCGACGCCGAAGGCGACGGCGAAGACAACGGCGACCGCCGACGACGCCCGACGACGCCGGCGACGCACACGGCGACGCCGCCTGCGACACCGACGACGACGACGACGACGACGACGACGACGACGACGACGACGACGACGACGCCGACCGCTGGCTTTCGGGCCTCGGCCCGGGCCCCCTGCGGCCGTTTGGCCCGCTCCCGGCATCCCCGCAGCGCTCTCGCCGAGCGCAGCTGGTGGACACCACCCCGGCAGCGACGGCGTCCGTCGGCGGCGGCGAGCGGCAGGCCCAGCGCGGGGAGCCCCGCGGCGAGGCGCGGCCCTCGGCGCCCGCCCGCTGCGGCGCTCGGCGGCCCGCGGCAGCCCGCGGCGACGATGGCCGCTGGTCGGCGGCGGCGGCCAGCGGCGGCGGTCGACCCGCCTGCGACTTGGTCGCCCTGGCGGTGCGGCGGAGCAGCTCCAGGGCGCGCGAGCCGGCGTCGGGAGCGGAGGCGCCCACCTGCGCTCCGGCGGGGGCGGGGGCACGGAGGAGGGAGCGCTGGCCCTCCGGAGAGGGGAGGGGTGAAGAGGGAGGGGGGTGGAGGAGGGAGGGAAGAGGGAGGAGGAGGGAGGAGGGAGGAGGAAAGGGGGGATGAGGGAGGGAGCAGGATTTTTGGATTGCGCTCTGATTCGCCGAGGAGACGGTCAGCTTAGCGCGGCACTCACTAGCTGCTGGCAGAAACACGCGGTATCTAGCAGCACGGGCGCCAAGGTGTAAATACTCCATCCGACCATACCCATGCCTAACCCATGCCACCCCCATATCGTCGAAGGCGCTCAAGGCGCATGGCACCGCAACGGGAGTAGGGAAAAGGCATGAGGAGGCTGATCTGAATGGGGAGCAGTTGAGATGGCCTGCGAAGGGCCGAGAAGGCAGCTGAGTGGGCGGGTGCGAGGCAGGGGCCAGCGGAAGTGCACGATTTCTGCACGCTCGACCTGTGGCCCATGCCTGCATCAACACCGCAGTGCGAACCTCGCCCCCTCCAACAGACCTAAACTCCACCCTCAGCCCCGACCTGGGTAGGCTGAAAGCTAGGGAGGGAAGTGGGGAGGGTGAGACCGCCTGGCGCCTCCAACGCTAGTCCCCGCTAGAGACCGAACGAAGAGAGAAGCACCAAGATCGCAATCGAAGCCAAAGAGGGCAGCAACAGCATTGGTCCTGAGTCACCACGCCGTAGAGCCCCCCAGGTTGCGCGCCACCAGAGAGCGCGCAAGCACAGAGACAGGTGGCTGAGAAAGGCGGCACAGAAGACAACAGCAACTTGCCATTCTGCACCTCCACCCCTCCACTCATAACTGAACAGCGACCCCCAACTTCTCATGATAATTTACAGGCAGCAACTTATCCGAACAAACTCTGTCAAAATTAAGATCATGGGTCCAAGGGGCTACTACGCGCAAGCGAGCCTGTCTCGCTTTCTGGAGTTCAGCAGCTCTTATGACACGCCCCCGCGAGCGGTCATGCGCGATGCGCTCCAAGAGTTCAGGGGGGATCTGTTGTCCTCTGCGAATCACCAAGAAAAAGCACGTGCATCTACATACTCCTGCCCCTCATCAGCCCTCGGCGGGCCCGAGGTCTAGCCTCCGCAATGTCGTCGCGAACCTGCGAGGTGGACGCGGTGACCTCTTCCGATGTCGGGGGGGCGCGTAGAGGTCGAATGCGATCGAACACGGGGCCGCGTCGGACACGGCGTGCGCGCCGAAAGACAAAGTCAGGAGCCCGTCCCTCGTCTGTGCCAAAAAAGGGATCCCAGGAGACAAGGAAGCGAAGTAGTCCATCACGTACTCTACCATCCTCCCCCATGTCTTCCGGAAAAACGGGCTGGAAACTTTCCACTTCCCCTTTCCACATGGCACGCACTGCATTAGCGGTGGCAGCAGCGATGCACATGCACAGGACGGCGGGGCACGTCTTCTCTTTGGCTGTGCGCCACTCCCCCGTACACCTTATCATGCCCAAATAGCGTTTCGCGTCCGCCCCTGCCACGCGAACATCTGCCATTTCCAGGGGTCGCAGGCAGGGCGGCGCGCAGCCCTGGCAGTCTAAGCGCAACGATCCCTTGACGTCTGACCACGTTCACACTGATCAAAATCAGTCGTCGAGACTGCCGGGGGCGACTGGAGAGCACGCATCGGACGGCAGGTAAACGAGCTGACGGCTCGGGGCCCCCATCCACACGGCTGGGGATGCTCGAGCCCAGATGACGCAACCAGCCTGCATATGTGCAGCAAAAAGCTCCAGCATAGCACGGCATAGCGCATTGCCCGCCCACAGCTGTTCCATGTGACGCTCAGCAACTGCCGTCTTACCTCAAAATTCGTCATGCGTCCGAAGTGGCGGGAGGCTTTGGCCATCTGCCCATCGAGAGGCAGACCAAGTCTCACACGGCGGCCCGCCACCCGACACCACCACCCGTCGCGCAAGGATGTGGAACCTCCACTCTGCGAGCGCGCCCCGATTCATGAGACCCCCGCCCACTGCATGTATGGCTATATCCACAGACAGGACATATATATATAGCATAGTCTGTGCTGCAATGCGCCCATTCAACCTGCGCCTGCACACCCCCCGCCCTCCTCCGTCCACAACTCGCCTGACGGCTCTCGGTATCGGCCCGGCTGCAATGCCAGTGTACCGTTTTGTCAGGAATAGTCGACTGGGGTACCTCTCAGTGGTGCACTGAACATGTTCGGCCGGTGGCGGCAGCACAACACCGGCATTCACAAGCGCGGGAGCTTGCAGGCAAGCAGCAAGCCCAGCTGGGAGAGCGGGGTCAGCGGCCGCAATCTCCACGAGCGCAGTGCCATGGCCCGTCGTAGTAATCACTGAATACGCATGCTCTGCGATGGGGCCAGCTGCTCCGCTACGCATGCTCTGTATGGTTGAAGCCCCAGGCATTGCAATTTTCCGCGACTTAGGATTGCCAAGACGCAACAGTCACGTCGATTCGTGGCGTTGAAGCCCCAGGATTGGTGGTGATCTTGAGCGACTTAGGATTGCCAAAACGCAACAATCACGTTGAGTCGCGGCGTTGAACTCCCAGGAATAATGTGTTGGCAGGGTTGAGGATTCTCAGACGATGGTCTTCCGATGGGTCATTATTCGCAGTGGGAGTCAATTCTTGTTCACACATGATTCCAGGCATTGCATATTACCTGCGACTGTTTTCAATCGGGCTGCTTTTTTTCGACGAGAAATTCTGATTATGATTTCTGAATTGTGATTATGAAGGGCCCTAAAAGGCAAAAACCAAAAAAAAAAAAAAAAAAAAAAAAAAAAAACGAAAGCTCGCCGCCTTAATTTATCACTACGCGGGAAGGTGAGGGGAGAAGGAGAAAGAAAGGAGGGCAAGGGGGGTGTCGACAGCGGCGACGGTGGGGGGAAGGGGAGGGAGATAGAAAGAGGAACGAACGACTTTACAGAAGCGCGTCAGTGGAGCCCGCTGGGGCCTGCTCGCTGCGACGAAGTGCACAAGGACGGCCGTTCGCGAGCTCACTTCGCCTCTAAACGGCGCCGTGGCTCGCCACAAAGAGACAGCGCGTGGACTCTCAAAGCGCCTGGCCCCCCTTCCGTGGCAAGAGGAGGCGGCGGGAGGAGCAGGCGGAGGAGGCGAAGAAGGAGGAGGAAGAGGAAGGGGAGAAAGAGGCGGAGGAGAAGGAGGCCGAGGAGGTGAAGGAGGAGGACAGAGAGGAGGCGGAGGAGGAGGCGAAGAAGGAGGAGCAGAGGCGAAGGAGGAGGAGGCGGAGGAAGAGACGAAGAAGGAGGAGGCGGGGGAGGAGGCGGGAGCGGGAGAGCGGGGGCGGCGGGGGGGCGGGGCGGCCGCCTTGCAGTGGGCCGTGCGGGGCGGGGGGGGGAGGCTCGGGACGACAAGCTGGT
The DNA here is from genome assembly GCA_963575745.1 of Prorocentrum cordatum. Lineage (NCBI taxonomy): Eukaryota > Dinophyceae > Prorocentrales > Prorocentraceae > Prorocentrum > Prorocentrum cordatum. The sequence goes on from CAUYUJ010004516.1 coordinate 59,912, forward strand.
CCCCGGAAAGGGGCCGGGAAAGCTGGAGGCCCACGCTGCGAGGAAATCACGATGTCGGAGATCTGGGGAGGGAGAGAAAGGGGGAAGGGGGGTCGAAGGAGGGAGGAGAGGAGGGAGGGAGGAGGGAGGGGAGAAGGGAGGGGATGAGGGAGAAGGGCGAGGGGCGTGGGGCGGGGGGGGAGAGAGCCCTCCGTAATGGCTTGTCCACTACCATTCTGTCGAAGCGGTTCCCGTGCCTGAACGTAGCCCTCGAAATGCTGATCGCCATTCGTCACACCGTTTCGAAGCTTTCGCCGAGCTCTGGCTGCTGGAATGAGCCTCAGCCGTCCAGGGGGGGGAAGACAACAAAACTGGCAGTGGAAAAGTCTGCTTACGAGGAGCCCCCTTCCTTCCTCCTTCTCCTCGTCCTCCTTCTCCTCCTCCTCCTGCTCCTGCTCCTGTTCCGCCTCCGCCTCCGCCTCCTCCTCCTCATCCTCCTCTTCCTCCTCCTCCCCCTCCTCCTCCTCATCCTCCTCATCCACATTTACGAAATAGAACTACCATTCTCCTCTCCCCTGATGACGGCCGAAAAATATCCGCCCCCCCTCCCCCCTCCGCGCACTGTTTCTGTTACACAGGATTCCTGGGAAATGGGTTTTCGCTGGTGCTTGTTGTTTTAGAAATGTTGCTCCCGCTGAAGCGCTGGCCTCATGTTCGGGCTCCCGCTCGTTCCGAATCGTGTTCCCGCTGCAGCGCTGGGCTAATTTCCGCGCTTCCGCTCGTTCCGAATCGTGCTCCCGCCGCAGCGCTGGCATCCCTTCCAAATAAGCCCCAAAATCTAAAAAATGGCCCCCCGAAAAAACATTCGGTGTCGATTCCTTGATTTGGAGGGCCGCAGAGGTCCCACCCCCCTCCCGCTTTGGGGCGTCGTCGTTTTCAGGAAGTATCAAGCGGGAGCCCCGTTTCTGCTTTGAGAAGGCGATGTTGACAGCAGAACCAGCGGGTGCTCTCCATGAGCCCCGTCTTGCGTGGAGATTTTCGGGGAGCCCAAGGAGCTAGACATGGAGCCACGACTCCCGACTGGCCCAGACCTCCCGAAGACGATCCACTCATCCTTCAAGGAACCTGGCGCCATGCCATGACATGCTGTGCGGTTTTGTGTCCTGCGCCGGTGTGCGATGCCATGCTTTGCGTTGCAGTGCTTTGTGATGCAATGCTTCACTGCGCAACGCCACGCCATGCGATGGCATGCTACGCTCTGCCGTGCTCTTCTACGCCATGCCATGCCGTGCTCTACCATGCATCGCGTACCCTCTCGCGATCATTGCCCTGCTCGACATCCGACGGTGCGAATAGAGAGGGTAGGCAGGAAGGGGTAGGACGTCAGATAGGACGCGAGCGCACCTAGCTTATCCTCCTCCCCTCCCCTCCCAGCCCCTCCAGGCTGGTGGACCCCTCCGCTCCGGGTTTGCCCCCGGTGGCCCCGGTTTTCCGTCAGTCTTGGAGCTCCTGGGGCCCCCTGGGCCTCGTGGGAGGGGAAGGGGCGCTCTGGAGGCCGCAGGGGGGCCTCGCCTGGAAAGCCTTGGGGGCACCCTGGGGCAGCGGCACCTCTGGCCCCCTCCCCCCCCCCCCGAGGATTCGTCCGCCGCGGGGCCTGCAGGAAGGAGATGGGCGAAGGCGGGGGCACAGGGTTCTCCGGCGGCTCCGTGCGCACGCCCGTGACCTGGCGGGGCTGGGTGAGAGGGCGTGCGCGGGAGGAAGAGCAGGAGGATGAAGAGGAGGAGGAGGAGGAGGAGGAGGAGGAGGAGGAGGGAGGAGGAGGAGGAGGAGGAGGGAGGAGGAGGAGGAGGAGGAGGGGAGGAGGAGGAGGAGGGAGGAGGAGGAGGAGGAGGGAGGAGGAGGAGGAGGAGGAGGAGGAGGAGGAGGAGGAGGAGGAGGGAGGAGGGAGGAGGAGGAGGAGGAGGAGGGAGGAGGAGGAGGAGGAGGAGGAGGAGGGAGAAGGGAGGAGGAGGAGGAGGAGGAGGAGGAAGGAGTACAAAATGAGAGAGGTGGGCGAGGAGAGGGGGATGGAAGCAGAAAGAAGCTGGAGTTGGAGGGAAGAAGGGGGACACATACAGCATTTTATCTTCAAATTCGCCGGCCCAACGGGCCAGAGGCGTGCTAAGATCTCCGGTAACTTGTTAACAATATTTCTAGTTCGCGCGCGCGGAGCGGCCCCTGGGGACCCCCGGACGAAAAGTACCCCGGCAAGGTCCCGAGAGAAGCCCGGGAGAAGCCACCAGACCACTCCAGGGGAGGGTATTTTTCGACACCCCTCACGAGGATCGTGGCCTCCGAGGGGGGAGCCGCAATCGACTACCCCCAAGAGCCCCCCAAGAGGCCCTGGGGGCCTCCAAAACGCCGCCAAGGAGCCCCAAGAGACTCCCAAGAGGTCCCCAAGAGGCCCCCAAGAGGCCCTAAAGAGGGCTCCAGGGCCGGCGGCATGAGCGAAGCGATTAAATATCTGTATATGCGTATGCATATATATATATATATATATGAAAGAGAGAGGGGTGGAAATAATGATGATCATACATGTACTTGCATATGTAAGTATGTATACCGATACACACATGAGGGTGTATACGTACGTGTGTTGTTGTCTATATGTGCTGATAAAGCTATGTGTGCATGCATACTGCACACATCTACACAGTTATAGGGGTACAAGATTACAGTGGCGCTTCGCGCCATGCACATCGGGCGGAATGACAGATAGAGAGCGAGAGGGAGATCGAGTGAAAAGAAAAACAACAAGCAAACACAAAGAGAGAGGGAACGATATAATATGTCTCTGTCCCCGTTTTCGCGGCGCCGTTATCTTTCGAATCATCAGGGGTGTGCCGAAATCGGTGGCGGGGACGCAAGTGGGCGGCACCAGTTGGGCCTTGGGTAGAGCTCCCTATGGGCCACGAAACATTGGGGGGGGCTGAGTTGGCGGCGCGGACGGGTGCGGGCGGATGCGTGTTAGCGGTGTGCCGAAACGAGTGGCGGTGACGCGTGCGGGCGGCACCATTGGGGCCTCGGGTGGAGATCCCTATGGGGCCACGAAACGTGCGAGGGTCGTGCCGAAATGGGTGGAGGGGACGCATGTAGGCGGCACCATTCGGGTCTGACTGGAGCCCCCTGATGGGGCCACGAAGCGTGTGAGGAGTCTATCGAAATCGGTGGCGGGGACGCGTGCGGGCGGCACCATGTGACTTCGGGTGGAGTTTTCTAAACGTGTGGTAGGTGTGCCGACATGGGTGGCGGGAGCGCATGCGGGCGGGACCATTTAGGCCTTGGATGGAGCCCCCTATGGGGCGACGACACGGGTGAAGGGTGTGCGGATATCGGTGGCAGAGACGCAAACGGGTGGCACAATATGGGCCTTGGGTGGAGCTCCCTATGAGGGCCACGAAACGTGTGAGGGGTGTGCCCACATACGCGGCGGGGACGCGTGTGGGCGGCACCACTTGGATCTCGGGTGGAACTCCCTCTGGGGCCACTAAGCGAGTGATGGGTGTGCTGAATTCGGTGGCGGGGACGCATGCAGGCGGCATCATGTGGGCATTGGGTGGGGCTCCGTAAGGAGCCACGAAACATGTGAGTGGTGTGTCAAAATGTGCGACGGGGACGCATGCGGGCGGCGCCACTGGGACCTTCGGTGGAGCTCCCCCTGGGGCGATTAAAAATGTGAGGTGTGTGCCGACGTGATTGGCCGATGCGGAGGGCACAGGCAGGGATGGGAAGAGGGAGGAAAGGGAGGAGGAGAAGACGAGTGGAGAGGAGAGGAGAGGAGAAGGAGGAGAGGAGAGGAGAGGGACGCGGGGCGCTGCCCCTTCAAAACGAAGACACAACACCATGCGACGTCTGGAAGAGACAGGGAGAGAAAAAAACAAAAACAAAACAACAACAAAAAAAAAAAACGGCTAAGCAACCTAACAGCGATGTGTAGGAGCATATCTGGAAGCATTCCCCTTAAGATTCAGATGAGAATCCAGTTGTAGAATTGTGCTGTTCTCGCAGTCGTAGTCGCATTCGCGATGACAGTCGCAGTGGCAACGGCAGTCACAGACACAGCCTCAGCCTCAGCCTGCCTCAGCCTCAGCCTCAGCCTGCCTCAGCCTCAGCCTGCCTCAGCCTCAGCCTCAGCCTGCTTCAGCCTCAGCCTCAGTCTGCCTTCAGCCTCGGCGTCAGCCTCAGGCTGCCTCAGCCTCAGCCTGCATCAGCCTCAGCCTCAGCCTCAGCCTGCCTCAGCATCAGCCTGCCTCAGCCTCAGCCTCAGCCTGCCTCCTCAGCATTCAAAATGTGGCCCGGGAATGGAGTTCTGGGAACTCGAAGAACACGAAGTGGCCTACAGTTGGCTCCGGGCATTCAAAATCATGCCCAGGAATGGAGTTCTGGGAACTCGAAGACCACGAAGTGGCCTACAGTTGGCTCCGGGCATTCAAAATGTGGCCCGGGAATGGAGTTCTGGGAACTCGAAGACCACGAAGTGGCCTACAGTTGGCTCCGGGCATCCAAAATGTGGCCCGGGAATGGAGTTCTGGGAACTCGAAGAGCACGAAGTGGCCTACAGTTGGCTCCGGGCATCCAAAATGTGGCCCGGGAATGGAGTTCTGGGAACTCGAAGACCACGAAGTGGCCTACAGTTGGCTCCGGGCATCCAAAATCTGGCCCGGGAATGGAGTTCTGGGAACTCGAAGACCACGAAGTGGCCTACAGCTGGCTCCGGGCATTCAGAATGTGGCCCGGGAATGGAGTTCTGGGAGGTCGAAGAGCACGAAGTGTGTGACTGTATGCGAAAAACGATTCCCGCCGGCAAACCCCAACACCTCCCCAACGGCTGCCCAGACTCCTGTGGAGTCATCTGCTGCTCTCTTTTTAGCCTATTAGAAACCTATCAGTCTTCGCTGTTAGGTAAAAACGACACCCCTCACGAGGATTCTGGCCCCGACGGGGGGAGGGAGAAAAGTGCTCCCCCCATCTGTGATCGATCGCCCGACAGATGGCCCCAAGATTCCTCCCAGACCCCTCCAAGAGGCCTCCAAGAGGCCTCCAAGAGCCCCCAAGAGGCCTCCAAGAGGCCCCCAAGATGCTCCCAAGAGGCCCCCAAGAGGCCCCAAGAGGCTCCCCCCAGGCACCCAAGACGCTCCTGGAAGCCCCTGGGGCCGCCAAGAGGCCCCCAAGACGCCCCAAACGGCCTCCAAGAGGCCCCCAAGAGGCCCGAAGAGGCTCCCCCAAGGCACCCAAGACGCTCCTAGAAGCCCCTGGGGCCGCCAAGAGGAGGGGCCCGAACGACTCACACCAGGACGAGGGGCCCGAACAACTCACACCACGAGAAGCCCGAACGACTCACACCAGGACGAAGAGCCCGAACGACTCACACCACGAAGAGCCCGAACGACTCACACCAGGAAGAAGGGCCCGAACGACTCACACCAGGACGAGAAACCCAAACGACTCAAACCACGAGGAGCGCTTTCTCTCCCTCCTCCTCCGCCTCGTCCTTCTCCCGCTCCCACCACAAGGAGGATGTACAAGGAGGCGGGAGGAAGGAGGAACAGGGGAGATATGCGGGGGCAGGCGGAAACACGCCTGAAAAACACGACTCTCGGCATGCTTCGCAAGAGTTGCTGTTTTGAGATGGGCTGGTGGGGATACGCGAAGCGTGAAGAATTTCAAGTTTAAGATATTCGAGTTATTATCCCGGCAAAGCAACCTAACATCGATGTGTAGGAGCATATCTGGAAGCATTCCCCTTAAGATTCGGATGAGAATCCAGTTGTAGAATTCTGCTGTTCTCGCAGTCGTAGTCGCATTCGCGATGACAGTCGCAGTGGCAACGGCAGTCACAGTCACAGCCTCAGCCTCAGCCTGCCTCAGCCTCAGCCTCAGCCTGCCTCAGCCTCAGCCTGCCTCAGCCTCAGCCTCAGCCTGCTTCAGCCTCAGCCTCAGTCTGCCTTCAGCCTCGGCCTCAGCCTCAGCCTGCCTCAGCCTCAGCCTGCATCAGCCTCAGCCTCAGCCTGCCTCAGCATCAGCCTGCCTCAGCCTCAGCCTCAGCCTGCCTCAGCCTCAGCCTCAGCCTGCTTCAGCCTCAGCCTCAGTCTGCCTTCAGCCTCGGCCTCAGCCTCAGCCTGCCTCAGCCTCAGCCTGCATCAGCCTCAGCCTCAGCCTCAGCCTGCCTCAGCATCAGCCTGCCTCAGCCTCAGCCTCAGCCTGCCTCAGCCTCAGCCTCAGCCTGCTTCAGCCTCAGCCTCAGTCTGCCTTCAGCCTCGGCCTCAGCCTCAGACCGCCTCAGCCTGCATCAGCCTCAACCTCAGCCTCAGCCTGCCTCAGCCTCAGCCTCAGCCTGCTTCAGCCTCAGCCTCAGTCTGCCTTCAGCCTCCGCCTCAGCCTCAGCCTGCCGCAGCCTCAGCCTCAGCCTGCTTCAGCCTCAGCATCAGTCTGCCTTCAGCCTCGGCCTCAGCCTCAGCCTGCCTCAGCCTCAGCCTGCATCAGCCTCAGCCTCAGCCTCAGCCTGCCTCAGCATCAGCCTTCTTCAGCCTCAGCCTCAGCCTGCCTTCAGCCTCAGCCTCAGCCTGCTTCAGCCTCAGCCTCAGTCTGCCTTCAGCCTCGGCCTCAGCCTCAGCCTGCCTCAGCCTCAGCCTGCATCAGCCTCAGCCTTAGCCTCAGCCTGCCTCAGCCTCAGCCAGCCTCAGCTCAGCCTCAGCCTGCCTCGGGCTCAGCCTCAGCCTGCTTCAGCCTCAGCCTCAGTCTGCCTTAAGACTCGGCCTCCGCCTCACCTGCATCTGCCTCAGCCCTGCATCAGCCTCAGCCTCAGCCTCAGCCTGCCTCAGCATCAGCACCTCAGCATCAGCCTGCCTCAGCCCAGCCTCACCATCAGCCTGCCTCGCCTCAGCCTGCTTCAGCCTCAGCCTCAATCTGCTTCGCCTCGCCTCAGACCTCAGCCTGCCTCAGCCTCAGCCTGCATCAGCCTCGCCTCATCTCAGCCTGCCTCACTCAGCTTGCATCAGCCCTGCTCAGCCTCAGCCTGAGCCTGCCTCAGCCTCAGCCTCAGCCCTGCCTGTCAGCCTCAGCCTCAGCCTGCTTCATGCCTCAGCCTCAGCCTCAGCCTCAGCCTCAGCCTGCCTCAGCATCAGCCTGCCTCAGCGTCTGCCTCAGCCTGCCTCAGCCTCAGTCTGCCTACAGCCTCAGCCTCAGCCTCAGCCTGCCTCAGCATCAGCCTGCCTCAGCCTCAGCCTCAGCCTGAGCCTGCTTCAGCCTCAGCCTCAATCTGCCTTCAGCCTCGGCCTCAGCCTCAGCCTGCCTCAGCCTCAGCTTGCATCAGCCTCAGCCTCAGCCTCAGCCTGCCTCAGCATCAGCCTGCCTCAGCCTCAGCCTCAGCCTGCCTCAGCCTCAGCCTCAGCCTGCTTCAGCCTCAGCCTCATTCTGCCTTCAGCCTCGGCCTCGGCCTCAGCCTGCCTCAGCCTCAGCCTGCCTCAGCCTCAGCCTCAGCCTGCCTCAGCATTCAAAATGTGGCCCGGGAATGGAATTCTGGGAACTCGAAGAACACGACGTGGCCTACAGTTGGCTCCGGGCATTCAAAATCATGCCCAGGAATGGAATTCTGGGAACTCGAAGATCACGAAGTGGCCTACAGTTGGCTCGGGGCATTCAAAATGTGGCCCGGGAATGGAGTTCTGGGAAGTCGAAGAGCACGAAGTGGCCTACAGTTGGCTCCGGCATCCAAAATGTGGCCCGGGAATGGAGTTCTGGGAAGTCGAAGAGCACGAAGTGGCCTACAGTTGGCTCCGGGCATTCAAAATGTGGCCCGGGAATGGAGTTCTGGGGACTCGAAGACCACGAAGTGGCCTACAGTTGGCTCCGGGGGCATTCAAAATGTGGCCCGGGAATGGAGTTCTGAGAAGTCGAAGAGCACGAAGTGTGTGACTGTTGCATCCGGTTATTCAGAATGTGGCCTGGGAATGGGGTTCTGAGAGGTCGACGAGCACGAAGTGTGTGACTGTTGGTGAAAAACGAGCCCGGCACAGGCCCGGCCGGCAACTCCCAACGCCTGCCCGGACCCCCCTGTGGAGTGATCTGTGAGCTCTTTTGAGTCAACTAGAAATCTATCAGTCTTCGCTGTTAGGTAAAAATTATCCCGGCAAAGCAACCTAACAGCGATGTGTAGAAGCATACCTGAAAGCATTCCCCTTAAGATTCAGATGAAAATCCAGTTGTCGAATTCTGCTGTTCTCGCAGTCGTAGTCGCATTCGCGATGACAGTCGCAGCGGCAACGGCAGTCGCAGTCACAGCCTCAGCCTCAGCCTGCCTCCTCCTCCTCCGCCTCTTTCTCCTGCTCCTCCTCCTCCTCCTCCTCCTCCTCTTCCTCCTGCTCGTCCTCGTTCTCGTCCTCCTCGTCTTGCTCGTCCTCCTCCTCCTGGTGCTTCCTCCTCCTCCTCCTCCTCCTCCTCCTCCTCCTCCTCCTCTTCCTGGTGGTCCTCGTTCTCCTCCTCCTGGTGCTCTCCCCCCCCCTCCTCCTCCTCGTCCTCCTCCTCCTCCTCCGCCTCCTCGTCCTCCTCCTCCTCTTCCTCCTCCTCCTTCTCCTCCTCCTCCTGGTAGTCCTCCCCCTCCCCTCCTCCTCCTCTTCCTCTTCCTGGTCGTCCTCGTTCTCGTCCTCCTCGTCTTGCTCGTCCTCCTCCTCCTGGTGTTCTCTCCTCCTCCTCCTCCTCCTCCTCCTCCTCCTCCTCCTCCTCCTCCTGGTGGTCCTCGTTCTCCTCCTCCTGGTACTCTCCCCCCCCCTCCTCCTCCTCCTCCTCGTCCTCGTCCTCCTCCTCCTCCTCCTCCTCTTCCTCCTCCTCCTCCTCCTCCTCCTCCTCCTCCTCCTCCTCCTCCTGGTACTCCTCCCCCTCCCCTCCTCCTCCTCCTCCTCTTCCTGGTCGTCCTCCTCCTCCTGGTCGTCCTCCTCCTCCTGTTCGTCCTCCTCCTCCTCCTGCTCGTCCTTCTTCTCCTGCTCCTCCTGCTCCTCGTCCTGCTCCTGCTCGTCCTCGTCCTCCTGGTCTTGCTCGTCCTCCTCCTCGTCGTGCTCTTGCCCCTGCTGAACATGTGGCCTAGGAATGGGAGTTCTGGGAAGTCGAAGAGCACGAAATTGCCTACAGTTGGCTACGGGCATTCAAAATGTGGCCCGGGAATGGAGTTCTGGGAACTCGAATAGCACGAAGTGGCCTACAGTTGGCTCCGGGCATTCAAAATGTGGCCCGGGAATGGAGTTCTGGGAACTCGAAGAGCACGAAGTGGCCTACAGTTGGCTCCGGGCATTCAAAATGTGGCCCGGGAATGGATTTCTGGGGACTCGAAGACCACGAAGTGGCCTACAGTTGGCTC
>CAUYUJ010004517.1:0-32500 GCA_963575745.1 Prorocentrum cordatum
CTCGCACGACCTCCTCGCCCCCGTTTATCTCATCCAAAAAAATCCCTAGACAGACCCGCGGAGAACCCCCGGGGCAGCCCGGGCAACCCACCCAGCCGGCGCTAAGGCGAGAGCACCACGCCTAATGATGAGGAATGCGGCCAGCGGTGGTCCGCCAGTGCATTGCGGGGCGGGCGGGCGGAAAGAGGGGAAGCGCAGCCGCGCCGACGCCAGCGGCTGCGGGAGAAAAGGAAAAAGGGAGAGAGCACACGGCGAAAGGCAGGATCAAGCAGCTAAAAAGGGGGAAACCCGCCAACAGGAACAAATCTGGGGAGAGGGAAACCATTTTTACTGACGGAATTCCAGGGATGAGTCCCCTTGGACAACCGCCCACCAGCGCCGGGTCATCCCGCCCCCCAACCCGCTCCCCGCGTCGCTACCATCGTAACAGATAGTGGGCGAGCGCCACCTTTACATACCCTGCAACGCCCGTCCACCTCCCCGCAGTGGGCGGGGCGGGCACCGCCCCAGCGCGCACCCTTCCGCCGGCGGCCCCACCACCTCGGTGCCGCGCGGCGCCGGCGGTTTCACCAGACCGGGCACGCCTAAGACAACTAGGGCGCGCATGAGGTTCTGCCCCACGCAATCCACCCATATGTTCAAAACCCCTGGCTGCTGCCCCAGCCCACAACATTCCAGCGGGGCACGGATGCCCCCCTCCACAGCCCTGGGGCCCCGTGGAACCCTCGACCGAGCGGCCCTCACCTGGCCCTGGGACACCGCCAGCAAACAACGCGCGCTGGGGATGGGCCCGGGAACTGCCCCTAGTGGGCCGGCACATCCCAGAAGCAAAATGAAAAATAAGGAAAGAGCCCCAGCACCCTCCCGGGCTAACGCCCCTCTGGTGGGCGTGGTAAACCGCACCCCCCCTTCGTCGGGGTTCGCCCTCCTCCCTCCCGGGCCCCGCGCGGCGCCACCGTCAACTGGTACCCCTGGGCCGACATCGCCTCCGTCAATCCCCTTTGGGGCTCCAGCGCCTCCTACAGGTGCGCGTGGAAGGCGAAGACCCCCGCCTCCCGAAGCGCTTCGGTCGGGCCCCGCATGGCGCATGGCTGCCCCCCCTCCTCCGCGCGGGGAGTAACTCCCGATTTGAGCGGGGTTGACCCCAATTGCCTGCGCCGCCTTGCCGAGGAGGTGCACGATGGCTTTCCCCCGATGGGCCCCCCCCTCCATCCCTGAACAAGGAGAGGCCCCCACCTTCGAGGCCCACCTCAGCGGGGCAGGCTTTTCGAGCTCCGCCAACGCCCTCACCCGGCAAGGATCGCTCCCGGTGCAGTAGTGGTTTCTGCAGCAGCCGCAATTACATTAGTCGGACTTGCCCCTCTCGATGTAGATGGCGACCTCGTCTGCCGCTCCGAAAGAATGGCAGGCGCTTCCTCCTACTCTACTACCTGGTTTAACGTGGATGATGTAACCTTCACCGGTTTCGTTTTTGGGCCCTATATGTTTCGCCGGCGCTGTGTTCCGAAGAGAAATATCTCCCGCCGGCCCCCGCGACATACAGACGTAATTTTCGTCGGCGCCGATAAGCACATATTGCTCGCAGGCGCCGTCATCACCATCAGCCTCATTGGCGTCGCCATCGCCATCATTATCATAACCGACTTCATAATACCAGCAACCACGCTCGCGATCTGCCTAACCTTTCGCCTCGCGTCATCGTCACCAACACAAAATCCCCTTGTTCACCACCGCCAGACCATGGTTTTCAGTAGCATCACCGTCATCGTGGTTAGCCGCGACCCTGATATGCTCCATATTTTTCGCCCGCCCTTGAGCATCGTATTTTTCGCCGGCCCGAGAACCTGGCCTCGGGGTAATTTCGCCGGCGCAGCACCCCCCGCGACGTTTGCCCCCCACACGTTTAATCAGGGAAATAGCGTAGGCGGGGGCAGACATCCCGCCCGAGCAGGACCCGGTCCTCCGCCCCGGGTTTTTACGAGAGTCCGCCCAGTAACCCGACGCCCAGAAGAACGCGACCGCTATGGCCGCCCAGAGGGAGGCGTCCCCAACCATCCCAGAGTTGTGCTTCTCGTAGAGCCCCGACAGCATCTCGAGCGTGACGGAGTACTTCTGGTCCCGCTTGGCCCCTATCCGTCGGCGGCCAGCGCGGTTTGCGACATGAGCCAAGAGCCGTTGGACGACTCGCGGGTGCAGTGGCCTGCTTGCGGCCATGTTCCGCACTGCATCCGCGCGGCCTGCCTCGCTCGGTTCCGCCCCCTCGGCCGCGGACTCGCCCACCTGCGGAACTCGGGCGGCGATTCCACCAAGGTAGAGGCCGCGGAGTGCCCACTCTAAAACCACAGGTGGGGCGACGGCCCGAACTCTCTGCCACGCGGCTCGCGGAGCTGGCGGGTCACCTCGGGCGCGGCGAGGGGCCCCCTGTCCAGGAGCGCCGCTGCCTGGATTGCCGGAGCGTCGCAGGCGACCCGAGCTCCGACGAGGAGCGGGCCAACGGGCACCGAGAGGGGGCCCTCGTGCTGCCCGGGGGGCCGGTACCGCACGCGATCGCCACGTGCCCGCGCCACGCGAAGTCCCACCGCCGCAGGGCGAGAGGCCGCCGCAGTGCCCCTGCGGCCAGCCGGGGCAGGTCGAATGGGTCGCCAGGGCAAACAAGGACGCTGGAGGGCCGCGGAGGTGGCAAGGAGACTGGCTTTGCCACGGCAGCGCCGCGACAGCACTGCTGCAGCCAGAGGCCGCAGAGCCGGACCGGCGGCCAGAGCCAGCAGCAGGCGGCAAGGGCCCAGACCCGCCGGTGGCAGACGCACCTGACCACGCCAGCGCATGATCCATTTCCGGGGTGGCCGCCGCTGGCAGTGCCGCCCCAGGATTCCGCGAACTCGGCCGTCCACGCGCTGCTCCTCATCGCAGCAGCAGGCCTCCTGGATCCACCCAGCCAAGGTGGTGCAATGGGCCGCGCACCCCTTGACTCAAGCATGGTGGGGACCAACGGCGGTGGCGCTGGAGCACGCAGAACCAGAGCCAACCGAAGAGTTCGGGCAAAGCCGTGCATTCATCGTGCCTGCCCCTCGGAGGTCTATGCTGTGATAGCCGCAGGAGGAGGCAGCCGCCCAGGCCACGCGCACCTGGCGCCGGTGGTCAACGCCGTCGCTGCCGCTAACGGATACATCCAGCCGCACAGGCAAGACTTATTGCTGCAATCGTTCGGCGGCATGGTGCTCTCGCGGGGTGTGGACGCGCGCGCGGACGAACTTCGCAACCCCGCGGTGCGGGCGGCGGCCGCGCCGCCCCCACCACTCCCGGCGCCCCCGGCGCTGCCGAAGCCAGAACCGAGCGACGACGCTGGAGGAGGCAGAGGAGGAGGAGGAGGCGCCAGAGGAGGCTGAGGACGAAGAGGCGCTGGAGGAGGCAGAGGGGGAAGGGGCGCCCGAGGAGGCAGAGGGCGAGGAGGCGGCAGAAGACCCCCGAGCAGCGGCGACAGCGAGAGCAGCAAGGAAGAGGGCAGCGACAGCCAGAGCGACAGCACCCCCGACAGCGCGGGCACCGCGCCGCCTGCGCCAGCCGCGCCGCCAGTGCCAGCGCCGCCGCGCAGTGGTGGAGGTGGGCGACGAAACCGGCGCCCGGCGCCGTCTGCCTTCCCCGACGCCACCTGGGAGCTTCTTGACGATGTGGACCTGGAGGCCGAACTGCGCCGGCGGGAGCCGCGCATCCGAGCGCCGCCGGCCTTCCTCCGCGGCCGCCCCCGCCAGCTCTACCACACGGCCCTCGAGGAGGCCCTGCGCGCGGACGCCCTCCCTGACGACAACGGGCTGAAGGCTGGAAGCTCCCCGCCCTCACGCGGCGCACGCTGCTGCGACGGACCGCGAACACTAGAGCGCCAGGGAGGCGAGAGCTTGAAGCGCGACTGGAGCAGTTCGAGGACGGCTCCTGGGAAGCGCCGCTGGCCCCAAGCCTGTAAGGGTAGCGGCCCCCGGGAGGAGCGCGCGGCACAGGCGACGCCGACGAGAGACGCCAGCGCCCCCTGAAGACGCGGTGGCGCTGCTCAGAGCAGGGGGCCTCAGCAAGGCGCGGAAGCTACTCGCCTCGCGCGGGCCGGCGCCCGGCACGGCGAAGACCCTGGCAGAACTGCGGGACCCCGCCCGGCGACCGCCGAGGCCCGCCACCGACTTGCCGCCAGCCATCCGAGACTTCAAGCTGGCTCGGCCCGTCGAGCTCGACCGCCGCCTCTGGACCGACTGCGTCCGCTCTGCCCCGAAAGGGTCGTCGAGCTCCCTGAGCGGCGCCAGCTTCGAACTGCTGAAGCTGGCCCTGGACGAAGACGACACGCTCGAGCTGCAAGCTGCCGCGGCGGAGCGCTACGCCCGGGCCGAACTCCCGGCGAGCGTCGCCCGCGCCCTCGGGACTGGCCGCATGATGGCGCTGCTGAAAGACAACGGCCGCGCACGAGGCATTGTTTGTCGCAGGGGACGCCTCTCCCAGCAGTTCGGGCCCGAAATGGAGGATGCTTGCGCGCAGTTCTAGCACGCGTGGTCCACGCGAGCTGGCACAGACAGCGCTGCCCACTTCCTTCGCGCGGCCACGGACTCCGACCCCGCGGCAACCATCGTCAGCATCGACGGCATGGACGCATTCGACCACGCGCGCCGCGACTGCATGATCGAGAAGCTCCTCTCGCTGCCAGAGGCCTCTGCCTTGGTTCCGTTTGTCATGCTCTCCTGCTGCCAGCCGTCGACGTACCCCTGGACAGACGACGCAGGAGTCGCACGTCAGGCGAGGCAGGGAGAAGGTGGGGGAGCAAGGCGACCCGCTCATGCCGGCACTGTCCTCCCCGGCGCAGCATGGCGCCCTGGAGATGGCGCGCACGCGGCTGCAGCCAGGCGAGACGCTGTTCGCGCACCTGGACGACGTGTGCCTTGCCTGCAGACCAGAACGCGCTACGGACGTTTTCCGCGAGGTCACCGCTGCCATGCGCGAATGGGCAGGCGTCTAGGCTAACCTTGGCAAGCGCCGCCAGCGGAACCGGGGCGGTTTCGAACCGGCAGGAGACCTGCCGCAGGGCACAGACGCGCGGTTTGGCGGCGCCGGCTCGGTCGAAGAGCACCGCGGCCTCAAGGCACTCGGCACGCCCCTGGGCACCGCAGCGCTCGCGGCCCGGCAGACGCAGGAGAGGACGGACCAGGAGCGCAGCTTCCTACGAGAACTCCGAACCTGTCGGACCTTCAGTGCGACCAGGCGCTCCTGCTGAACTGCGCGGTGCCGCGGTGCAACCACGTCCTGCGCACGCTGCCCCCGTCGCTGTCGCGGCCCTACGCCGAGGCCCCTGCCTGCGGGCTGCAGGAGGCGCCCCATCGCCTCATCGACCTCGACCCTCGGCCAGCTGACGCAGAGAGACTCTTCCGAGTGAGCTCGCTGTCGCTTGGCCTCGGGGGCCTCGGACGGAGGTCTGCCGCGCGCACTGCCGAGTGCGCGCACTGGACGTCCTGGGCGGACGCGCCCCCCATGTTGCGACAGAGAGACCCCACAGCAGCAACGGAGCTCACCGCCACCCTCCGCGCCAGGACTGGCGCCACAGCCGCGTGCCTCCAGGAAGCAGAGCGCGCGAGGGCCGCCGCTGCCCGCGACGGCCCTGCGACGCGCCCAACTTGGCAGGAAGTCTGGGACGGCGCGCGCCCGGAGCAGACAGGGCCAGAGCCGGGCGAGCGGAAGCATGGATGGCAGCACCACGCATCAGCAGCACGAAAGCAGCGCTACAGAGAGGAAGTTGTGCTCACAGCCCTCGCGGGCGACCAGCAGGGGGTTCTCGACTCGCAGGGGGGCCGCTGCGGCGGACGGCACTTGACCCTGACCCCTCGACGCCGGAGAGCACGCACACGCTAGAGCGTTTCCGTGCGCTGCTCCAAAGACGGCTTCGCTCGCCGCTGGACGCCACAGCGAGCAGGTGCAACGGGCGCTCCTGCCAGGCCCACTTGGACGAGCGAGGAGACCACAGAGCAGCGTGCCCCCGCAGCGAACGACTGCTCAAGCGCGGCGCTCCCATCGAGCGAACGCGGGCCCGGGTGCGCGGGGAACCAGGTGGCCGCGTCCGCACCAACGTGTTCCTGCGCGACATGAACCTCCCAGGCATTGCCGCCAGTGGCAGGCAGCTCGCCATCGACGCCTGAATCGTCTCCCCGCCGAGGGCCACCCGCAAACCGATTGCGCAGAGGCTCTGCCCTGGACTCGCGCTGAAACGGGCGAGGCGCCGCAAGCGAACGACATACCCTGAACTGGGCTCGCGGCGGAGCTACCTGCTCGTCGCCGGAGCAGAGACGGGCGGGCGCTGGGGCGAGGAGGCGCACAAGCTCCTCGTTACCCAGGCCCGAGCCCGGGCGAGGAGCGCGCCGGCGGCGCTGCGAGGGTCGCCCGCGACCGCGGTGCTGCACAAGTGGAGCGGCATGTTGGCGCACGCCATCCACGACGCCCTTGCAGCGAGCCTGCTCGAGGACGCGCCCTCTGAGACGCTTGCGACAAACGGGGAGAATCTCTGGCGAGGGGACGTCCTGTCGGCGCCCCCCTGAGGGCGCCGGCCCCCGCGCGGGGGCGCGGGCGAGCAGGGCGGGGCACGGCAGCCTGCAGGAACGCCAACAGCAGAGCAACTGCGAGCAGCACCACAACCACCGCCACAAACACCACAACTACGAACAGCAGCAGTACCACCACGACGACAAACACCACCACCAGCACCACCACCAGCACCGCCGCGACCGCGACCGCGACGACGACCAGAAACTCCACCACGACGGCGACCAGCAGCACCACTACGACCAGCAGCGCCACGACGACGGCGACCAGCAAAACCACAACTACGAACACCACCGCGACGGCGACCAGCAGCACCACGACAACCACTACCACCACTGCGACAACTAGCAGCAGCAGCACCACCACCACCACCACTACCACCAAACTACGACTACGACCAGCAGCGCCACCACCACCAACAGCAAGGCGACCAGCACCACCACCACCACCACCACTGACTCCGACCAGCAGCGCCACCAGTCAGCACGGCGACCAGCACCACCACCACCACACAGACGGCGACCAGGGGCAACACGGCGACCATCAGCACCACGGCAACCACTACCACAACTGCGACAACAAGCAGCAGCAGCAGCACCACCACCACCACCACCACCATTACGACTACGACCAGCAGCGCTACCCACCAGCACGGCGACCAGCACCACCACCACGACGGCGACCAGGGGCAGCACGGCGACCTGCAGCACCACGACAACCACTACCACAATTGCGACACCAAGTAGCAGGGGCAGCAGCAGCGCCACCACCACCACCACCACCACCACCACCACGACTACGACCAGCAGCGCCACCACCACCCGCACGGCGACCAGTACCACCACCACGACCACGACCACAACCACGGAAAGCACGGCGACCACCAAAGCCACGACAACCACTACCACAACTGCGACAACTAGCAGCAGCAGCAGCACCACCATCACCACCACAACTACGACTACGACCAGCAGCGCCACCACCACCAGCACGGCGACCAGCACCACCACCACCACCACCACCACGACTGCGACCAGGGTCTGCACGGCGACCAGCAGCACCACGACAACTACTACCACAACCGCGACAACAAGCAGCAGCAGCAGCAGCAGCACCACCACCACCACCACCAGCAGCCGCAGCAGCAGCACCACCACCACCACGACTACGACCAGCAGCGACACCACCACCAGCACGGCGACCAGCACCACCGTCCCCGTAGGGGTGGTGGCGCTGCTGGTCGTAAGCGTGGTGCTGCTGGTCGCAGTCGCGGGGGTGTTGCTCGTTACAGTCGTGGCTGCTGTCGCGGTGCTGCTGGTCGCGGTCGTGGTGGTGCTGCTGGTCGCAGTCGTGGTGGCGTTGCTGGCGGTGGCGCTGCTGGACGCCGTCGTGGCGGTGGTGTTGCTGGCCGTCGTCGGGGTGCTGCTGGTCGGGGTCGAAGTGGCGTTGCTGGTCGCCGTCGTCGAGGTGCTGCTGGTGGGGGTGCTGCTGATACCCGTAGTGGTCGTGGTGCTGCTGGTCGTAATCGTGGTGCTGCTGGAGAGGGGGTCCTGGAAAACGTGGCACCTGAAAAGTGCCACACACGAGAGCCAGGAGAAGCCAGTGCCAGAGCAGCTCGTCGAGGCATCCCGGACAAGCACAGTAAGGATAAAAGGACATGGAACCGCAAGGGACGCACAACAACGAAACAAGACCTCACAATCCGAGGGACGCCACGGAGGGGAACAAGGCGAGGGAACCCCGGAAGCGCAGAGCACGGAAACAAACCCAAGAAACATCGAGCAAGGCCAGCCCGTGCCAGTCGCCCGACGACCGTCGCGCCAGTCGCTCGGCGCGCAACCCAGCGGCCGCTGCGACGCAGCGCTGCCCCCTTCGTGCCGCCCTGGACTAGGCAGCCGACGGAGGCAAGGCAGAATTCTCGCACATCTCTCCCCCCCTCCCCCCCCAAACCAGCTGGATACGAGGACGCAGCTTCTGGTCCAGTACACACCCTAGACTACACCGCCACGAGGACACAACGCAAATGGCCCAGGCCACGACACACGCAGGACCTGACAACACGACCGCGCGCCCACCCACAACGGCACAACACACTGCGAGTTGCGGGCGCGCAAAGAAACACATGACCAACCCAGCGCCCCATGAGCGTGAAGCAGAGACTTGGCGCACGCGACACGACACTGAGTGAAAGGAAACGTCGAGCAGAGAGCGGCGCACCACGCCCGCACGACAAGTTACGAGCGCCGTGCCTCGGCAGTAGACCAAACATACGCACGCGCAGCAAGCTCAGGGCGCGAAAAAGAAACATTACCAACACGGCACCCCACATCTGTGATAGAGAACACTCGCGTTTGCGACAGAGCCGCCCCCGTCGCTACACGACACGCGCTCGCCGGCAGGCGCACGTTGCCACCCCCGCCCCCCCTCCCCAGACCCTCTCCCACGGATGGGCCAGATAAGACTCCGAAAACATGGCTCAGCCGCCAGCCACTCTCCAGACAGTGGCTGGGGGGTCCGCCGCTGCTTAGCATACTTTGGACGCCACAGAGAGGGGACCCACCCAGCGAGCGCAGCACCTCGAGGCGATGCGCGCCGGCAATAGATCCGCCGAGCCCTGCTGGTCGAGGGTGTCACGGCGTGTGAAAGGATTTGAAAGCGCCCAGGGTCGTACAAACAAGGCGCCGGATTTAGAATATTGCCCCATATCTTCTTGATTCCGCTCCCCCTCCACTTCCCATATCTTCCTACATTGCCTGGGAAGCAACGATTGCGTTTTGTCCCCTCCTGCACTTCTCGAGGGCGCAGCGGCGTGCGAGATGAGTGACTGCTCACTAGAGACGAGGTGGGGCCCGGGAGGGCGTCAGAAAGCAGAGCAGAGGACCCAAGCTCCCAAAACGCACCCCTAGCATCTCCAGGACCTCCACAAGCGGCCCAGGAATGCCCAAGAGGGCTCAAGCAAAGCTCAGGACGGCCCACAGAAGTGCCACGAAAAAGCGTCGCGACGGCAGCAGGTGGCTTCGAGACGGCCCACGCAGCCCCCGAGACAACCCACGAGCGCCCCCAGAGAACTGCCGAGAGCCCCAAGAAGCAGAAATCGGTCCAGCCCTCATAGGAAAATTTGATATGTCTAGCAGATTGTTTTTTTTCTTCAGGGCATCGAAAGCGGCCCAAGGGCACTCCAGAGATCGCCCCAAGTCCAAGACAACCCAAGAGCACCCCAAAAGGGCCCCAAGAGGGCCCCAAGACGGCACCGGACGCCCTGCAGACAACAAAGCAGGACCCCAAGAGTGGCCAAAAAGAGTGAATACGAACTGACATCTCGAGTCTTTCCCGCCGCTGCGGCAACAGGAGCCCCCCAGCGACCTCGGGAGCGACCCCAAGAGGCCCCAAGAGGCCACCAAGAGGAGCATATGACGCACCCGAGATGGCCCCGAGAAGCCGCCGAAGCGAACCAGATGCCCCCAAGAACTCTCCAAGAGGCCCCTGAAGCAGTCCTGGAGACCCTTATAGGCACTCCTGTCGCTCCTGATCCAAAGACCAGACACGACGGCGCGACTCTTGACAAACTCACTGCCATGGTGGTCGGCCGACTGACTGAACCTCTTGGATATCAGGAAGGGGTCGCTGAAGCGACTGCAACACGCGACGGCCATGAAGTCGAAGCCCGTCGTGACCAACTACAGCACAGGCACCAAAACGCGCGAGAAAGAGATGTAGTGGCCACTGATCCTCCTGCGCGCTCGCGCTGCTGAGCGAAACACTGGCAGGGAGACCCCAGGACAGAAGAGAGCGACCCACGCATGCCAAAGAGCCCAAGTGCCAAGCGGCTCAACGCGAAGTCAGCCGCAAAGTTGAAGCCCACTGTCATCAGCTCGGGAGCTGTAATGACAACTGGCAAGCGCGGGAAGCAACGGCAACGAGCCCTGGCACTGCTCCACGCCACGTCGGCCGCAAGACCAGAGACTGGCACCGTCAGCAGCGCTAGGACCAGCTCGCGCAAGAAGCGCTAGCAATTACAGTGGGCCCTGCGGGTGCCACCAGTCAGGTGACACTTGTTGGTAGCGAAATTTTAACGACGACGAGGACGAGGACGAGGAAGAGGACGACGACGACGAAGACGACGACAATGACGACAATGACGACAATGACGACAACGACGACAATAACGACGACGACGACGACGACGACGACGACGACGACGACGACCGTCGGAACGACTCAGGACGACGACCGACGAACGACGATTAGGGACAGCGGCGAACCACGGCGACGGCCGACTAGTTAACAGCGACGACGACGACGACGACGACGACGACGACGTCTTGGGGATTGGGTCGGGGTCCGTCTGGGGCGCCAGCAAGAAAGGATCTGCGAAGCGAAAGCCCAACGTGAGGCCTGACGCGCCCTCGGGTGATAGCGGATCTGGTGCCAGGACCGCATCATCAGTCGAAAACGCAGGGGGGCGAATCGCACTTGCTGATGCGGGGCAAGGGAAGAGAGGAGGTGGATAATTCCCGCGCCGCCTTGCAGACATCTTGCGTTGCGCCTTCTGTGATGTAATGCCTGTCCTGTCCCGTTGCTGTTACTGCTGCTGTTGCTGTTACTCGTTTGCCTTGCCTGGACGCCAAAAGCGGAATCCCGCCCCCCGCGGGCCAAAACGGAGTCGTCCCCTCCCTAGACGCGGCCTGGTGCGGCCAAGGTTGCCCTATGAGCGATGCGACCCCGTCACTTCGAAAAATGCGCCAATGTGACTTCGGCCTTACAGGTGCTGTCACGCCTGCTTGGCGCTGTAGACATGTCCGTCACCGTGCCCTTGGGCACGAAGTGGGCGTGCCCTCAGGTCCTTCCCCTCTCCTTATAAGTCTCACTCCTCACTCCTGAGGAGGTTTCAAGGGCCCCGGACCCCAACTTGCCAAAGCTCTCGGAGCTTGGCGCCGCTTCCCGCCGCTTCTCGCGTGAGTTGTTCGCACCCAAGAGGGCCCGAAGACGGGCCAAAAGGGTCCAAAAGGGCCCCGAGACGCCCCAAGATGGCCCCAAGACGGCCCAAGAGGTCTCCTAGACGCCCCAGGAGACCCCGGAGGGCCCCAATGGGCCCAAATCATTGATCTCCCATAAGTGTTTCAATGATTTGGGTGTCCTCTACTTCTCGAGCTCCCGACGCTCCAAGACGGTCCATGAGCCCGTCCCGCTGGCCACCCGAAAGGCAGCACAAGGCAGCAGAAACCACCCCAACGTCCACAAAAAATTCTCCAAAACGGCTCAAGATGGCCTCTGAAATGGTCACGTTGGCCCAAGATGGCCTCCAAGATGGCCTCCAAGTCGCCAAAGATGGTCCAAAATGGCTTCCAAGACGGCGCGAGAGTCCAAGATGCCTTCAAGATCGTCCAAGAAGCCTCCAAGACGGCCCAAGATGGCTCCAAAATGGCCTAAGACTGGCCAAGAGGCCCCCAAGAGGCCTCCAAGACGCCCTCCGGGAAGGCCCGAAAGGGCAAAAATCATTGATGCTGCTAAGGTTTTTGAAGGATTTGGGCATTTTCTTCTTATCAGCTCTCCGACGGCCCAGGACGGCCAAAGAGGCCCCCAACACCCTCCCAAGAGCGCCCAAGAGCCTGCAAGATGGCCCCATGACACCCCAAGAGGCCCGCCCCCAAAAAGGCCCCAAGAAGAGCCCAAGACTGTCCAAGATGGCCCCGAAGACGCCCAAGATCGTCTCCGAGACGGCCAAGATGACCTCCAAGAAGCCTCCAAGACGGCCAAGAAGGCCTCCACGACAGCGAAGATGGCCTCAAGATGCACCCAAGATGGCCCCGGATGGCCTCAAGATGGCCTTAGACTGCCCAAAAGGCCCGCAAGAGGCCTCCAAGACGGCCCAAGAGCCCTCCAAGACGTCTTCCAGGAAAGTCCGAAAGGGTCAAAATGGCCTCAAGACGGACAAGACGACCTTCACGATGCCTCCAAGACGGCCAAGATACCTCAAGAGGCTCCAAAGAGGACTCTTCCTCCCCTCCCCTTTTTCCTCAATCTCCTCCTCTTCCCCAACCTCCTCCACGTGTTCCCCGAAAGCTTTTCAAACCGATTCGGGGAACACTCGTTCCGAAAGATTGGCAAGGATTTGACCCAACCTTCGGCCAGCAGGCCCCAAGACGCTTCCAAAAGCTCACAAGAGCCCCCAAGGGGCCCCGAACACGCCCATTCCTCACTCTCCTCCTCTTCCCCGTCCTCCCCCACGTGTTCCCCGAAGGCTTTCCAAACCGATTGGGGAAACACATGATCCCATAGCTTGGCAGTGCTCTGGCCTCAACGTTCGGCCACATAAGCGCTTCCGAAAGGGCAGCGGGCGGCGGTCTCGCCGTAGGCATCTTCGATCCGCCGCCCCTGTTGGCTTGCCACAGGGTTGTCCGGCGTGCTGGACTCTTTCGGTTTTGGTTTGGTTTCTTTTTCCAAAGGATTCTTCCCTGGGGCTCCGGCCCAGCCCGCCGGCCACCCGGAAGAGCGCACAAAGCCGCACAAAGCCGCACAAAACGAGCTTAGCGTCCACGAAGAAATCCCCAGGTCAATGCCTTCCTCTCCAAGATGGCCCTCGATGGCCTCCAAGACGGCTCAGATAGCCCGAGGTGGTTTCCAAGTTCGCCCAAGATGGTCCAAGATGGCCTTCACGACGGCCAAGGAGGGTCCAAGATGCCTCCAACTCGGCCCAAGATACCTCCAAGACGGCCCAAGACGCCCCCAAGAGGCATCCAAGATAGCCCACGAGGCCTCCCAGAGGTCCTCCAGGAAGGCCCGAAGAGGCCAAAATCATTGATATTCCTTAGGCTTTGAAGGATTTGGGCATGTGCTTCTTTTCCGCTTTCCGACGGCCCAAGACGCCCAAGATGACCTCCAAGACGGCCTTGAAGCACCCCCAGAGGGCCCCCC
This sequence comes from Prorocentrum cordatum, assembly GCA_963575745.1. Lineage (NCBI taxonomy): Eukaryota > Dinophyceae > Prorocentrales > Prorocentraceae > Prorocentrum > Prorocentrum cordatum. Next base: position 13,477 of record CAUYUJ010004517.1, read on the forward strand.
GTCGGCCCAGAGAGGCACCAAGACAGCTTCCGACGGCGTCAGACGGGCCAGGAGACGACCAAGACTGCCCACGATGGAGACGGCCAAAGAGGCCCCCAAGAGGTCTCCAAGACGGCCCAAAAGGCTTCCACGAGGGCCTCCAGGAAGGCCCGAAGATGTCAAAATCATTGGCATTCCTTGGAATTTGGGCATGTGTTTCTTTCCGCTTTCCGACGGCCCGAGACGGCCCAAGAGCCCCCAAAGATCGCTCCAAGATCGCCCAAGAGGCCTCCAAGATGGCCCCAGAACGGCCCAGGAGGCCCCCGAGACGGCCCCAAGAGGGCGGCCTCTAACACGCTCAAGAAAGCCTCCAAGACGACCCTGGGGCATTCCAAGAGGGCCCCAAGTCGATCCAAAGAGGCCCACAAAACGGCTTTCGACGGCGTCAGACGGGCGAGGAACCCACCAAGACGGCCGAAGATGGCCTTAAGATGGCCCAAGACGGCCCGAAGATGCCATAACCATCGATTGTCCTAAGGTTTGTCAAGAATTTTGGACTTTGCTTCTCTTCGGCCAGCCGCCGGCACGAGACGGTCCAAGAGCCCCCAAAGATCGCCCCAAGATCGCCCAAGAGGCCTCCAGGATGGCCCCAGAGTAGCCCCCAAGACGGCGCCAAGAGGGCCCCAGGACGGCCCAAGAGGCCTCCAAGACGCCCAAGATGGCCTCCAAGACGGCCCTGCGTCCGACGGCGTCAGACGGGCCAGGAGCCCACCAAGACGGCCAAAGAGGCCCCCGAGAAGCCCCAAAAGGCCCCCACGAGGCGAAAGGAGGCCCCAAGATGCCTCAAAGAGGCTCCCAGGAAGCTCCCAGGAGGCCCCAAAAGTGTCCCCAGAGGCTCCCAAGATGCCCCCCCCTCCGGCTACTCCTCCTCCACCTCCTCCTCCGCCTCCTTCTGATATTCCCCGCCATCCGCCCCGAAGTGTTCCCCGAAGGGTTTCCACAACGATTGGGGGAGCACATGGTCCGATAGCTTGGCAGAGCTCTTGCCACAACACTCGGCCACATGGGCGACTCTGGAAGGCAGGGGGCGGCGGTGATTCGCCCTAGGCGTCTTCGATCAAAAAAGGAACGTCGAGCGCATTCCAAGAACCAAAGTGGGACCTCGCCCTTCTGAATGTGCGTCCAAACGCGCAGTAAAGACTAACTAACGACTCGCGCAGGCCCAAACAGGGCCTCACAGTCCCCGGCGCTGCCAGGCGTGCGAGTTCCGTCGCTTGCGCCCCCGGGACGCCCCACGTGGACTCAGACGAGACTTTGCGCTTCCTGTCTGAAATCCTCAGCTCACAACTGCAAGCGTCCTGTCGCCGCGAGCCCAAACAGAAAGATCCCAGACGGCGCCTCGCGCGATCCGCCAATTACAATAATCTTCAAAAAAACACTGTCGTCAGAAAGACGCCAATTACAAGTTGTCTCGCAAAGCTGCCCCTTCTTCCTTTCCATCATGATCATGGCGACGGTTGTTCAAGATGCCGCGTGCCACGCCGACGCTGGAGTACGACACGCTTTGGAAGAATAATGCTGGCGACACCTTACTGGTGGGTCGCAATCATAGCCAACTGCAAGCACCATTGGGAGAAATTACAAACGCAGAGGCACGAATTGGTATGGAATTCCAATCGGGAAATTCAAACTTATGCCGGCCCGCTGCAAGATCAATATCATGACGCCCTCTAGCCAACCAATCGAAGCTAAATGATCGGTGGTTTATCTGGGAGCTACGCTTTCGGCCACTGGCTAGCTTCGCGGAGAACTAGGGAATATACTAGGTGCTGCATGGGGCGAGTTTTGCCGACACACCCGTACCTGGAAGCACACAGCCATTAGCACAGCTGGGCAGATTCAAGTTGCCCAGAATGGCGTAACAAAGCCGAGCGGATCAAGCGAAATGCATGCGTCGCATTTTGCACATACCCCACGCGTAGACATCACTCATTTCTTACCAGGACGTGTTGTCGAAAGCTGGGCAGCAGCCTTACACGACACAGAATTTACAGCATCAACTTTTATGGTTTGGGGAGAATGATAGGGCACACAACTCGGATGCTTTGCGGCATCTTAGTTTTCAACCGAGCAGCGTGCCACCAGCCACCGACGCATGCGCCAGAGCTGTAGGCAGGCCCGGACATGAACGGGTGAAGTAATTGCACGACGGTATCGTCCCGCAGTTTTCATCTGAAGACGCTGTAATGCATATGCGAGCCAGCGGTTTGGCACAAACTTGTGATACAATTCGTCTCCATTTATCCTCCTGCCTTTCCTCCTCCCTCTCTCCCTTGTATCCCTCCCCACCCAAACGAAAACGATGTGATGACATCATCGTGCTGGCAAGCCACCGCTCCCGCAAAGCGGAGAAAACAGGCACATTGTCTGGCCGGTTGCACACGCGCTCCAACGTATAGCACGACACGCACGCACAAAGACGTTCGCCCTGTGCCCAGTTTCTAAGTGTACGTATATGTGGGTTCCCCATATGTCGGACAGATTGAAAATCCATAGCCAGAAGACGACCCATCGCGACCTATGGGCGTGGTGGAGAGTGACTGCAACTGGCGCCGCTCCCCGCCAACCACAGAAACGCAACACAGCGACACATATGAACAGGGCGGGCAACGTGAACAAAGGCTTTTGCTGCGAGTGGAGTCTCGCCGGGCACCGCGTCCCCATGCAGCGGGCAACCACTGCAGCGCGCACCCTGATGCCTGGAGAAGACACCAGGGGGCGAAGCCTCGGGAAACCCGCCCAACGCACGGGGCATCTACGACGTGCCGATCAGTGGTGCCTGGCCCGCGGGCGGTGGAGGCGGCAACGCTGCAGGAGTGTTGACACCTGCTCCTTCCCTTGTTTGCCCTGCACGAGCATTGGCGGTTCCCGTTATGTTCTGCGCGCGCGCCGCCCCCACGGCAGCGCGCCCTGCTTGACCCTAGCTGACTCCGCAGGGCCAAACCCCCCAGCGCGCACAGCGGAAGCACAATTTGGCGCGCTCGCCGCGGTCGAACTAGCAGGAACGCTTGGCCGCCGCCCATAAAAACCCTGCCATCGGGCGAACCCACCAACATCGAGACGATCGGGACTTCCCGTAGTTTTATGGCGACTCCCAGATTGCCAAGATGTTATCAAACCACTGCTGGCCTTAACTGCGAAAAACACAAACAGACCCGCAAACATCTCAAGGGTCCTCCGAAAAATATGTGGAATCCTTCCTCCTCCCCTTTGTTTTCATCCTCCGCCTCCTTCATCTCCCCCGTTCCCTCCTTTTCCTCTTCTTCCTCATCCTCCCCCTTCTTTTCATCATTGTCATAATTTCCCTCCCTCTCTTCCTGTTCCTAACTTTAATAATTCCTCTCCTTATCCTCCTTTCCCTCCTCTTTCTCCTCCTCCTCCTCCTCCTCCTCCTCCTCCTCCTCCTCCTCCCCCTCCTCCCCCTCCTCCTCTCCCCCCTCTTTCTCATATACCTCCTCCTCTTCCTTCATCCTCCTCCTCCACCACCACCAACACCACCACCATCATCATTAGCATCGTCATCCTCATGATCATCGTCGTCGCGTTGCCGTCGTGGTCACAAGAATCGGCATCATCATCACCCTCATCATCATCAGCAGCAAGAACAACATCATCATCATCATCATCATCATCATCATCATCATCATCATCATCATCATCATCATCATCATCATCATCATCATCATCATCATCATCATCATCATCATCATCATCATCATCATCATCATCACGCATCACCACTACCACCATCAAGCCCTCCTGATGGCCCACTCTCTACCACGGGGACAGGGGGAGAAGGGGCAGTCTTTTGACTGGCGGCCAGTGGGATGAGTCCATCTTGGACCCCGCCCCGTCGTCTCGACGGGGCGGGGTCTGTCATGCGTCGGGCGGGCGGGTGGAAAAGGGGAAATGGCCCCAGCCCCACGGCTGCGGACGAGGAGGGGGAAGAAAGTAGAGAGACGCAGGGGAGGGATTATACTGTTACGGGGGGACTCCAATAACAGAAGCCAGTCCCTCCCGATAGCCCACTCTCTACCGGGGGGGACAGGGAGAGAAGGGGCGGCCATTTTACTGGCGGCCAATGGGATGAGTCCACCCCGTCACACGAACCAGAAGGGTCCACTCCCGTCCGATCCCCAGAAAACAAAAGCGCTCGCGGGGCGCGCCAGGGGATCCCCGGGCGCCCACGCCATTCCACGGGAGGCCGAGTCCCGCATGCAAGGGGCGCGCGCCGGCGCTATACCAAGCGCAGAAACGGGGGGCGGGGCGCGCGCCGCCCCTCTGGCGGGCGCACCCGCAAGGGTGGGGTCCGACCTCGGCTCAACCTAACTCAGCCCAAAGATTTCCCGGGTGCCCCATCGTCATCCTGACCCTGGAGCAGATCCCCCTGTCCCGGTCCACGACGGGCATCGTCTGGGGGCGGCAGCGAACCCAAGCCGCCGCCCCGCGCCGCCCCCTCCCAGGCACACGACGTGGCCCGCCCGATCTGCCGCCACCCTTTCTGCTCGGAGTTGCCCACGAGCGCCTGGGTCCGCAGCCAATCCTGCAACCTGGGGTGGGGCGCCTTCCAGCGACAGTCTCCGATATCCCGCTCCGCAAAGTCCTGCAAGCGCTCGGGCAGGACTTCCTCGGAGGGGTCGCCACTCGGATCGAGCCCTCGGACACCTGCCAGCGGACGACCACCCACTTCGGCACCCAGCTGCGCATGGCATGCCGAGGGGGCTTCTGAGACACTGGCCCCCTCTGCCGGCCGGGCGGGGCCCCCTCCCTTCCCGGCGCGCCTCGGCTCGCCCGCCCGCGCGCCCCCTGGACCCGGGCGCCCCTGACTTGCCCAGTAAGCTGAGGGCCCCGCTGCAGGCGCCGCCGGGGCTTTCCCTCGCCAAGCCTGGCCGTCGCCTAGGAGCGCGCCCCAATCTTGCGGCCTTTCCTGTTCCCGCTCGCCTTGCTCCGCATGGGCGACCGGGGCGGCGCCCCCCCCCCTGGCGGGCGGCCAGGGCGCGGGCCTCGGGGGCCACGCAGCCCTGACAGCTCCCCGGGCGACCCCGCGCTTGCCTCGGCGCGCCCGAGGGGCGCCCCCGATCCGCCCGCGACCAGCGTTTGCCATTTCCCCGCGCAGACAGCAAACGGCGCGGTTTCCCCAAACTGGCATGTCTTCCTGGCGCCTGGGCGAGCGCCGCCCTCTGCCCCGTCGAAGGTCCTGGAATACCGCGCATTTTGGGCGCGGGCCCCTATCTCGTCGCGCGCCCTGCAGATCACGCCGGGGAGCGAAACGAGCTCCTCCTCCCCGTCGCCCGCGGCGTCCCGAGGGGCTCGATACCGCGGGCCACCGCATCTGGCAGCAGGGGCTCTCCCCCCCCCGCTCCGGATGACCTTCCCCCAGCCGTCCACCGCCTCGGCCTTGTTTAACTAGGCGGGCGGCAGGATGGCCGCGGATCCCACATCCCAGGTCAACCTCGCCCCCTGCCCCCCAGCTCCGGGGCCCCATCGGTGGCCGAGGGCTCCGCGGGCGCCTGCCCTGCCCGCGGCGACTGGAAACCGAGGGGTGGGGCCTTGTATGAAGGTTTGTCCAGGACGACGCCCTGGTCGGGGCCCCCCGCCTTCGGTCCGCCGCCGGGCGGCGGGGGCGAGGCCGCTGGCCGCGGGGGGGCCGGGGGCTTCCCCGCCCCCCCCCGCGGCCCCTCCGGCTTCACGGTTGGGGAGCCCGGCTGAACAGGGAGGCGCCCTGCCCACCAGAGCCACAGACAGGAGCCACTCGGACTGTTTTCCGGGCGACGAGGAAAAGAAGAAGAGGCGAAGGAGGAGGAGGGGGGGAGGAGGAGGAGGAGGAGGAGGAGGAGGAGGAGGAGGAGGAGGAGGAGGAGGAGGAGGAGGAGGAGGAGGAAGCGGGGGGGAGGAGCAGGAGGAGGAGCAGGATCAGGAAGACCGTTGACCGTCCCGGCAGGGGCGGACAATGCGATGACCTGGGGTCGGTTTTTTGAAGATTCTGAAAGGTTTGACAATTCGTCCTGAGAATGCGGTTGTTCCTCACCTGTAGTAGGTACCGCGCAGAGCTCGGCAGGATCAGCTAGAGAAATTTCGGCGCGGGGTGGGGCTAGTTCACCGACCTGGCTAGGGCGGACAATGTGACAACCTGGGGCCAGCCTTTTGTAGATTGCAAAAGATTTGACACTTCGTTTAGAGAACCTTTTTTTTCGCACCTGCAGCAGGTTATGCCGCGTCTGCCAGTGAAATTATCAGGTCCGTAGCTGCAGCAATACTATCAAAACATTTGGCGGAACCGACTTCGAGTTGACATGAAAAATCAGTTTTGCGAATTCTACGAGATTCTGAAAGATTTGTTAATTCGTTTTGCAAATCCCAGATTGTTCTACTGAGCTTTGGATCACGCTGCGCTTGCTGGTGAAAGTCTCAGGGTTGCAGATGCAATATATATATATATATATATATATATCGGATCACAAAGTGGGTGGGATCAGCGCTTTAAACCTCGCACAGACGATAAGACGATAAGACGATAAGGCGACATAAGACGATAAGACGATAAGGCGCTAAGACGATGACGGGGCAGCAGACGATAAGACGCTAAGACGATAATGCGATATAGGGCCAGACCAGACGATAAGACGACAAGACGATAAGACGATATAGGGCCATATCAGACGATAAGACGATAAGACGACGAAACAATATTATCGTCTTGTCGTCTTATCGTCTCGTCGTCTGATGATGATGACGACGATGACCACGATGACGATGATGATGACGATGATGATGACGACGATGACCACGATGACGTTAGGAGGTTGTCGCAGGCGAAAGCGGCCGGACGACCATAGGGCAGGGCACCTCCGAGGTCAGCGTTGCGAGGATGTCTCAAGCGAAAATGGCCTGACCATCTCAGCCCAGGGCGTGTCGGAACCCAGGGTTGCGGGGATGTCACGGGCGAAGGTGGCCGGACAACCAGGGGGCAGGGCATCTCGGAATCCAGGGTTGCGAGGATGTTTCAGGCGAAGGTGGCCAGATCACCGCAAATCAAAACATCTCGGATCCCAGAGCGCCGAGGATGTCCCACGCGAAGCGGGCCAGAACTCTTAGAGAAATGAATCTTGGACCCTGGAGTAGTGAGGATGTCCCAGGCGAGGCTGCCCAGATCATCAGAAGTTGTGGCATATCGGAGCCCAAGCTCCCGAGGATGTCTCACGCGAAACGGATCTCCTCCTCCTCCTCCTCCTCCTCCTCCTCCTCCCCCTGGTTTTCCTCCTCCTCCTCCCTCTTTCTCCTCCCGGGCCGTTTTCGAAGGTCCCGGGGCCCGAACACGACTTCCAGAGGCCGAAAACAATGAAAAACCGAAATCGAAAAAACAAGTTCGATGACCTCCCTCCTAACCACGTCTGCTCCTCCCCTCCTCCCCCTGCTTTTCCCTCCGCGGGAACACGACGGAATGACGAGCAGGTGCACGTCGGTGCTTGCGTCTTTCCCTCCGCCCTCGGCCTGCAAGCCCTCCGAGGGCCGAGGTGGTGGCGCGCCTCCTCCTCCTCCTCCTCCTCCTCCTCCTCCTCCTCCTCCTCCTCCTCCTCCTCCTCCTCCTCCTCCTCCTCCTCCTCCTCCTCCTCCTCCTCCTCCTCCTCCTCCTCCTCCTCCTCCTCCTCCTCCTCCTCCTCCTCCTCCTCCTCCTCCTCCTCCTCCTCCTCCTCCTCCTCCTCCTCCTCCTCCCTCTTCCTCGTCCTCCTCCTCCTCCTCGGCCTCGGCCTCGTCCGCGTCCTCCTCGGCCTCGTCCCTCCTCCTCCTCCTCCTCCTCCTCCTCCTCCTCCTCCTTCTTCTCCTCCTCCTCCCCCTCTTCCTCCTCCTCCTCCTCCCGGCGACCAAAATCCGCCTAAACCTGCTCAAGATCGTTCTCCAGGTCTCTCCAAGGGCCCATCCGGTGCAGTCTTTCATCCGGGGTCCGTTTCTGGCGGCCCGAGGGTTCGCGAGCGCCTCCCCTCATTCGCCGAGAACGACGCAAAACCGAGATCGACGAGAATTCCACGAAACATCCTCCTCCCCAGACCTCCGACGTCGTGATTTTACCACAAACTCTGCCCCCAGAGGTCTGGACGCCCTCTCTGTGAAGGTCCCGGGGTGCGTTGAGGGCTCCCTGAGGCCAGAAAAAAAAACTCCCGTCGTGATTTTTTCACAACGCAAGGAGGTCTGGGTCGTCGTCGTCCTCCTCCACATCCACGACCCCGCCGACGTCGCGGGCTTGGAGGTCAGAGGTGCTGGAAGGCGCCGGGGCGGGGAGGAGGGGGAGAGAAGAGGGCGCGGAGCTGGACGAGGCACAGGGGGGAAGGCGACAGTCGGGCGTCGATCGCTCCTCGGTCGCCTGGAAAGGGAGCCTCGGGAGGTCCCTCCGCCGTCCTCCGCCGTCCTCCTCCTCCTCCTCCTCCTCCTCCTCCTCCTCCTCCTCCTCCTCCTCCTCCTTCTCCTTCTCATCGTCGTCGTCGTCCTCCTCCTCCTCCCCTTCCTGTCCCTTTCCGTGCCCTCGTGGCCGCCAGGCTTGCGCGGGCGCCCAGGGCCGCTCCTACAACATCATGCGCGTCGCAACGTGTCCAGTCTTTCAAATCCGCCACCGCGCCCTTGGCACGAAGTGGAGTGCCCCGTGACAGCCCCAGGAGGAGCCCGGGAGGGGGTCCACAACATCAAAAATCTAACTTTCCGCCTCCAGCGGCTCCGGGAAGCCCCAAGAGGGCCCCAATAGGCCACAGTAGACCCCAAAGGGGCCCAAGAGGCTCCCAGGCGGCACAGAAGGACCCCAAGAGGCCTTTCAAACGGCCCCCACAACGCCTCAAAACTGCCTCCCAGAGGCTTTCAAGAGGCCAACCACGAAATGCCAACCAACATCCATGAGGCCTCTGGCCCACAATCCAGGCACGGTGGCGGGATGGGCCGAAGGCCATTAGATCCGCCGCCCCCTGCTTGCAGGGGTGCACGGCGTGCTGGATGTTTCAGGTTTTGGTTTTGGTTTTTTTTCCAAAAGAACTCCCCAGTGGGCTCCGGCCCGTCCCGCCACCGTGCCCAAAAACGGCCGTTTCGCTCGGGACATCCTCAAAAATCGCGAAGATGGCCCAAGATGGCCTCCAAGTCCGCCCGAGATGGTCCAAGATGGCCTCCAAAACGGCCCAAGAGAGTCCAAGACGGCCCAAGACGGCCCAAGAGGCCCCCCAGAGGCCTCCCAGACGGCCCAAGAGGCCTCCAAGAGGTCCTCCAGGAGAGTCCGAAGAGGGCAAAATCATTGATTTTCCCTTGGTTTTTGAAGGATTTTGGCATTTGCGCCTTTTCGGCTCTCCGACGGCTCAAGACGGCCCAAGAAGCCCCCAAGATCGCCCAAGAGGCCCCCAAGAGAGCCCCCTGATGGCCCAAGTGGCCTCCAAGATGGCCCCTAGAGGGCCCCAAGAGGGCCCAAGAGGCCTCCAACACGCCCAAGATGGCCTCCAAGACGCCCAAGATGGCCTCCAAGACGGCCCTGGAGCGCCCCAAGAGGGTCCCCCGTTGGCCCAGAAAGGCCCCCAAAACGGCTCCCGACGGCGTCAGACGTGCCAGGAACCCACCAAGATGGCCGAAGTTGGCTCGAAGCTGGCCCAAAAGGGCCCAAGAGGCCCCCAAGAGGGCCTCCAGGAAGGCCAAAAGATGCCAAAATCACTGATTTTCCCAAGGTTTTTGATGGATTTGGGCATTTCCCTTTTTTCGGCCTTCCGACGGCCCGACACGGCCCAAGAGCCCCCAAAGATCGCCGAAAGATCGCCCAAGAGGCCTCCAAGACGGCGACGATGACCATCAAGACGCCCACGTGTTCCCCGAAGGCTTTCCAAACCGATTCGGGGAACACATGGTCCGATGGCTTGGCAGGTCTGGCCTCAACGTTCGGCCACATAGGCGCTTCCAAAAAGGCAGGGGGCGGCGGTGATTCGCCGTAGGCGTCTTCGATCCGCCGCCCCCTGCTTGCAGGGGTGCACGGCGTGCTGGATGTTTCAGGTTTTGGTTTTGGTTCTTTTTCTAAAAGAACTCCCCAGTGGGCTTCGGCCCGTCCCGCCGGCCACCCGGAAAGGATGCCCAGGAGCTCAATTCCCCAATTTCCTGCCCCAACTTGGCCCAAGATGGCCTCCAAGACGGCCAAGATGGCCCAAGATGGCCTCCAAGATGCCTCCCAGACGGCCAAGATGGCCTCCAAGACGGGTAAGATGGCTCCAAGATGCCTCCAAGACGGCCCAAGATGCCCTCCAAGACGGCCAAGATGGCCCCAAGATGCCTCCAAGATGGCCCAAGAGGCCTCCAAGACGTTCTCCAGGAGAGCCCGAAGAGGCCAAAATCATTGGTTTTCCTTAGGTTTTTGAAGGTTTGTTGCGTTTTCTTCTTTTCGGCCTTCCGACGGCCCAAGAGGCCCCCAAGATCGCCCAAGAGGCCTCCAAGAAGGCCCTATGACGGCCCAAGGGCCCCCCAAGACGGCCCCAAGAGCGCCCCAAGACGGCCCAAGAGGCCTCCAAGACGCCCAACATGGCCTCCAAGACGGCCCTGAAGCGCCCCAAGAGGGCCCCAAGACGGCCCAGAGAGGCCCCCAAGACGGCTCCAGACGGCGTCAGACGGACCAGGAACGCCCTAAGACGGCCAAAGAGACCCCCAGGAAGCCCCCAAAGGCCCCCAAGAGGCCCAAGGAGGCCCCCAAGATGCCTCCAAGAGGCCTCGAAGAGGCCCCCAAGAAGCCCCCAACAGACCCCAAGGGTGCCCCAAGAGACTCCTAACAACCCTCATCCTCCTACTCTATTTCTTCCTCTTCCTCTTCCTGTTCATAATCATTCTCTCCCATGTGTTCCCCGAAAGCTTTCCAAACCGACTCGGGGAACTCATGGTCCGATAGCTTGGCCAAGCTCTAGTCCAACTTTCGGCCACATCGGCGTTTCCAAAAAGGCAGGGGGCGGCGGTGATTCGCCGTAGGCGTCTTCGATACAGTTTTCACCCCGGGATGCATCAAATCGTGCAGATCCGCCTGATACAGACGACGATTGTATCGCATGTACTCGCAACCGCCATGCTCAACTTCTCCATCTTCCACAAGCGGGAAAATCCCAGTGAAAGCATATTGGGCGCATCGCCGGAACCGTATAGTAACGCTTCGCCACCATCGAAGACGCAATTTTTGCGAATACGATTCGCCACGCACATCGCCATACACGGGAGGCAGAAAACAATTCAGATCCAGCTATCTTAGCCCTTCTCCTCTCCACCTCCTCCTCTAGCGGGGGCGGGGAGGAGGGCCAAGAGAGCTGGATCTGCATTGTTTTCTCCTCCCAATGAAGCACGTCGAACAGCAGAACATTCGAAGATGCATTCGGCTGTCGGATAAGTGAACCTCCAGGAATTTCTAAATAAGTGCAACGGTCGTTGGCGCGGTGGAGTACTTTCCCAATGAAGTAAGCGCGTGACAGCCAAGGTGGGGCGCTCGGGCTCCAGAAAGGGGAGCGCCCTGAGGGGAGGGAACCAATCAGGGGCGCGTGGAATGGCATAGCACACCATAGCTATGGCCCATGGGTGATAACCATAGCTTAAGGTGGGAAAACGATGAGACGGTAATACAATAAGTCGTATCGTCTTATCGTATGGTCGTCTTTTGGCTAGGTGTGTAGGTGTGTAAGAGATGCCGAAGAGGTCCCGAGGGGCTCCCCGAGGCACCCAAGGGGACCCTGGGACCGCCAAGAAGCCCAAAGATCGGAGAGGTCGAACGACAATTGACCTAAAAACCGTTTCCAGAAACGGATTTTGGAGGGAGGGGGGATACAGTTTCCCAGTGCGGTTGTTGGAAGGGGGCCCCAAGGCGAGCTCCCAAGTGAGGCGCCTTGATGGGCGGAGGCCAAGGCGGGGCGCTCGGGCTCCAGAAAGGGGAGCGCCCTGAGGGGAGCCAATCGGGGCCCCGTGGAATGGCATAGCACACCATAGCTATGGCACATGGGTGATAACTATCGCTTAAGGTGGGAAAACGATGAGACGGTAATACAGAAAGTATCGTCTTATCGTCTGGTCGTTTTTTGGCTAGGTGTGTAGGTGTGTAAGAGATGCCGAAGAGGCCCCGAGGGGCTCCCCGAGGCACCCAAGAGGACCCTGGGACCGCCAAGAAGCCCAAGGATCGTAGAGATCGAGCGACAATTGACCTAAAAACCGTTTCCAGAAACGGTGGTTGGAGGGAGGGGGGATACAGTTTCCCAGTTCGGTTGTTGGAAAGGGGCCCCCAAGGCGAGCTCCCAAGTGAGGCGCCTTGATGGGCGGAGGCCAAGGCGGGGCGCTCGGGCTCCAGAAAAGGGAGCGCCCTGAGGGGAGCCAATCGGGGCCCCGTGGAATGGCATAGCACACCATAGCTATGGCCCATGGGTGATAACTACAGCTTGAGGTGGGAAACCAGTGAGACGGTAATACAATAAGTCGTATCATCCTATCATATGATCGTTTTTTTTACTAGGTGTGTAGGTGTGTAAGAGATGCCCAAGAGGCCCCGAAGGGGCTCCCCGAGGCACCCAAGAGGACCCTGGGACCGCCAAGAAGCCCAAGGAACGGAGAGATCGAACGACAATTGACCTAAAAACCGTTTCCCAAAAACGGTTTTTGGAGGGAGGGGGGATACAGTTTCCCAGTTCGGTTGTTGGAAGGGGCCCCCAAGGCGAGCTCCCAAGTGAGGCGCCTAGATGGGCGGAGGCCAAGGCGGGGCGCTCGGGCTCCAGACACCATAGCTGTGGGTCCATGGGTGATAGCTATCGCTTAAGGTGGGAAAACGATAAGACGGTAATACAATAAGTCGTATCGTTGTATCGTCTGGTCGTCTTTTGGCTAGGTGTGTCGGTGTGTAAGAGATGCCCAAGGAGGCCCCGAGGGGCTCCCCGAGGCACCCAAGAGGACCCTGGGACCGCCAAGAAGCCCAAGGATCGTAGAGATCGAGCGACAATTGACCTAAAAACTGTTTCCAGAAACGGTTTTTGGAGGGAGGGGGATACAGTTTCCCAGTTCGGTTGTTGGAAGGGGCCCCCAAGGCGAGCTCCCAAATGAGGCGCCTTGATGGGCGGAGGCCAAGACGGGGCGCTCGGGTTCCAGAAAGGGGAGCGCCCTGAGGGGAGGGAGCCAATCGGGGCCCCGTGGAATGGCATAGCACACCATAGCTATGACCCATGGGTGATAACTATAGCTTAAGGTGGGCAAGCGATAAGACGGTAATGCAATAAGTCGTATCGTCTTATCGTCTGGTCGTATTTTGGCTAGGTGTGTAAGTGTGTTAGAGATGCCCAAGAGGCCCCGAGGGGCTCCCCGAGGCACCCAAGAGGACCCTGGGACCGCCAAGAAGCCCAAGGATCGGAGAGATCGAACGACAATTGACCTAAAAACCGTTTCCAGAAACTTTGTTCGGAGGGAGGGGGGATATAGTTTCCCAGTTCGGTTGATGGAAGGGACCCCCAAAAAGAGTTCCGAAGTGAGGCGCCTAGATGGGCGGAGGCCAAGGTGTGGCGTTCGGGCTCCAGACACCATAGCTATGACCCATGGGTGATAACTACAGCTTGAGGTGGGGAAACGATAAGACGGTATTACAATAAGCCGTATCGTCTTATCGTCTAGTCGTCTTTTGGCTAGGTATGTAGGTGTGTAAGAGATGCCCAAGGAGGCCCCGAGGGGCTCCCCGAGGCACCCAAGAGGACCCTGGGACCGCCAAGAAGCCCAAGGATCGTAGATATCGAACGACAATTGACCTAAAAACCGTTTCCAAAGGGGGGGATACATTGGGGGGGATACAGTTTCCCGGCTCGGTTTTGGGGAAGGGCTTTCAAGGCGAGCTCCCCAATAAGGCGCCTTCATGGGCGGAGGCCAAGGTGGGGCGCTCGGCTTCCAGAAACGGGAGCGCCCTTAGGGGAGCCAATCGGGGCCCCGTGGGATGGCATAGCACGGCATAACCATGGCCCATGGGTGATAATTTTAAAGCTCTGGGTGATCAGACGATAGTTGTCGTCTTATCGTCTTATCGTCTGGTGGGACCATAGATCGTCTTATCGTCTTATCGTCTTATCGTATGGTGGGTATATATATATATATATAATAGAATATATATATAATAGAACCACGCGCGCGCTTCGCGCGCGCTTAGGTTCTAGCTAGGAGGCGAGCTTGAGTCAACGAAAGTCGCAGGGAAGGGGGCAGGGGGAAGAAGGCCAGAGAGCGCTGAAGGATACAAATACTGGAACCCTCTTGTGATTTTGTGGGGGGCCTCGTCCGGCCGCTCGCTGGGAGTTTGACGTAGCTTCTCGGGAGCCTCTGAACCTGTCGGGGGCCTCCTGGAAGCAGGTTCGAAGCATTTTGGGAGCCGATTTGGAGCTTCTCGGGGCCTCCTTTGGGCCTCTTGGGGGTCTCCTGGGGCCTCTTGAGGGGCCTCCTTGGGGCCTCCTGGCGGCCTCTTGGGGCGGAAGGCTCGAGCTTGCGGTTCGTGGTCCCCCTCTGGGCCCCCTCTTGGGCCCGTCTTGGGGCCCTCTTGGGCCATCTTGGGCGCCTCTTGGGCCGTCTTGGGGCCCTCTTGGGCTGTCCTGGGGCCCTCTTGGAAGCTTCTTGGGCCGTCTTGGGGCGGTCTTGGGCGCCTCTTGGGCCGTCCTGTAACGTCGGAAAGCCCAAAAGGCGACTTTGTGAAAAATATACGTTTTACGAAGGGAATTGGTCAATTTTGGCGTCTAGGGGCCCTCTTGGGACGCATGTTGGAGGCTTCTTGGGGCGTCTTGGGGGCGTCCTTGGACGTCTGGGGTCTCCTGGGGCCTCTTGAGGGGCCTCCTTGGGGCCTCCTGGCGGCCTCTTGGGGCGGAAGGCTCGAGCTTGCGGTTCGTGGTCCCCCTCTGGGCCCCCTCTTGGGCCCGTCTTGGGGCCCTCTTGGGCCATCTTGGGCGCCTCTTGGGCCGTCTTGGGGCCCTCTTGGGCTGTCCTGGGGCCCTCTTGGAAGTTTCTTGGGCCGTCTTGGGGCGGTCTTGGGCGCCTCTTGGGCCGTCTTGTAACGTCGGAAAGCCCAAAAGGCGACTTTGTGACAAATGTACGTTTTACGAAGGGAATGGGTCAATTTTTGCGTCTAGGGGCCCTCTTGGGACGCATGTTGGAGGTTTCTTGGGGCGTCTTGGGGGCGTCCTTGGACGTCTGGGGTCTCCTGGGGCCTCTTGAGGGGCCTCCTGGGGGCCTCCTGGCGGCCTCTTGGGGCGGAAGGCTCGAGCTTGCGGTTCGTGGTCCCCCTCTGGGCCCCCTCTTGGGCCCGTCTTGGGGCCCTCTTGGGCCATCTTGGGCGCCTCTTGGGCCGTCTTGGGGCCCTCTTGGGCTGTCCTGGGGCCCTCTTGGAAGCTTCTTGGGCCGTCTTGGGGCGGTCTTGGGCGCCTCTTGGGCCGTCCTGTAACGTCGGAAAGCCCAAAAGGCAACTTTGTTGAAAATGTACGTTTTACGAAGGGAATGGGCAATTTGTTGCGTCTAGGGGCCCTCTTGGGACGCATGTTGGAGGCTTCTTGGGGCCTCTTGGGGGCGTCCTTGGACGTCTGGAGGCCATCTTCAGCATCTCGGAGCCCTCTTGGAGGCCTCTTGGAAGTTTCTTGGGCCGTCTTGGGCGCTCCTGGGGCCGTCTTGTCTGACCGGGGAGGCCTCCGGCAAGCCCCGACGAGCCTCTGGGCCCCCCGGGGTGCACATTTGTAGTCGGGGTCCCGGCCCCGGGCCCCCGGACCCGGTGCGCCGTATATGTATATATATATATATATATATATATATTATATATAGAAAATAATAATATTAATATATATATATATATATAATATATATATATATTATATATATCGTTTTATCGCCTTAGCGCATGATCGTACTATATCGTCTGATCGTCTTACCGTCTTATCGTCTTATGGTCTGGTTTTGAAGTAGGAAGCCCTGTTTCCGACCACAATGTGTATATAAGAGGAGGCCGAACGGTCATTCAGTGTCCTTGGGTGCGTGTGTAGTGGGCTTCCGCGGAGCGGATCGTTGTCGTTGTTGCTGGTGAACCTTAATTACTAAACCGTTACTCTCGCTGGACACCCTGAATGTGCTTTCGCGTTTTCGCCTAGGGGCCAGCTGCTGAAAATCAAGCTCACGCCCAAGCGTTTCGGGGGTGCGCCAAAGCAAGACCCCCAGCAGCAACAGCGCTCCGGCTCGATATTTCCTCCTTTCTCATTCGGGGCCAGGGCTTTTGTTCGCCCCCCAAAGCAGCCTTCCCAACGAAGTCGGGGCCCCCGCTCGATACTTCCCTGCCTTTTCAACTCAGGGCCCGCGCTCCCACCTCAAGAAACCCTACAAACAATCACGCCCCCGTTCGATATTTCCTCCGCTTTTTATTCTAGACCCCCAGGAGGCCTCGAGGTTTTCTCGGCTACTGCTAAACCTTACATATCAGTAAAGCATTATTATTGTTGCTGGACACCCTGAATAAGTTTTCGCGCTCTCGCGCCGGCTCCGCGCGACGTCGCTCTCGCTCGCCACCCATGGCGCGGCGCCGTCGCTGTCGCCGCCGCCGCCGCCCCACGGCCTCCGCAACACCCCTGGAAACACCTAGGGTCCAGGGGCATGTTTTCGAGGAGGAGGAGCAGGAGGACGACGAGGAGGAGGAGGAGGAGGAGGAGGAGGAGGAGGAAGAGCACAAGGAAGGGGAGTAGGAAAAGAACGACGACAACGACGACGACGACGACGACGACGACGACGACGGCGGTGGCGGCGGCGGCGACGACGACGACGAGCCCTGGGGCCATCTAAAACTGGCCGACGCAAAAGCGATCTCTGGGAAAGTGTCGAAAGTCTAGGGGTCTAAACTCTTAAGCTTCTAGCAAAGGCTCTGGGGTATCGCTACGGGGCTCTCCCAGAGGTTGTGGAGCCTCTCCCAAAGGTCGTAAGCCACCCAGGCGTCGCGACGCCTGGAAGCAAGGCCTGGGCAAGGGGATTGCGAAGGCGATGTGCCATCCGGGCTGGAGATGTCGAAGTGCCTCGGAAGAGGTGTTGTCAAGACCTCCCCGGGCGGGGGATCAGGGAGAGGGAATATCGGACCCCCGTGTGCAAGAGATCCCCCATGATGGGGGCAGTTGTCATGATGGATGCACGCTGCATATAGAAGCATAAGGCAGTACGGTAAGATGTGTTATTGTAGTTGTGGTTGTTTTTGTTGTTTGTGTTGGCGTTGGTGTTGGTGTTCATGTTGTTGTTGCTGGTGGTGGTGGTGTTGTTGTTGTTGTGGCTGTTATTGTTGTTGGTGGTGGTGTTGTTGTTGGTGGTGGTGGTGCTGTTGGTGGTGGTGGTGGTGTTAATGTTGTTGTTTATGTTGGTGGTGGTGGTGTTGTTGTTGGTGTTGTTATGTTGTTTGTTGTTTGTTGTTTGCTGTTTGTTGTTTCTTGCTTATTGGTTGTTTTTGGGTGTCGTCGTCCCGCCCGCAACCCGGCCCGCGACCCACCCGCGTCCCGCCCGCGTCCCGCCCGCGACCCACCCGCGACACACCCGCGACGATACGAAACCGTTTCCCCGGGAACCGTTTCCCCGGAACCGCTTCCCCGGGACCGTTTCCCCGGAGGACCGTTTCCCCGGAGACCTCTTCCCCGGGGACCGCTTCCCCGGAGAGGAGCGTTTCCCCGGTTCCGTTTCCTCGGGAACGCTTGCCCAGAACCGTTTCCCCCGATCCGTTTCCCCGGAGCCGGTTCCCCAGAACCGTTTCCCCGCAGCCGGTTCCCCTGGACCGTTTCCCCGATGCACCGTTTCCCCGGAAACCCTTCCCCGGAACCGGGTCGGGCTCGGGTCGGGCGGGACATTCAAACAGAATGCATCATCGAGTTGGCACGCGAGTACCCAAACGGGCGGGACGGGTCTGGCGGGCCGGCGGACCCGAACGGGCGGGCCCAAACGAGCGGGACGGGTCGGGCTCGGGTCGGGCGGGACATTCAAGTAGAATGCATCATCGAGTTGGCACGCGAGTACCCTAACGGGCGGGACGGGTCCGGCGGGCGGGCGGACCCTAACGGGCGGGACGGGTCGGGTCGGGTCGGGCGGACCCGGACCCTCACGGGCGGGACGGGTCGGGTCGGGCGGGACATTAAAGAATGATGCACCATCGAGTTGGCACGCGAGTACCTTAACGGGCGAGACGGTCCCGGCGGGCGGGCGGACCCTCACGGGCGGGACGGGTCGGGTCGGGCGGGCGGACCCTAACGGGAAAGGTCGGGTCGGGTCGGGCGGGCGGGACATTAAAAGTATGATGTACCATCGGTTTGGCACGCGAGTACCCTAAACGGGCGGGACGGGTCCGGTCCGGGCGGCGTCGGACCCTAACGGGCGGGACGGGTCGGGTCGGGCGGGCGGACCCTAAACGGGCGGGTCGGGTCGGGTCGGGCGGGCGGGACATTAAAGTATGATGCACCATCGAGTTGGCACGCGAGTACCCTACGGGCGGGACGGGTCCGGCGGGGGCGGGGGCGGACGGGTCGGGTCGGGCGGGCGGACCCTCACGGGCGGGACGGGTCGGGTCGGGCGGGCGGGACATTAAAGAATGATGCACCATCGAGTTGGCACGCGAGTACCCTAACGAGCGGGACGGGTCGGGCGGGCGGACCCTAACGGGCGGGGGACGGGTCGGGTCGGGCGGGCGGACCCTAACGGGCGGGACGGGTCGGGTCGGGCGGGCGGGACATTAAAGTATGATGCATCATCGAGTTGGCACGCGAGTACCCTAACGGGCGGGACGGGTCCGGCCGTCGGACCCTAACGGACGGGTCGAGTCGGGCGGGCGGACCCTCACGGGCGGGACGGGTCGGGTCGAGCGTGCGGGACATAAAATAATGGTGCATCATCGAGTTGGCACGCGAGTACCCTCACTGAGGGACGGGTCGGGCGGGCGGACCCTGACGGGCGGGTCGGGTCGGGTCGGGCGGACATTAAAGTATGGTGCGCCATCGAACTGGCA
>CAUYUJ010004517.1:37500-42500 GCA_963575745.1 Prorocentrum cordatum
GAGCGCCTAAGCGGCAGCATCGTGTGAAGCAGAATTTGTTTTTTCTGAAGATGTACCATCCCCTTGCTCGTACGATGCTCCTGCGCACCGCGTGCGCTCAGAGAGGAAGAACAACGCGCCGCAGATGTCACAAGACCCTTCGAACCGACCCTCGTCTGACAAAGACAGCTTGCGGACCTTACCGGGGCGCCAGTCTTCCAAAGCACACCACGCCGCACGTCTACCATTGCGAGCCCCAGGACTACCCTCTGGAGCAAGATCAGTGAACCAAGGAGCATGGCGTTTGCAGTAGTGGGCTCCAGCAGTGAGGAAGACGCGTTTGTCGCGGGACGCAGGCGCGCCGCACCAACTCAGTGCACAACGTGGGGCACTACGGAGAATCTCTTCTTTGTGGACCAACCTCGCGACCCGTTTCCGGAGGCTTTCCAGCAGGCGTGCGTTGTTCGAAGCAGAGCGGGCGACCGTGGAGGGCTCTTGCGGAGGATGCTGCGGAGGAGGCGCATACGATTCATTTTTCGGGCACAGGCCATGTGGGAGCAACCTGCGTGGCACGCGCGCTTGACACCCAGGGAAGACACAGTAAGGTACAGAGCATCGCTCGCACATGCCAGCATTACCTGGAACTGCGCGCCGAAGTTTGGATTCAGCAGTTCTTCTGTTTGTGCAGCCTGTGCCATTACGACCCCTGCACGGCGGACGGCCGCGAAGACAATGGACACATGCAGGGTTGGTTGCCTGATGGCCAACGCGACGAAGGCAACCAATGCCTGCGTATAAGCAGGGCGGACCGCGGGACGAACACAACGTGCATGTGGCCTGAGATGGCGTCCCCTGCACAACCTCAGAGCATCCTTTGGGAGCATTTGCGCACGCGACTGTCCCCGATGGCAACATTGACGAAGAGGGCGCCTGCGAGGAGCGAACACAATGGCTACAAAGGCCGTGGCTGGATGGTGTACTGCGACCTGGACAATTATGGACGGAGCATGGGAAACAGGATGACAGACAGAGGCAGCAGGATGTATGTTCAGGATCATGCGCCACATTCAGGCAGCGGTCTGTGGAGCAAAAGGGTAGCACAGGTGGGGGTGCACACAACAAGCATTTGCTGTCGACGCTGCTGTGCGTGCGAAACTTGCAGTTGGCAGTGACGTACGGGACGACTCCTACAATGCACATGCGACAACGTGGCGACCCACGTGCAGTTGCAGTATCGTCCACCAGAAAAGTACACCCATCCGCCGACCCCATGGGGCCACTCGCGTGGAAGCTGAATCCTGTCTTCCACGCCCCTTGGGGGACCTCTTCCCTGGGGGCCCCGTGGGGGTCTCTTGGAGCTTCCCAAGGGCCTCGTCATCATTGCCATCATCAGCATCATCATCATCATCATCGTCGTCGTCATCATCACGATCGTCAGCATCATCATCATCATCATCATCATCATCATCATCATCATCATCATCATCATCATCATCATCATCGTCGTCGTCATCCTCACAATCGTCTTCACCATGATCGTCATCATAATCATCAACATGGTCATCATCATCATCATCATCATCATCATCATCATCATCATCATCATCATCATCATCAGCATCATCATCATCATCATCATCATCATCATCTGAATCATCATCTGAATCATCATCATCATCATCATCATCATCATCGTTGTCGTCATCATCATCACCATCATCATCATCATCATCATCATCATCATCATCATCATCATCATCATCATCATCATTGCCATCATCATCGTCGTCGTCATAATCACTTTCACCATCAACATCATCACCATCTGGGCCACCCGTGCCAGAGAGGCGTTTCCAAACGAGGCTGCAGGTAGCGTTGCTTGGGACTCTCTGGGGAGGCAACTTCCTGGCAGGCGTTTTGGAAACATGGTTTGGGCGGGGGGCGGAAACCCGAAAAAGAATGTCCCCAGAAGGCTGTCTGGGAAGGTTGGGCTGTCTTGAGGTGCCTCTGGGGAGCTTCCCGGCAGGACTTTTGGGAACATGGCATGGTCGGCGCGGGGGGCGGAAGCCTGAGGAATCAGGTTCCTGGAAGCCTTTCTGGGATCATGAATTATTGGGGTGTTTTGGGGTACCTCTGGGGCTTCCCTGGGGGCCCCGAAGTGGCTTCTTGGCGCTTCCCCGGGGCCTCTTCCGCCTCCTCCTCCTCCTCCTCATCATCAGCATCGTCATCATCATCATCATCATCATCATCATCATCATCATCATCATCATCATCATCATCATCATCGTCGTCGTCGTCGTCGTCATCAGCATCATCATCATCATCATCATCATCATCATCATCATCATCATCATTGCCATCATCAGCATCATCATCGTCATCGTCGTCGTCATCATCATGATCGTCAGCATCATAATCATCATCATCATCATCATCATCATCATCATCATCATCATCGTCGTCGTCGTCGTCGTCGTCATCCTCACCATCGTCTTCATTATGATCGTCATCATAATCATCAACATGATCATCATCATCATCACCATCACCATCACCATCACCATAAGCATCATCAACAACATCATCATCATTATCATCATCATAATCATCATCACCATCAAAATCATCATCATCCTCGTCAACATTATCGTCATCATCAGCATCACCATCATCACCATCATCATTATCATCGTCGTCATCATATTATTATTCTTATTTTGCTTCTTAAGCATCATCATCAGGCATCATCATCATCCTCATCCTCCTCCTCATCATCAACATCAGCACGATCATCATCATCATCATTGCCATCACCGTCATATTCGTCGTCGTCGTCATCATCATCATCATCCTCATCATCATCATAATCACCATCACCATCACCATCACCATCACCATAATCATCATCAACAACAACATCATCAGCATCATCATCATCATCATCATCATCATCATCATCATCATCATCGTCATCATCATCATCTGGGCCACCCATGCCGGAGAGACGTTTTCGAGCGAGGCGGCGTGTGGCGCTGCTTGGGACTCTCAGGGGGTGCAGTTTCCTGGCAGGCGTTTTAGAAGCATGAATTGGGCGGGGTGCGGAAGCCCGAGCAATCATGATCCTGGAAAGCTGTCTGGGAACATGATTGGTTGGGTTGTCTGGAGGGGCATCTGGGGGATTACCTGGGGGTTCCTTGGGGAGTTTACCGGCAAGGCTTTTGGAAACATGGTCGAGGCGGGGGGCGGAAGCCTGAGGGAACATGTTCGTGGAAGCCTTTCTGGGAACATGAATTATTGGGGTGTCTTGGGGGACCTCTGAACTTCATTGGGGGCCCCGAATGGGCTTCCTGGGGCTTCCCCGGGGCTTCATCATCGTAGATACTATTAACAATCAGCATCACCATCAACAACATCATCACCATTATCATCAGACTGATCATCGGCATCATCGGCAGATTCATCATCATGATCGTCAGCGTCATCATAATAGCCATCATCATCGTCGTCGTCATCATCACCACCACCATCACCACTACCATCACCACCATCATGATGATGATGATCATCATCAGGGCCACCCTTCCTTGCCGGAGAGACGTTTCAGGGCGTGGCGGCGGGTGGCGCTGCTTGGGACTTTCGGGGGGCGAAGCTTCCTGGCAAGCATCGTTTGGGCAGAGGGCGGAAACCCGAAGAATCATGTTCCCGGAAAGCCTTCTGGGAACATAATTGGTGGGGCTGTCTGAAGGGATGCCGCAGAAGCCCACGGGAGCGCCCTCGAGGAACTCCAATAACAGAAGAGAGGCTGCACACACTCAAGCGTTGGAAAATACATTGCCCCATGTCCCCCTCCCGCTCCGAATCTCTCTCTCTCTCTCTCTCTGTCTCTCTCTTTCTCTATCTCTCCGGCGCGCCCCCTTCATTATGAGGAGACGGTGGGTTTTCGGATGTGGCGTCAGCCGACAGAATCTGTGGAGCATACCGCGTTGGGAGGTGGAGGCATCGATGGTGTTGTTGCGGGAGCGGCGTTTTGGGTGCCTGCAAACTTTGGGACACGTACCTCATGCGAGCATAAATCACACAAGTCAGGAGACGACGGCGTGCCACGTCGTATGCAACAGACGACGCATGAACGACAACCCCGCGCGCAATTGCGGCAACTGGTCGGGGTATCGAATGTAGGTTGTTTTGTGCACCGGGGCGTGTTGCACGTTGAACTGTTGCATGGGTCGAACTTGCAAAGTGCTTTCTCATGAGAGACGCAAGGTGCGCGCTGTGATTTTTTACTGACGATGTGCTACGCACGTGTGCGGGACATCCCCAATGCGCGTGCAGGCATGGAAGGGGTCCCGAGGAACAAGGGAAACAAGGACCAGACGTACGTTTAATGGCGAGCAGACGGCAACCGATGGATGAATTCTGGCATATACTCCAGAACCGGGTAACGTTATGGCAAGGGTCACCATAATGGACTGCACAGAACGACGGGACTACATTTTTCCCAAAAGTTGGGGCGGCAGGCGTGTCGCACAAATGAGTGTTGACAGCGTCGACCGTGACGTTCGCAGGAAGTACAGAAGTCAGCGCGCTCGCGACGACATCCATTCCTTATCTGTGCTTGTTTGTTGCTGCACATGGGGTAGTTCGCGCACGAGTGCCGTGGGGAGGCCGGCACAGCCGGCGGCATGAGAACGGGACGCGCGGGCGCAAGGAATGCACACCAGCCGCAAACCGTCCTGAGCCAAACGCACATGACAATGTGATGGTGCTGGCGATAATGACAACGAACGGTGTAACATATTGTGCATGCGCCCAGTGCGTTTCGACAGGGGGGCTACGAAACATCTTTGTAGTTACGTAGCAGCGTTTCGCGACGCCCGATGATGAACCAACGCGATTTGAATGTAAATTGCTTGGTTTTCTGGGGTTCCGAAACACACGCACTGTTGCCCGCTCAGGCCCTCTTAGAAGCGTTATCGGGGGCCTCTTGGGGCTGTTTGGAAGCCTCTTAGGGGCCTCTTCTG
>CAUYUJ010004517.1:47500-52500 GCA_963575745.1 Prorocentrum cordatum
AGGGGGAGAAGGAGGGGGAGGAGGAGGAGGAGGAGGAGGAGGAGGAGGAGGAGGAGGAGGAGGAGGAGGAGGAGGAGGGAGGAGGAGGAGGAGGAGGAGGAGAGGAGGAGAGGAGGAGGAGGAGGAGGAGGAGGAGAAGGCGGAGGAGGAGGCGGAGGAGGAGGAGGAGGCGGAGGAGGAGGAGGAGGAGAAGGCGGAGGAGGAGGCGGAGGAGGAGGAGGCGGAGGAGGAGAGGAGGAGGCGGAGGAGGAGGAGGAGGAGGAGGGCCGTCAGAGAGCGACTCGGGACGAGAAAGCGACGGCCCAGGGAAGGGGTTCGAGAGCAACCAGGTGCGGCGGCCGGAAGAGCCCCAGGCGTCGGAGGCCTGGGCCCGAGGCAGGTGCGGCGGCCTCCGAGCCCCAGCAGGGGGGGGCGGGGGGGCCTGCAGACAGGCCCCCCTTGGGCGGACGGGGAGCACTGCTGGAGGGGCCGGCCATGCGCTCAGGCGGCCGCCTGGGGCCCGGCAGGAGGCCCCCGGGCGCGAGGCCTGGGCCTGCACAACCGCGGTGCGAGCCCCAGGAGGAGCACCTCCACTGAAAAAGCACAGTGGGCGCCGGAGGCACTTGTTGTCGATTCGACAAGCATCCTCGGGCCCAGGAGAGTTCACATGTCCTTATTTCATGATTGTGGGCAGTGTTTGCGCACTGTTGAAAAAGCGCTCTTCCATGATAGTTCACAGGGGATCCACAATGTTACTATTCAGAAATGGAAATTCAATAATAAATTTAAGACTGCTCGTTTTCATGTGCTCGCATGTCAGTCAGCATGAAAACCCCAAAACCCTTGATACCCACCCCTTTGGGGGGGATACTTTTCACTACCTGCCACGCGTAGTGGGCGCAGCCCCTACAACAGGGGAAAGAAAGAGGGAAGGGACAAGGGGGAGAGAGCAGACAGGGAAAGGGCCAAGAGGCAAGGGACAGGGGAAAGAGGGAAGGGGCAAGGGAAGGGACAGGGGAAAGAGGGAATGGAGCACGACAGAGATTAGCAGGAGGGGGAGCAGAAAAACAACCGGTTGAGCAAAACTGGCGGGTCGGGCCGGCGGACCCTAACGGAAGGTCGGGCGGGCGGGCCCACACGGCCAGGTCGAGCGGGCGGGTCGCTGAAGCGTCAATCCGTCTTGAATCGCAAGAATGTTTCGAGCGATAGCGCGATTCCCAAGTAAATCGTGGGGAACTCCAAAGCGAGAGCATGTTTCCTGAGAGTTAGGGGCACCGCGCCCCAAGAGATGGAGAGGATGCACCAAGCGAGGGCGCAATCCCTGGATAACTTGTGAGGAAGTCCCGCACGGGAGCGCGAAGTTGAAGTAACTCGTGAGGAAATATCAGGCGGGAGCCGCTGTGTTATGTAGACCAGGGGCCGGGGGCACAATTCCCTGATGATGAACCCGGCGCGACCCCAATCAGGGGAAAGCCCTGTGCATGGGCGCATAGCTGGGCGCATCGCTTGGCATTGCTTGGCATTGCTTGGCATTACTCTGCATTGCTTGAATGCTTGGCATTGCTGGGCATTGCTTGGCATTGCTGGGCATAGCTTGGCATTGGCATCGCTTGGCATGACTTGGCATTGCTTGGCATTGCTTGCCATTGCTTGGCATTGCTTGGCATTGCTTGGCGTTGCTTGGCATTGCTGGGCATTGATTGGCATTGCTTGGCATTGTTTGGCATTGCTTGGCATTAATTGGCATTATATGGCATTGCTTGGCATTGCTTGGCATTACTTGGCATTATTTGGCATTGCTTGGTATTGCTTGGCATTGCTTTGCATGGGTTGGCATTGCTTGGCATTGCTTGAAAATAAACCCGAAGAACCCAGGGAACCCGGGGAACCCGAGGAACCCGGGGAACCCAAGGAACCTGGGGAGCCCGAGGAGTCTGGGGAAACCCGGGAACCCGAAGAACCCCGGAAACCCCAAGAACCTCCAGAAAACGGGCAACATAACAATAGGAGGCACCGGGGGCAGGAACCCCGAGGAACCCGGGGAACCCGAGAAACCCGTGGAACCTCAAAGCAACGGGCAAGGTAGCCGACCGAGGCACCAACCTTTACCAAATAACAACCCCTTCGGCAAGCCTAAATTGGGGAAACACGTGCGAGCCACGGGGCAGGCACTTGAATATAAGAAACACACAATGAGCACCAGGGAGGAGGATAAGCAAGAACTATAATTCATAAGTGAGATACAACAACAACAACAACAACAACAACAACAACAACAACAACTACAACAACAACAACAACAACTACTACTACTACTACTACTACCACGACTACAACTACTACAACAACAACTACAACTACAACTACACCTACAACAACAACAACAACAACAACAACAACAACAACAACAACAACAACAACAACAACAACAACAACAACAACAATTACACCCACAGCCACAACAACAACAACAGCAACAGCAACAGCAACAGCAACAGCAACAACAACCACAACAACCACGACAACAACAACCACAACAATAATTTTAAGACTGTTCGCTCAGATCTGCTGGCGTGTCATTCAACACGTACGTATTATATCCCAAATCCTCAATGCCCGCCCCCTTCGTCTGCGATCGTACCACCTTAGGACGTGTATTTCGTGCAGCCCCTGAGGCAGGGTAAGAGAGGACGGATGGAAGGAAGGAAAAAAAGGGGGAAGGAGAAGGATGGATCACGAGAGAGGGTGGCAGGAGGGGGGGCGGGAGCAAAAAACACGTGGCAGAACCAGACGGGCAGATCGGGCGGGTAGACCCTGACCGGCGGGTCGGGAAGGCGGGCCCAGGCAGCCAAGTCGAGCAGGCGGGTTGCTGAAGTGTGCGTCCTGAATGAGTCGCGATGAAGTCTGGAGCGATAGCGCGATTCACAAATAAATCGTAAGAAATCCACAGCGAGAGCGTGATTTCATGAGTGTCGAGGGCGCGGCGTCTGAATACATTGCGAGGAAGTCCCACGCGAGAACGCGATTCCTGAATACCTTGAGAGAAAGTCCCGCGCGAGAGCGCGATGTGGAAATACACTGTGAGGAAGTATCAGGAGGGAGCCGTTGCTGTTTTTGTAAACCGAGGGCCAGGGGCACAGTTTGGTGACCCTACACTGTCCCCCATGAGAAAACAGGGTGCGAGACGGGCGCCTCTTGGAGCGAAAAATCAAATACTGCAGGAACACAAGAGGAGGGGACTTGGGACAAAAGGGAGTATTGCGGCATCGCTGATGAATCTTGGGTTTACGTACGTTGGTCATCCTCCCTCCTTCCCTCCCTCCCTCCCCTTCCCTCCCTCCCTCCCTCCCCCTCCCTCCCTCCCTCCCAACCGCACCTCCTTCTCCTCCTCCTCCTCCTCCTCGTCCTCCTCCTCCTCCTCCTCCTCCTCCTCCTCCTCCTCATCATCATCATCATCATCATCAGCATCATCATCATCATCATCATCAGCATCATCGTCATCATCAACATCATCATCATCATCGTCGTCGTCGTCGTCATCATCATCATCATCATCATCATCATCATCATCATCTTCATCATCATCATCATCATCATCATCAGCATAATCATCATCATCATCATCATCATCACCATCATATCAGCATCATCGTCCTCTTCCCTTCCTCTCCTAATCCTCCTCTTCATCCTTCTCCTCCTGCTCCTTCTCCTCAACCTCCTTCTCCTCATATTCCCTTCCTCTCCTCCTCCTCCTCCTACTCCTCCTCCTCCTCCACCTTCTCCTCCTCCTGTTCCTCCTCCTCCTCTTCGTTATCCTCCTCTTCTTGTTCCCCCTCTTCCTCCTCCTCTTCCTCCTCCTCCTGTTTCGTTCGACAGCTATTGGAGCTCAATGGTCACAACACCGACTATGCAGGATGGGGTACACCTCCTCGTCTCAGTGTCTTGTCTGTGGTTCGCGTGGCGATCTACATCATAGATTCTGGACTTGCCCCAAGTCTCATGACATGAGGAGGTGCGCTGTGGACCAGGAGCTGATTGACATGGCGATCAGCGCGCACGTGAACGACTTATTATTCACGCATGGCTTGCTGCCGCGCGCCATGCTACCCGACATACCACCACCACTGGACACGCAGCGCTGGTGGTACTGTATGGGAGGTCAGACCATGGACATCACGGGCGTGGTCTACACCGACGGCTCGGCTCAAAGCCCGCTGTACTGGCCTGCGGCCAACCGCGCTGGCTGGGGCATCGCCATCCTTCGCGGACGCCAGCTCCGCGGGATGGCGTTTGGACCCTGCCAGGGCCCCAGCAGACGGCCCAGCGCGGGGAGATCTACGCCGTCCTCCAGGTGATCAAGCATGGCCACCCCACCCCCCCCTTCACATCAAGACGGACCGTCTAGGCTTGGTGGAGTCGCTCGCCTGGGGCAAGGAGCACTGCACGCACGCCAGGCGGGACAACGCGGACCTCTGGCGACAGCTGTGGCACGCCATCGAGGACATGGGTGGCCTCTCGGACCAGCTGCAGGTCACGTGGGTCGAGGGCCACCAGACGCACATCGACGCTGGCGACAGCATTGACAAGATAGGCAACGACTTCGCCGACGTGGCAGCCAAGAAGGGCACCAAGCTGCACGCCTTCCCCGACGAGGCCTACGCGGAGAACCAGAGGCTGCTCAAGGCCGTGCGGCAGGTCGCCGTCTGGATCGGCAACGTGCAGGCCGAGCCCGACGGCCTGGGCGACAGAGAGCCTGCGGTGGGCATGCGCCCACGGCGCAAGGCGGCTGCTGGAGCGGCCACTGACGCCCCGCGCGGGCCGAGCGGCCTGCGGTCGCGCGGAGGCGGCCTCGAAGAGAGATGCAACACGTTTCACTCACTTGTGTCGACGGCTGTCGGGTGGCGCTGCCGCCACTGTCCCAGGTACGCTCGTAACCGACGAGGCCTCAGGAGGCTACAGCGGGAGGTTTGCCCCGTGAGGGCGGTCCTGGTCCCGACGGCTCTGTCATTGCGACTTTCAGC
>CAUYUJ010004517.1:57500-65000 GCA_963575745.1 Prorocentrum cordatum
GCGTCGGCAGGAATGCTCGGGCGGTTGACGGGCGCGAGTGGCCCGCATAATACCACTTGGGCGCGCAAGGGCATTCGAATGTCGAATAATTCCGACATGCGCGCGAGAGGCCCGTGCGCGCGCGAGAGACATGGTCGCATTCGATGGAGACGTTGACAACATGTGGCTTCTCAAAAAATCGCCCAAATTACGGCGTGCGCGCGCGACGACGCGCGCGCGTGCACTTCGTCTCGTTTGTAGCAACGGATTCGGGCAGATGGAAGAGTCGTTGACAAACAAGCGCGCGCGCATAGTGTCGGGGTCGAGGGTCGGGGGTCGGGGGTCGAGGGTCAGGGGAAGAGTCGTTGACAAGGATGAAAGGGCGGGGTCGAGCCCGGCCTGGCTGGGATATGATAAGAATTCAGGTGTAGAATGAACGATGGACCAAAACCAGCCTGAAATCCCACCAGCCCTCTGGGCGTCGGTGGTTTAGAGCGTTTCCTCTTCCACCACTCCTTCTTCCCCTTCGGGGAGGGGTTTACCCCTCCCCCTACCCCCTCCCCGCTGACCTGGACAGGGGGTTCCGCGGCGCGTTGGAGCGCCCAAGATGGCCCAAGACGGCTCCAAGAGGGCCTCAGGGAGCCCAAGATACCCTCCAAGATGGCTCCAGATAGCGCAAGATGCCTCAAGATGGTCCCCATGGTGTTCCAAGACGTTCCAAGAACTCCCCAAGACGGCTCCAAGTGCCCACAAGAGCATCATTAGGATGCATCCAAGAGGCCAAAATGCTTCAAAACCCTAGGGAAAATCAATGTTTTTAGTGTTCTCACTTTTTCGCTTGCGATGCACATCCGACGCGTCAAGATGGCTCCAAGATGGCTCAAGATAGCTCCAAGAGGGGCCCAAGAGAGCCTCAGGACGGCTCCAAGAGCGGCCACGAGCGCTCCAAGAGCGATCCAAGAGGGGTCCAGGAAGCGATTTTTGGAGCTCCTGGGGGGGGGCTGTAATTAGGGAACCCCACTTCCTTGGCCGATGTCCCCCAAGAGGCCGCAGGATGGCCCCAAGATGGCCCCAAGAGGCCCCCCAAGAGGCCCCCAGGAGGCCCCCAAGAGACCCCCAAGAGGCTCCAAGAGACCCCCCAGAGGCACCCAAGGGGCAACGATGGCCCCAAGAAGCGCCCAGGAGGCCCCCAAAGGCCCCAAGATGGCCCCAAGAGGCCCCAAGAGGCCCCCAGGAGGCCCCAAAGAGGATCCCGAACGGCCCACAGAGGCCCCCACGAGGCACCCAAGACGCCGAAAAACCCCTCAGGACGACCCTCTACTCGCCTGGGCGTCGTTTCTGGACGGGCTGGTGGGGATACGCGAAGCGTCTAGAATTGCACACACACACACACACACAGGGCACGGATTCCCCCAGGGGGGGATAGATCCGAGTACCGTTATAAAAGGGACAATAATGTGACACCGCACATGTGGTGCAATCCATGTTGCGATGTCGACGTAAAGACATATGTGATGCGATATATTTGGTGCGAGTTCTGTGCGCAATGTACATGTGATCTCGTACACGTCGTGCAGTTTTTGCGTTTCAAACAAGTCTACGCGGCGAAAGTCACCGTGCCGAACATGCAGCTGCCAACCCCACTGCCCGCGCCATCACCCCAACCGCCCATCCGCAACTTGGTTGGCAAAATGAACGCGGCAGCGATTGCGACGACTGCCCGGTACTGTCTGGCGCATCGCTGCGGCCGCGCTAGCGCGCGCAGGCTCGCACGCAGAGCGGCCAGCTAGTCTGGCGCGACCGACGCGTCTCGCGCGTCTCGCAGCGCGTCTCGCAGGCCGCGCTGCCGCGCGGTCAGGCCAGTTCAATGCGACTCGGCGACCCGGGCGGGCGCGGCACCACGACGACGTCGACGACGGCAAAGGCAAACACGACGGTGATAGCAGCCAAGGTGGTGCCGACGATGACGATGACGATGGTATGGCCAATGCCGACGAAGATGCTGGCCACGCCGATGACGATGATGGCCGGCGATGAAAATTGCGGAAAGATTTCGACGCGCGCGCGCGGCCGACGGGCGCGAGTGGCCCGCAAAGTTCAAATTGACAAGGGTCGCCACACACACACACACAAACAAACAACAACAAAAAAAACGAAGACGCGCGCGCAAGGGCGTTCGCATGGTGTCGACACGCGCGCGCGAGAGGCCCGCTTGGTCGCATTCGCCGAGAACCGAACTGCTTGGTTTTCTGTTAAATTCGCCTTGGCGCGTGCGCAAAAATTGTTTGCCATGCCATGTTCCGAAACATATGTTGCTTGATTCGTTTTCGGGGCACTCGCTTTCGTAAGCTGTACGAAACAAAGGTGCTGAAGGGATTGCTGCATGCGCGCGCGACGACGCGCGCGCGGACTGCGTCGCATCTTGCACAAGGGATGCTTGACAACACTGATTTGCAATAAATGAATGCTCACGCATAAGTGGTACATAATTGATGAAGATGGAGGGAGTGTCGATGCCGGCCCGGCTGGGATGGCATGACTCATCTGCATTGAACGGCGGGGCAGAGCGGCAGAATCGCAAACTGAACACCCCCAGGCAGAAAGGATACGTCTGGCAAAGGGAGGGCGGTGGATCCTAGTTCTTTTTACGAAGAAATATGTTGCGCAAATTACATTGCGCCCTCTATGTGGTGAAACTGACTACCGTGCACTGGGCGCGACCACCTCCCATGCTCTTGCAATCGTCCCACCCACCCACCCGCGACGCGGTCTGCAAAACCCACGGCGCGGCGACTGCGCCGACTGCGCGGCGCATCGCTGCGGCCGCAGAGCGGCCAGCTAGTCTGGCGCGACCGTCGCGGCCGCAGTGGCGCTGACCGCCACGGATTTCCTGGAGCATCTTGCAGGCCGCGCTGACGCGCGGGCACTCTAGAGTGAGTCGGTGACCTGGGCGGGCGCGGCATCGCGACAACGTCGACAACGGCAGACACGACGATGACTGCGGCGATGCTGGTGACGATAATGACAATGACGACGGCCAAACCAATGACGGCGACGATGCTGATCGCGCCGATGACGAGGGCGGCGCCGGCGCGTCTGCGATGAAGATTGCAAGGAGATTTCATTCGGCAGGGGTCGTGCCCGCCCGCCGTCCCCCCACAGCACGCGCGAATGGGCGCACGAATTATTTCGACATGCGCGCGAGCGAGAGGCCCGCTTGGCCGCATGCGGTGAAAATGGTGATTGACCTATGGGTTGCCTCAGGATTTCCGAGAGCACGCGCGCAAAATGTTTTTGACAACTCACATAGCCACGCCATTGATTTCTGTATGTTTTGGGGCACTCGATTTTGAGATCATTGCGAAACCTACGATGTTTGAAAAACTTCGGCACGGGCGCGCGACGACGCGCGCGCGCGTGGACTGCACCTCATCCGTTGCAAGAGATCATTGCGACTTGGTGATTTGCGAAAAACAAACGCGCGCGCAAGATTCTCCGCAAGGGATGACGAGGCCACGACCTGGCTGGAAGGGCATGATGGCACATGGAAAATGAACGAGGAGGGAAAATCATATGCGCATTGCAATACAAACAAGCGAACGGAGAATCCTGGCGGGGGAACATCCAATCTCTTGAGACAAGAGAATGCACGCGGCACAATGAATTGCGCAATATGCGCGGCACCACCCAACTAGCGAAATTCACCCGCCGACCTTTCAGTTGCCAACTCCACTGATCGCGCGATCACTCCAGACACCCACACGCAACTTGGCCTGCATTAGGTCGGCCATGTTTATATATATATATATATATATATATATATATATATATATATATTTTTAAACCAAAAAAATGAAATATCGTCCCCTTATTATTTTTTGCATACTTCCTGTAGAGGGACAGGCCCGACTTAAAGCTTGCGAAATCCACGCGGCGGCGATTGCGATGGCTGCTCGGCGCTGGCTGGCGCCTCGCCGCGGCCGCGCTAGCGCGCACAGGCTCGCGCACAGAGCGGGCGTGTCCCCCTACAGGTGGATTTTGGACGAACAATGAAAATACTCAAAGAATACTCATACATGATCAAGAATAATCAAAAAAACATCCCCCGACTATTTTTTGACTATTCTTGAATTTTCCTCATGTAGGGGGACAGGCCTGACTTAAAGTTTGGCGCGACCGACGCGACCGCGGCGGCGCTGACCACTGGGCGCTTCCCAGCGGGTCTCGCCGGCCGCGCTGACGCGCGGAAACTTCAGTGCGAGTCCGTGACTCGGGCGGGCGCGGTGACATGGCGGCATCGACAACCGCAGACACGACGATGACTGCGGCGACGCTGGCGGCGACGATGACGATAACGACAGCAAGGCCAATAACGGCGCCGACGACGATGAGGATCATGGCGCCCGCGCGTCGGCGAGGAAGGTTTTGGCGGATTTCGACATGCGCGCAGCCGACGGGCGCGAGAAGCCCGCATGGAAACGTTTGGAAAATCATGGCGCCGCACCCCCAGCGCCACCACCACCGCCGGGCGCCCAAATCACTTCGACATGCGCGAAGAGGCCCGCTTGGTCGGATTTGATGAACACGGGGAGGGAACAGATGGTTTTCTGTAGAATTCGCACGAGCGCGCGCGCAGACCTGTTTTGAAAACCCCACTTTGCAAAGCCATGTGTCTTTATGTGTTTGCGGGGCACTCGAATTTGAAACCCTTGCGAACCCCACGCTTGTTCAAAGATTCAGACACACGCGCGCGCGAAGACGCTCGCGTGAGGACTTCGCTCCATCTGTGGCAAGGGATGCCTGCCAAAGGACGATGTTTGATAAGCGAGCCTGCGCGCCAATTCCTTTTTGCAAGAGATGGCGGGGTCAGTCGACACCGCTTGGGCCAGAGAATTATGACTTAACATCGGAAACGAACGATGGGCAGAAAAATATTTAAATTACAACACAAAACGAGCGAGCGGATAATCCCGCCCTCGGGAGGTGGTGGATCCGAACTCTTTGTAGAAAGGAGGACATACGCGGTGCAGTTGCCTACCCTGGACACCTGCCATGCTCGCGCAATCATCCCACCCACCCACCAACAACTTGTTTTTTGCGACGACATGGGGCGGCGATTGCGACGATTGCGTGGCGCTGGATGGCGCATCGGTGCGGCCGCGCTGCGCTGACGCGCGGGCACTTCACTTCGAGCCAGTGGTTCGAACGGGCGCGGTATCGTCGCGACGTCGACAACGGCAGACCCGACGATGATAATGGCGATGCTTGTGACGATGATCGCAATGACGAGAGCAAAGCCAATGACGGCGCCGATGCTGATCACGCCAATGATGATGATGGTGCCCTCGCATCGGAGATAAAGGTTTTGAGCAGATTTCGACACGCGCGCGGCCGACTCGCGCGACTGGCCCCAAAGGGGCCAATGTAGATGCCCCAAAGACGTCCCCGGGAGACCTCAAAGGGGCATCGAGAGGCCCTCCAGATGCGGGAAAGACCTTCCAAAAAGCTCTCGAATGACATCCAAAGGGATCCCAAGGAGCGTCCACGAGGCCTCTGGCTTTTCGGTTCGCACGGCTCCTCCTCATCTTCCTCCTCCTTCTCCCCGTCCTCCTCCTCCCCCTCCCCCTCCTCCTCCTCCTCCTCCTCCTCCTCCTCCTTTTCCTCCTCCTCCTCTTCCTCCTCCTCCTCCACTTCCTCTTCCTCTTCCTCCTCCTCCTCCTCCTCCTCCCTTTCCTCCTCCTCCCCCTCATCCTCTTCCACCTCCCCATCCTCATCCTCCTCCTCCTCCTCTTCCTCCTCCTCCTCCATTATTTGTCTTAGCATTATCAGTCGTAGTATAGCGTTCGCATTGTTAATATTAGCATTCGTATATTCGTAGTAGTACTACTTTTACTACTACTACTACTACTACTACTACTACTACTACTACTACTACTACTACTACTACTACTACTACTACTAATACTAATACTACTACTACTACTACTACTACTACTACTACTACTACTACTACTACTACTACTACTACTACTACTACCAGTATCAATAGCATTCGAGATAGTAGTGTTAGTAGCATGAGCAGCTTGCTAGTATGCACGTTATTACAGGTATCGCTATCATGAGCAATGTTAAAATTATGGATATTACATGTGTTAGTACTACAAGTCGTAACTATTGCACGTGTGTAATCGCCCTCTCAACAGTAGTAGCATCATTAATATTAGTTGTATGTGTGTCGGTATTACAAATATTAATCGTAGAAGTAGAATTCGTTGTACTAGTGCTGGTACTGTTAACATAACTAGCAGTATTAGTCTTTTATCATTGGCATGATTAACACTATTAGTTTTAGATTACGAATAGTGCGAATATATATATAGAGATGTTACGATGGATAGTGTCGCATGATCCTTACATATAGCACGCTAATGCACATATACATATACAATACATATATATATGTATATATCCGTACGATCATGAATAGTAGTACGTGTACTAGTAGTAGCAATATGAATATTCATAGCTTTATCCGCAAACTAATAGCTGGGGTTACTAGAATTACTAAGAACTAATATTAGCACTATTGCTAGTCATCTAAACGCCGTAGTACTATGACTATTAAGATTACAAAGAGATGGTGTATTATAAGGATTAGTACCTTAACAGCACTAGTACTGCTAGCATGTGTATGAGTAGTACGATTAGTATTAGTATTACTATTAGTATTAGCATGAGTTTTAGTGGTGGTATTAGTAGCAGTAGTAGTTTTCATATTAGTACCATTATCAGTATTAGTATGAATATTCACCTTAATCGTATTCCTCCTCTTCCTCCTCCTCCTCCGTTTCCACCGTCCTCCTCCTCCTCCGGATCCGCCTCCTCCTCCGTCCTCTTCCGCTTCCGCCTCCGCCTCCGCCTCCGCCTCCGCCTCCTCCTCCGCCTCTGCCGCCTCCACCTCCGCCTCCGCCTCCGCCTCCTCCTCCTCCGCCTCCGCTTCCATCTCCGCCTCCGCCTCCGCCTTCGACTGCGCCTCCGCATCCGCCTCCTCCTCCTCCTCCTCCTCGTCTTCCTCCTCCTCTGCCTCCTCCTCCTCATATTCGTCCTCCTGCTGCTCCTCCTCCTCCTCCTCATCCTTCTCCTCCTCCTCCTCCTTCTCCTCCTCTGTGTTTCCTTATTACGATCATTATTATTATTCTTAGTGTTATTATCATGGTTCGTATTATTGCTAGCATTTGTGTTGTTATGAGTATTTGCAATACTACTGCTACGAAACATAATACTATTACTAGCAATGTTGGTATGATACTTATTACTACTATCCTCAGTGATTATTATTATTGCTATTAATAACAGTGTTATTAATCGCTTCCTTATTCTTCTTATGTTCAGTATTCTTCATATTAGTAGTCGTATTATTATGTGCATTCGTTCTAGTATTATGAGTATGCTTATCATGCGTATCATTAGTACTATACGTATTCGCATTAATATGCCCCTTCTTGTTATTCTTCTTAGTAT
>CAUYUJ010004518.1:0-25879 GCA_963575745.1 Prorocentrum cordatum
GAGCTTGTTTTTTTATATTGCGGGGGGGGTAGCGCCCGTTACGGGGGGGGGCCCGGCCCCAAGTTGGGGGTAACGGTAACGCGCGGCGGGGCCCTCGCACGGGGCCCTGGTACTTATTACCAGCACAACTGTCGGCACGGTGGGCTTCGTCGTCGTCGTCGTCGCCGCTGTCGTCGTCGTCGAAGCCGACCGTGCCTGTGCACACTACTCAGGCTCTGCACACTCTCACTACTCGTCTACTCAGCCAACCGTGGCGCCTGTGTATACCACATGGCATGGGGGCACGAGCACTGGAGGGAGGGCAGAAGCAAGGCAAAGGAGGTGGAGGGGCCAGGCCGGAGCCCGTTGAAAGGTTCGCGCCGAAGGATGCGAACCTCGAACCTCGAGGATCGAGGCATCCTGGCCCTCGAGGGCCTTCGTCGTCGCCGCGGCTGGACGCGGCTCGGGGAACTGGTGCGTCTGAGCCCCAGTCGGGCCCCGTGGACCCATTTTGAGTTTGCGCCGAGGTTCGAACCTCGAACCTCGAACTTCGAACCTGAGCACACATGTGAGCGTCACAGCATGCCTGCCTGGACGGAGAGGGGGGGTCCGCACCCCCGTCCCCGTACGCTCGTTACCGTTACGGGGGGGGGGGGGGGGGACCCGTAAGGTGCTGGATTTGGTACCATTTGACGGTGGGTGTATACAAGCATACAATTTGTAGTTGTTTTGAATAGATTATAGAGGTGTGTGCGTGCGTGGCATAATGTGTGTACACGTACACATAACATACAAATGCTGGCATTTGCGTACATAGATACAAGTTTGCATACGCAAACACACATATATACATTATATGTATGGCATATATAGTATATAGTATACATGTACATAGACATACACACACATAAATATGTGATACACACGTGAACACTATAGAAATATATAAAGATGTGCATTCATAGATTCACATGAATAGAATAATGCATATGGTTACGCATGTAATTGCATGTGATTTTATGGATGTACAAGGTGCACATGTATGCGAGTAGATGTTGCTATACCATGTGTATGTTATCATGTGGTGCTACAACAATGGTGTCCAATATGTATGTGTAAACATGGTGATAGAAAAAAGGCATTCGTATTTACAAAAATAAAAAGGCATACGTATGAGCATGTGTAAGCGAGTGTGTTCGAATGTGTATACAATGGGTAACTAAGCGCGTGTACTTTTATATCTAGTATGTATCAGTGTATCTGTGCGCAAATAATACGAAAGTGTACAATATGTGTACAGAGGGTAATATGGATACAAATGTCCATATGTATACACGCTTGTATATATGCAAGCACGAATGTGTGCGCGCACGCGCACGCGCACGCGCACGCGCACGCGCACGTGTATAGATTCCTGTATGGTTGCGTATGCAAAAAAATGTTAAGAATGTAGACGTATGTATAGATTTGCGCATGCATCTGGAAACGCAAAACAATGTGTACATAATTAAACAAGCATGTGTATGTGTATATATATATAT
The DNA here is from genome assembly GCA_963575745.1 of Prorocentrum cordatum. Taxonomy (NCBI): domain Eukaryota; class Dinophyceae; order Prorocentrales; family Prorocentraceae; genus Prorocentrum; species Prorocentrum cordatum. The sequence goes on from CAUYUJ010004518.1 coordinate 1,521, forward strand.
ATATGTGCAGTTGCAAACACACGCGCGTATATCAATACATTCATTCATGTCAGAAGCAACGGTTGTATATGCGTACAGGCACGCATGTGCACGTGAAGTATATATGCAAGCATGCAGCGTTGGACAAAAAACTCACACATCATACGTACTGTGCAAGTGTTCATGTATGCGTGCACGCACGCTGTAGGAGCATGCGCGGCCCAGCATACAGATATTTTCCTGTGTATATGCATATATCCATTTGCGCACATATATATACACATTCCTCCAGTTGTGCTTATATTTATACGTATATAAGTATATATCCATATGTGCGTATGCTCATATACATACGTACAAGTACACAATCAATACAGTTGCAACCAACCGCATGCATAGGAGCATTCCTTTACCCATGTGCTCATCCAGGTATTTGCATGCATGTCCTTAATTTGAGATACTCATTCATGTCAAATTGCGCTTAGACGTGTACATAAGTAGTCCCATACGCATGCAAGCATGAATGTATGAAAATACGCATGCACATGGATAGACACACGCATACGCCTGACCTCTACTTGGCACGCGCACGAGCACACATAATCACGCATCAAAAAGGCCGACATGCGTCTTAACATACATTCAACCACACACGTGCAACGATGCGTGCACATGGGTATACGTGCTACAAGACACCATACACACATTCACATGTACACACACGCACGCATTATTCGCGCTTATACATCGACAGCCAGATACACACGTAAAGGTATACACACAAGTACATGGATACCTGGCACACCGCAATTGCGGATAAAAAGAGGGGGCGGGCGAACTCGCGGGTGGGTCGCGGGCGAGGTGGGTCGCGGGTGCGTCGCGGGCGGGTCGCGGGCAAATCGCGGAGGGGTCGCGGAACGACGACGACAACAAGAACGACAACAACGACAAGCCTAATTTAAAGACTGTTCGCTCTTATATGGACAGGAGAGAGCAAGGAGGCACGGAGTGGGGTAAGGGAGGGGGGAGCGAAGGGGCAAGGGGTGGAGGATGACGGATGACGAGCGAGATTAGCTGGAGGGGGGGGCTAAGAGAGGCACAGTAAAACAAACGACTGAACCAGACGGGCGGGGCGGGCGGCGCACCCTAAGGAGCGGGCGGGGCGGTCCGACCCTAATTGGCGGGTCGGGCGGCGGACCATCGCGGGCAACGCGGGCGGACACTAATAGGCGGGTCGGAAGGCGGACCATCGCGGGCAGGGCGGGCGGACACTAATAGGCGGGTCGGGCGGCGGACCATTGCGGACGGGTCGGGCGGGCGGACCCTTGCCTTGCCTTGATGATGATGATCATCATCATCGTCGTCGTCGCCGTCGTCGTCGTCATCATCAGCATCATCACCATCCTCATCAGCATCATCACCAGTATTACCATCATTACCCTCATCAGCATCACTAGCATCACCGTCATCATCATCAGCAGCATCATCATCATGATCATGATCGTGTTCGTGATCGTCATATCCAGCGTCGCCACCACCATCATCATCGTCACAATCATCACCATCGATCGCCATCATCATCATAATTATCATCAACGGCATTAGACCCATCATAACAGTACGTGTCGTCGTATTCAGCATCGTCGTCTTCGTCGTCGTCATCATGCTAATCATGATCTGCAGCACCATCATGATGGCGCGCACCGCAAGTCTGTCCATCACCGCCACGGCGGCGTCATCACCATCACCATCATCATCGTCGTCAGTGTCGTCGTCACCATCATCAGCACCATCAGTATCATCATCATCACCATCATCACCGTCGTCGTCATCATCACCATCGATCGCCATCATCATCGTCATCGCCATCGTCACTGTCCTCGTCATCGTCGTCATTATCTGCATGATCATTATCGATCGCCGCCACCATCATCAACAACACCATCATCATCAGCAGCATCATCATCACCATCATCAGCATCATCAGCATCGGCATCATCGGCATCATCATCGGCACCATCATCATCATCGGCACCATCATCATCATCACATCACCATTCGCATCATTGCCGTCGTCGTTAGCATCGTCGTCGTCATCGCGACCAGCATGAGCATTATCAGCAACATCGTAAGCAGCATCGTTATCATCATTCGAGGGGTGGGATAGGGGGAGGAGCAGCAGCAGCAGCAGCAGCACGTGGAGGGAGAGGGGGAGGAGGAACAGCAGCAGGAGGGAGGGAGTTGGGGAGGGAGAGTGGGGGAAGAGCAGCAGGGGGAAGGAGAGGGGGAGAAGAGCAGCAGGGGGAGGGAGAGGGGGCGCACGGGGAAACATTCGGGATTTCACACTGCGTGTTCGTGGCGTGGACTGCCTCCATGGCGCCAGCGATGCCAAGTGAGCGAGGCGGGGTGAGGGAGACCCAGTGTCGAACGTCGCCTCGGAATCTCGAACCTACATGAGCGGAGGGCCGCCCGGACACCAAAGCGCACATGCCATTCCAACCGGGCCGCGCATCCTGGCGAGCCCCCTCCTGGACTCCAGAGGAACAGGCGCGACCACGACGAGTGGCGCCCACAGGAAACGCGTGCTTTTCCCTTTGCGAACTCGCCCAAATCATCAAACAACCACATGACAAAAAAACAACAATATTGTTTTATCGCGGCGCCCAGCGCGGAACGAAACGTTCCCAAGAGAAGTCTAGGAAACCGTAAATTCATCAAATCAGCAAGGTTTTTCGATGTCCAGACGAGTTCGCACGGAAAATCATTCGGCTTTCCACGCGTCGCGCAAGCGCATCTCTGCAGGGGCGGAACAACGAGGTGGATGGTGGCGGAAGCAGGCGGGCGACGCATGCTAGCCGCGGCGCGTTCAGCCCTCGCGGTGTGGAGCTAAACCACCAAAAGAAGAACGGGCCCACGATGTTCCAAAAGAACGCATTGTCAACTACTACCAAAAGGAGACAGTTTCAACCACTCCCAGAAGAAAGCGGTTCCCGAATGACCAGACTGTCCGATAACAATCCCTGCAGACTCCCTGGAAAGTCGGGAAGTTGAGCTTTGGGATCTTTCTGCTTCTCAGAAGTTCGAGAATTCGGAATTTCGGAGATTCGCCCCTGGACCTCTGAATTTTCTGATTCTCAGAAATTCAGAAATTCTGAAATTCGCCTCTGGGCCTCTGAATTTTCTGATTCTCAGACATTCAGACATTCAGAAATTAGGAAATTCGCCGCTGGACCTGGAGTTTGTTTGATTCTCAGAAATTCAGAAATTCGGAAGCCCCCCCCGGTCGTCAAGAATGGCCCACGAAGCTTCCAAGACGGCCAAAACATATGAGTTTCGGACTACGACTCGGTCCTCCCATCCAGCATGGCGCCCGAGCGTGCCTCCGAGCCCCGAAAAAGCGACCAAGAGGCTCGCGGATGCCCCCAGCAGCCCCCCAGAAAGGCTTCAGGGGATCCTCAAGAAGGCTCCCATGCAGCCCCAAGGAGACCTCCGAAAAACGGTAAAAATTACCAAACAACAATACATATGCAATCAACGCTCAAAGGAGGGATCTCGGGATCCCCCTTATGTGAAAAATGCGATGAACAACTGACGTTTTGAGTCCTGGTAAACATGCTTTCGAAGAGCTCCCCGGCGGTCCGCAATGCAATCAAAAAAAGCTAAGGGTTGTTCCAACAACTCCTCAAGAACTCCTGAAGAAGTCCCCCTGGCCGCCAAGAACGGCCCAAGACGCTTCCAAGACGGCCAACACATGTGAGGCTCGGACTAAAACTCGGTCCTCCCATCCAGCGTGGCGCCCGAGCGTGCCTCCGAGCCCCAAAAAGGCGACCAAGAGGCTCGCGGATGCCCCCAGCAGCCCCCCAGAAAGGTTCAGGGGATCTTCAAAAAGGCTCCCAGGCAGCCCCAAGGAGACCTCCGAAAAACGCTAAAAACTACCAACAAACAATTCCCATTTGATCAACGCTCAAAGGGGGGGGGATCCCCCTTTTTGAGAGTGTATGAAACATGCGTTGAAAAAAAACTGACGTTTTCGAGTCCTGGTAAACATGCTTTCGAAGAGCTCCCTGGCAGTCCGAAATACAATCAAAAAAGCTAATGCTTGTTCCAAAAACTCCTCAAGAACGCCTCAAGATGGCCCAAGACGGCTCCAAGAGCGCCTCGGAGAGCCCAAGATGGCCTCCGAGATGGCTCAAGATAGGGCCTCAAGATAGCTCCAAGATGGCCCAAGAGAGCCACAAGAGAGGCCCAAGAGAGCCCAAAGACGGCCCCAAGAGCGCCCCAAGAGCGCTCCGCCCGCGCGCGCCAAATTTGAGCCCTGGCCAAGCCCGCGCGGACCAAATTTGGTCCGCACGGTTGGGCCCCCCACGGGACCTGCCCAAACCTGCGCGAACCAAATTTGGTCCACACGGTAGGACCTCCCACGGGCCCTGGCCGAGCCCGCGCAGACAAGTTTGGTCCGCACGGTGGGACCCTCACGGGGCCCTGGTCGAGCCTGCGCAGACCAAATTTGGTCCGCACCGTGGGCCCCCCACGGTGCCCTGCCCGAGCCCGCGCGGACCAAATTTGGTCCGCACCGTGGGCCCCCCAACGGGTCCCTGGCCGAACCCGCGCGGACCAAATTTGGTTCGCACCGTGGGCCCCCCCGCGGGGCCCTGGCCGAGCCGGCACGGTCCAAATTTGGTTCGCACCGTGTGCCCCCCCACGGGCCCCGGCCGAGCCCGCGCGGACCAAATTTGGTCCGCACCGTGGGCCCCCCCCACGGGCACTGGCAAAGCCCCGGCTAGACCAGGAGATCCTGAAAAAGGCTCCCAGGCAACCCCGATTAGACCTCTGAGAAACGCTACGATCTACAAACAAAACACAAAATATTCGATGAAAGCTCAAAGGTGGATCTGGAGATCCCATGATCATCATCATCATCATCATCATCATCATCATCATCATCATCATCATCATCATCATCATCATCATCATCATCATCATCATCATCATCATCATCATCATTATCATCATCATCACCATCGTCATCATCATCATCATCATCATCATCATCATCATCATCATCATCCCCATCCTCCTCCTCATCCTCATCCTCATCCTCATCCTCATCCTCATCATCACCATCATCATCATCATCATCATCATCACCATCATCATCATTGTCATCGTCATCGTCATCGTGATCGCCATCGACGTCGACGTCGTCATCGTCATCGTCGTCGTCAGTGCCGCCATCATCAGCAGCAGCACCGTCAGCATCTTCACCATCTTCATCGATCGCCGTCGTCATCGTCATCAACATCATCGTCATCACTATCAGCACCATCAAAATCATAATCGGCCTCATCACCAACATCATCCTCATCATCGTCATCCTCGTCGTGTGCAGCATCGTCGTCGTCGTCATCATCATCATCAGGATCATCATCAACAGCATCGTCAGCGTCATCGCCGCCATCATCAGAGGGTGAGGGGGATGGGAGAGGAGCAGCAGCAGCAGAAGCAACAGCAGCAGAAGCAGCAGCAGCAGCAGCAGCAGGGGGGAGAGGGGGAGAACCAGGAGCAGCAGGAGAGAGGGAGAGGGGGAGGGAGAGAGGGAGAACAGCAATATGGGCAAAGAGAGTGGGAGGAACAGATATGAGCAGGTGGAGGGAGAGAGGGAAAGCAGCAGCAGCAACAGGAGGGAGATGAGGCGAGGGAAGGGAGAGGGAGAGGGGGCGACTACGACGACACGCGCACGCACGCACGCATGCGCGCCCACATACACATACACATACACAACCACATTCAAAAAACATACACACACAGACGCACAAACACGCACACACACGCACACACACACACTTGTGATGAGCACGTAAGTGAACGAAAGCTGGACCTGTAGGCCTCGTGAGGGACTTCACCAGGGACTGGAGCAACTTGTCCGAACACCAGCGATTCGCACAATCCGCCAGAGACCTACACGTGCATGCACCTCGCCCCAGCGAGGTTTGAGCTGGCCTCTAAACCTCTGACGAACAGGCTTGACACAAATCGGCTGCGGTCAGCGCAGCGGGGCAAGCAGAGAGTGAACGGCTAGCTGTCTGGCATGGTATCCCAGGCCGAGGCGGGCCAGGAGGAGGGGGAGCAAGCGGGGCACAAGAGCAGCCAAGAGGACAGGCGAGGAGGAGGAAGAAAAGAGGCTGCGCCGGCAAGCCCAAAAGGTCTAGAGCAACATGTAACACTAAAGTGGGCGAGGCCTTAGAGCCCTTGAGGTCCTAGGGCGTGGATTTCCCGTACGCAGCCTAGGTCTCCTGCTCTATGCAGGAGGTTTCCCAAAAGCACAGAAAACGTCAAGCTTCTCTCTCAGACGCGTATATAAACTGAGGGTGTATAGGAACGGTATGTGTGGCATGTGGCTTCTTAGGCCTCAAATAACTGAGGGCAATCTTGGAAGCTGAAAATCAAGAAGCACACTCACACACACACACATCCCGTCCATTAGAACAGGGGTGGGAGAGCAGAATACAGAACAGAACTCGGCAGCAAACTTCTCAGGTTCACAATGGAATGATGTAATCCGTCACTGATACAGCTGGGATCTGAACCGATCTTCTGGCTCTTCTTAGTGGCCAAGATACGCGCACAGTCCCACGAGCAGGGGCTGACTGACCGCCGCCAGCCAGGCCCAAGATTCCCCGACCGTAGCATGTGACTTGAGCAAATCCGAGGCAGAATCGTGAACATCTGGGAATGAGGTCGGCACCGCAGCGCCTGAAAGATACTGAAGCCACCATGTAGCATCAGGTAGGAGGTGTGAGAAGACCACGCGGAGGGCCACCACAGGTAGGATTGCAAATGTTCGTTGAATCGCAAATGTCAGGAGGCCCTCCGCCGACACACGAGCGAAACCCACGAACAAGCCTAGTTGGCACGTAGTCCAGAGAAACATCACAACTGGGAGCAGCAAGCCGCAGACGCGTAGCATCCACCATACCGTTTCAGATGTCACAGGTTCAGTAAGTGTATTGAGCGCCGCCGAAGTCGCTCATTGAAGCGTGATGGTCTGTAAGTCGGCGGCGCTCCAGGACCCGTCATATTGGATGCGGGAGTAGAGCAGCTGGCCGACCTTGGAGAAGCTGGAGGCCGCCTGCGCCTCGGCGGGAGGGGCTCCCAGCGTCTGAAGCTTTGTCTGCCACTGAGCCAGTCCTTTGCATCGTGAAATCTGGGCCCACCAAGCGCTGTACGGCATTGTAGAGCCAGTAGAAATGCTGATCTCCTGGGATAATTGAACCACGTTCTGACGCTGGGACCCAACTCCCAAGATGTTGATCGCATGGTCGTGACCCGTCACAGCCATCTGGGGTACCATGAGCGTGGACCTCTGAAGCACTCCTGCGCCGTCCGCTCCTGGGCCAGCAGGGGACACGGGCGATGGCGTAACCACAGGAGTAGACGTCGGGGTCCTTTGCGGGGTGACGGCGGCCGATTCGCTTGGTGGTGCCGGTTGCTGCAAGGCAATCATCCGCTCCATCATCTGGCGCGTCGCGCGGGAGTCCTCCGCCGCACCAGCCAAAGTGGCGTTGATAGTGCTGATCTGCTGGCCGCGGGTCTCCACCGTACTCTGAAGGGTCGCCATGTTGGACTGCAGCTGCACGATGATCGGGTTCGACGCCAGCGCGTTGTTCTGGGTTGCCGAACCTGCAGTGGTGCCAGAGGTGGTCGAACCTGCTGGCTGAATCGGGCTGCCGACGAGGTCGCGAAGGCGGCTGACCGTCTGCTGGAGTCGGGTGTCGCCAGGAGCACTGGACCGAAGCACGTCCGTAATGGCACCCACGAGCTCACGGGCGGGCTCAGCTCCTGCCGCGGTGGTTGAGCTCGGGGCCCCTGTAACCTGGCTGCCTCCATGGGGCCCAGGAGGGGTGGCCACTGGGGGCGGGGCGTTCGGCTACTGCTGAGTCTCAGCCAGAGCCGTTCCCACGCGCGTGCGCTCCCCCAGGGCCGCAATGTTGTCCATGACCGACGTCATCTGGCCAAGCGTGCTGGAGAAGCCACCGCTCATGTTGCCACCGAAATTGTGGGGGCCACCCTTTCCCCACTGCTGATACCGCGGGGCGCGTGACCCACCATGCTGGCGGCTCTGCCGGCCTTGGCCCTTGCCGCCACCCTTGCGCCAGGAAGAGAACATCTGGTCGGAGCGAGTTGTCTGGGAACAAGGGTCCGCGGGGCGGTCGGGCGAAGACGTAGAGAGACTCTGAGAGAAAGAGGCTGCCACAGTACTGGGTGGGGCACGTAGGTAGTGGGAGGTCATAAGCACAAGGCGGATAGCCGTCATACATATGTCCATCCGTGGAGAGGATGGGAGAATCCGTTTCCAAACCCGATTGATAAGTTGGGAACTGTAACCCAGGAGATACATGAGAACATCGCTACATACGAGAACCATCCAATTAATATCACACACTCGCAGATTCTGCCACCGTTTCAGACGGCCACGCAACTCAGCCCGATGTTGTTTCAGGAGTGTTGGAGGGGACCGTCCCAAGTAAGGAACCACAGACTGCTTCGCGAGACGTCCCAAATCCCCCGTGAAGGCGAAAGCCTCATTCTTATGAATTGTCCAGTGGGTAGCCCGACACGTGGTAAAGTATAGTGTGGTCTCCAAATACGGAACCATTACCGTTGTGGGAAAGATGGGCATGGGGTCGGTGAAATCAAACTTCACCGTCGATCCATAGACCGTCCGAACCAATCGTTTAAGGCAGGCACAGCAACGCAGTTTTGAGGCCAGGATAATGTCATCTACATATCGCCCCGTCATAATGGAGCTTCGCCTACCTGGGTATTGTTGCAAATTCCGAATCACTAAGTACAGTATGTAACACGGCCCCGCTCAGGGGGCCACCAATGGTTATGCCACAGAGTTGTTGAATCACAAGACCAGCCACCAAGAACAATCGCATTCCCAAGAAGCCTTCTAGGGCCCTCCGTATACTACTGGGCAACCATATCGTCCTATCCCAGAGACGCTGATTAGTGTGGCCCCCGAAGAACACGTGGGACCTCTGAGTCCGCATCACCGCGGCGCAACGTTTTCGACCTTCATTTTCGCTCGAGTCGAGCTTGGCGAAAAGGCGATCCAAGCAGGAGTTGATTCGCTCTACCTCGGTGGCCTCGTAAGCTTGCCCAGCGTCGCCCTCAACGACACCTGGGCAGGTAAGAGGCCGACCGCATCCCCTGCACGTGCATGGGACGCCCTGCGGAGGCGAGGCAAGGTAGTGAAACTGATCGATGGTGTTCGGCACCGCGCTGTCGAGCGAGGAGAAGGCCCAACCAGGGTTCATTCGGTTTGAAATGAATGTCAGCGATCGGCCCAAGGATCGATAAAGCCCCCGCGAAGGTAGCCGAGCGAAGCTACATATATTCCTAAAACAGCTGTGTTGTGGTTCGCACAAGTATGGCGGCCTTCTGGTGGGGGAGCGGGGTCCCCGCTCCAACATTTTAGCTTCAGTTGGATAAATATAAGGGGTGTGTCGAGCATTGAGTGGTCCCTCTCCTTTGGCCCGCATGGGCTTCGGAATAGTGTAGCCATGGAGCAATCGATACCACGAGACCACTGCAGACTGAGAAGAGTCCACCACGCGCCAACGCGTGGGGGCTCGAGCGAGCATACACAACCAGCGCGCAAGATGGAGCATCCCATTCACCATCCACAATGTGTTGGGATCCTCGTCCTCAACCGTAAAGCACACTCCGTCGGGGACCTCTGAGGCCCGAGTCTCAAAACCGAGACGGGCCTCATCGAGGGCCTGATACCTGCGGGCGCCACGAGAAGTCGGTGGGAAGTCGGAAGTGGCGTGTCGTTGGGGTCGGTAGGGTGGGTGAACTTTATTATCAAGTCCCATGGGGCCAAGCCACCGCGGGCAGGATTTCAGGGTTTCGGCTTTCTGATTGTCGGGAAGGACGGGGCTCGCCAATGGAATACGGGCATTCATAGGGATCCTTTCCATATCACCACCACGGGCAGCGCAATCGAAATCCTGAAGAGTCAAATCCACCAAAGACTGGAAATGTTGTTCCCGAAATACTCTGGCAATATTGCAAAACCGTCGTCGTATGGCGGGGATGGGCTGAACTATAATTTTGGTAGCCTTGGCAGCCCAAGAGGCCCATGCTGGGCGCGAAGGCCGCGCCTGTTGTACAGTACGTGCAGGCCAGCGGCGAACGCTGCCTACCCCGGCGGCACAGGATACCCGCACAATGGAGCAAGCTGGAGTTGGGAGATGTAGAGAATGGAGATGATCCTTGAAGGAAGAGCGTACACGCACACGATTCATCCAGAATGGATACAGAGCTGAGAATTCCCATATAGTGTACAAGAAATCACTCCCGTGGGGCCGAGCTCTATACACTAATGGCCACGGCATGCCACGAGCGTCGGTTGAAGCCCACTTCATCATCAGAACACTGCTGCCAGGACCTGCAACGTGCAAGGGGCCGTGCCCCTTGCCAGCCATACAGTGTCGCTGCAAACACAGATCGTACAAAGTACCGTAGGGCTGTTGTAATACATGTTGCCACCGATGTCGCGTGGCCAGATACCGAGAGAACCCAAGAGACTGAATGCTGAGGCGTTGCATTCGTTTCTCGTACCATTCTTGATGCAATGTGGTTTCCATCAGCCCGACACAAAGCCCAGATCGCTTTCCCTTCCGTCGTCGACGAGCCCGCGGGTGGGTACGATACCATGCCCGAAGACGCCCAAGGTGTGGATTCGGAAGATTGTTCGCGGTCGGTCTGGTGTAAGCTATGTGGGCACTTTCCACAGCATGAATGGTGGATGTTGGGACCAAGGTCAGGAAGAAGAGGAGGGTCCAGGTCGAGCGCCCAGGGGGCAGCTGGAGGTAGCTGCTTCTCTCCTTGGTGGGGGTTCCCAGGGCAGCGCAACGAAGGCCTCGTAGGTGCTCCCGAAACCGCCCAACACCACCAGAATACCCAGACGTCCCGCGGCTGAGGGTCCCTTGACCGATGCATAAGCAGTCCGATCCAAGCTGGCATACAAAGCTGGAGTCGGATGTGGGGAGCGCGTCGGAGGAGCGAAAGCCTGTTCCGAGAACACAACGTATCTGTAGAAGGACAAAGCGGAAGAGCTCCGCTGACTCAATCAACGATGCTTGTCCACGGTGACATATCGCACTCTGCCAGCGTGGAGGAAAACTGTGCAGGAGTCGGGAACATCGATGGCGGCTCTTCTTCCCACCGATGGCAAGTACACGAGCACGGCACAAAGAGACACAGCAAGTAATTCCCGTCGCGAATACCGAGACATAGGAGCTAGTACCTGGGGCTGCTATCCTCGAAAGCACCTCAGTTTGAATTTTGTGCAGAGCCGTCACAAAGTACAGAGAGGGTTGTGTCTCCAAGCATTGCCAGAGCGTAGCAACGAACAGCATAGCAAGGGTGTCAGCGTACGGTATATTATATTGCCCAAGAAGTCCGAGTAAATCGAGAGCGCAGAAGCCCAAGAAGTCAGCAGTCGAAGTTCCTTGATTAGTGAAGGGAGAAGCGCGGGGCCTTCAGGGGGCACGTGTCGAAGGAGCAGGTAGCGGCGGGGAAACTCGTCATTATATGTCTGATATGAACCCTTTTACTGGCACAGGCAAGCAGAAAAACATAACAGCTATCATCTTCCAGCCGGCTTGGCGGCTGGTCGAAGGAGCGACTCGGATCTTCTGTCGAAGGAGTAGTGTCACAACAATAGCACCGAAGGCTGAGGGCAAGCGAACGTCATATGGCTGAGCTGTCGTACCAAGAGTGAGCATCACCACTACTGACCAAGCCAATGACCTTGACTCGCAACCAATTGTGAAATGCCTGAGCATATGCATCGGTTGCCTGGAAGGCCTCGTGAGCCGCCATAATCTCCATGTGAGTGTAGTAGAGGGCCTTCGAGACCTGGTTGTGCTGACGGTGTGCAGCCCACGGGGCTGCCGAGATCGCTGACACTTGGGGTAGCCATCGGGAGTCGGAAGTCATGCAGCTACCGACTAGAAGGAGCAAATCGCGCTCCAAGAAGAAACTATCTGCCATCGCTATCTTTCAAAGCCACAATCTGAAAACAACTGGATGTCACAAGTTCTTTACTGATATGAAGACTTCGAAGCCACAGTCTGAAATTCCACTGGGTGTCACAAGATCTTGAATGACATGAAGGTTTGCAAAGCCACAATCTGAAATGAAACTGGATGTCACAAGATCTTGAAATATATGAAGGGTATGAACGTATATGGAGATCGTGTCGGGGTGTGGTGCACGTCGCCAATGTGGTGGACGATCCAACCTCCCCGAACACACACTTGTGATGAGCACGTAAGTGAACGAAAGCTGGACCTGTAGGCCTCGTGAGGGACTTCACCAGGGACTGGAGCAACTTTTCCGAACACCAGCGATTCGCACAATCCGCCAGAGACCTACACGTGTATGCACCTCGCCCCAGCGAGGTTTGAGCTGGCCTCTAAACCTCTGACGAACAGGCTTGACACACATCGGCTGCGGTCAGCGCAGCGGGGCAAGCAGAGAGTGAACGGCTAGCTGTCTAGCATGGTATCCCAGGCCGAGGCGGGCCAGGAGGAGAGGGAACAAGCGGGGCACAAGAGCAGTCAAGAGGACAGGCGAGGAGGAGGAAGAAAAGAGGCTGCGCTGGCAAGCCCACAAGGTCTAGAGCAACATGTAACACTAAAGTGGGCGAGGCCTCAGAGCCCTTGAGGTCCTAGGGCGTGGATTTCGCGTACGCAACCTAGGTCTCCTGCCCTATGCAGGAGGTTTCCCAAAAGCACAGAAAAATCAAGCTTCCCTCTCAGACGCGTATATAAACTGAGGGTGTATAGAAACGGTATGTGTGGCATGTGGCTTCTTAGGCCTCAAATAACTGAGGGCAATCTTGGAAGCTGAAAATCAAGAAGCACACACACACGCACACACACACACCGATCGGAACCATGTTAGGCTTTTGTTGTCAAATGGTACCGGATCCTGCTCACCACGGGGGTGACCCCCCCCGTAACGGGCGTTACGGGTCCGAGCAATAAAAAAACAAGCTCCTCCTTATCCTTGTCCCCCTCCTCCTCCATTCCTTTTCCTTCTGAGTAATTCCTCCCAGTCGCACCCGAGGCTAGTCAGAAGGGCGGGCCGGGCGTTTCGCCTTAAACTTCCTTGCCATTTGGGAGCTTGAAACTTTAAACATGGCGACAATTTCACACATGGGGGGCGGTTCACTTTCAAACTGTGGCTCTCGCCGTAGCGCCCCGCATATTCGGTTCAAAACTCTGCAGGAACTTAACGGATTGAGTACTTGTCGTTTTCACCATATGGTTATCGCCTTAGCGCCGCGCACAATCACGCTTGAACATTGCAAGAGTTTCGCGGATCGAACATACGCATTTTCAACATGTGGTCCCCGCCTCAGCGCCGCGCACACTCGTTTTACACGTGTGCAAGAGCTTCCCGGATTGAGGACGGCTCGTTTTCAAAATGTGGCTTCCGCCTTAGCGCCGCGCACATTATTTTCAAATAGTGGTAAGGGGTAAGGGCTGCGACTCTGGATTGTCAGGGCGCAACGGTTACGCTGATTCGCGGTGTTGAAGTCCCAGAGGAATGGCGTTCTGGCACGATTAAGGATCGCCAAGACGCAACAGTCAGGTTGACTCGTGGCGTTGAAGTCCTGAAGATGGTGCTTTCGCGCGCGTCGAGATTTTGGCATGGCTGTCCCCAAACGGCGCATTTCCCTCAATAGAAATGAACCCTTGCAGGGGCCTATGAAGAGGTAGCTTGGAGGGAGGGTGCATTCCAACAAAACGAGTCTTGGGTTTACACTGGTCCTCCTCCTCCCCCTCCTCCTCCTCGTATATACACCTCCCCTTTCCCGTCCTTTTGCTGCTCCTCCTCCCCCCTCCCCCATCCACCTGGCTCGCTCGCTCGCTCGCAACCCGGGGACTCCCAAGACAAATGCGGCCCAGCCCTGAAAAAGACAAGCTCACATGCAGAGGCGACGAGGGACCACCAAGACCACTTCCCAATACCCCCCTGCTCCTCCTCCTCCTCCTCCTCCTCCTCCTGCTCCTCCTCCTCCTCCTCCTCCTCCTCCTCCTCCTGCTCCTGCTCCTCCTCCTCCTCGTCCTCCTCCTCCTCGTCCTCCTCCCGTTCTCACCCCTGGTCCTCCCCTCCGCGCCCCCCTCTTCCAACTCCAGAGACACCAGCTCCGCGGCGATGGCGCGGCGACGGCGCGGCGGCGGCGCGGCGGCGGCCTCGAGCTCTGCCTGAACATCTGGTGGAAGAAGCTGAACGCCGGGGTCAGGGTCAGGGAGTCGAGTCCTGTATCGAGGGGGAGCGAAAGAGCAGGATAGCAAAGAGCAGGGTAGAGAATCGGCTCACGTGGCTCGGTTTCATGGCGTCTAGTGGCGCTGGGAGGCGCCCATGCATCGAGGAAGATTTCAACAGACTGCGTACCCCCACTTTCCCTATTCTACCCTTTCGTTTGGCCCGACTGTAACGAAGGGGGTGCTTCCGAATGGACCCACAATGTTGGGCCTGACCCAGGGATATACTGCAGGGGGCGTCCATCCTCGATAGGGGCTGCATCCGAATCCGAGAAGTGCCCTGTGTCTTCCGGGAGGGCTCAGCAAACAATCTTCTCAGAAGGCTGGGGAGGACTTCCGAGCCTTCTGAGAAGGCCCGCCCCTTCTCACTTCCCCCCCTCGCTCGCCTCCGGAATTAGCCATGGCTGTTCTTGGAAAGGCCGGGGGGAGGGGGTGCGAGAAAGTCGCCTGCTCGGGGGTTGCTAAAGGGGTCCCTGGCCCAAGGCGCCCTCAGCCTTTCGCTCCATCCTGGAGCCCCTGGGGCCCTCTGGGCCTCGTGCGGGGTGCTCTGGAGGCCGTGGGGGGGCTTCCTTGGAAATCCTGGGGGGCACCTTGGGCCAGGGGCACTTCTAGCGACACCCGACCTGCGAGCCCTGGCCCGCCAGAGGCGGAGGAGGAGGAGGAGGAGGAGGAGGAGGAGGAGGAGGAGGAGGAGGAAAGCAGAAGGAGGAGGAGAAGAGGGAGGCGGAGGAGGAGAGGAGGAGGAAGCAGAAGGAGGAGGAGAAGTAGGAGGAGGAAAAGCAGAAGGAGGATGAGAGAAGAGGGAGGCGAGGAGGAGGAGGAGAAGGAGGGAGGAGGAAAGCAGAAGGAGGAGGCGAAGAGGGAGGCGGAGGAGGAGAGGGAGGAGAGGAGGAGAAGGAGAGGGGAGGAGGAAGCAGGGGAGAGGAGGGGGAAGGGAGGCGGAGGAGCCCCCCAGGGGGGGGGGGGGGGGTGGGGGGGGGGGGCGGCGGCGGCGGAGCGGGGCGGTTCGGGCGCGGGCGCGGGCGAGCGGCCGCCTCGCGGGCGTCCGTTGCTCGGGGGGCGGCGGCGGGGGGCGGGAGGAGGCAGGGGGAGGGCGAGGGGCTCGCAGCGTCCGGCCGTCCGTCCGTCCGAACTCTTCCTCCTCCTCCTCCTCCTCCTCCTCCCTCCCCTCCTCCTCCCTCCTACCTCATCCTCCTCCTCCTCCTGCTCCTGCTCCTCCTCCTCCTCCTCCTCCCTCCTCCCTCCCTGTCCTCTCCTGCTCCTGCTCCTCCTCCTCCTCCCTCCTCTCCTCCTCCTTCCTCCTCCTCCTTCCTCCTCCTCCTCCTCCTCCTCCTCCTCCTCCTCCTCCTCCTCCTCCTCCTCCTCCTCCCTCCTCCTCCTCCTCCTCCCTCCCTCCCTCCCTCCCTCCCTCCTCCCTCCCTCCCTCCCTCCCCTCCCTCCCCCTCCCCGGGGACGCCGCGGACCAAAGGGGCGGGGCCAGCGGCCGCCGTCCGAGGCCCAGCACGCCGTCGAAGGCGAAGAGGCCGAACGGGTCCGACGTCATCTGCCGCGCGCGCACGGCGCGCGCACGGCGCCAACCACGCCGTCGACGACTGAGACGGCGACGGGGACGACGACGACGCCGCCGCCGCCGACGACGACGTCGAAGACGATGTCGACGACGACGACGTCGAAGACGATGGCGACGACGGCAGTGACGACGACGGTACTGACGACGACGACGACGACGACGACGACGACGAAGACGACGACGACGACAACGACGACGACAACGACGACGACAAC
Source organism: Prorocentrum cordatum (assembly GCA_963575745.1). Classification (NCBI taxonomy): domain Eukaryota; class Dinophyceae; order Prorocentrales; family Prorocentraceae; genus Prorocentrum; species Prorocentrum cordatum. The sequence continues at coordinate 17,639 of CAUYUJ010004518.1, forward strand.
GACGACGACGACGACGACGACGACGGGCGACGACGGGCGACAAAGACCCCGAGAGCCAAGCGCACAGCTCCGGGTCGGTGGCCAGACGCCAGTGCCTCCATCCCTCCTCGACCCTTCCCTCACCCCCTCCTCCTGCCATCCCAGCTCCAGTCATCCCTCCCTGCCCCTCTCCTCCATCCATTCTCAAGAAGAAAAACCAGGCATGCTCATAAATTCTTGACGGTCCGCGCGGATGTCTTGGATCTTCCCTGGACCCCCTCCCTGGCGCGCTTCGCGCGCGCAAGGGGCGGCGCCTGAGGCGCCGCCGGGGGGGGCCCAGCGCGGATCCAAGAAATCCGCGCGGAGCACAACAATTTTTATGTTTGGTGTTCTTTGTCTTCGATCCTCGACCCTCCCATACAGTGAAGGCCAGTCCACAAGAAACTCTCCACGAGAAACCCAACCCTGAGACCCCAGGACGTCCATTGGTTTTTGGTGTGGGAGCGTCACGCTTGCCATTGCTGAACCACCGAAACTCAAGAAACCCAGGGCACCCTGGAGGCAAGCAAGGTGCTTCTTGGCATGGGCCTCCACTGTATGGCGTTGTTATGTATTCGCTCCTCGACCCTCCCGTGCATCATCCTTCCGCCTCTGCTCCCGCTCGCCTCCTCCGCCCACCCACCCACCCCTCTTCCCTCCCTCGGGGCCCTGCAGCCTCTCCCCGTTGCGGGCAGGCGGAAGCGTGCCCCCTCCTGCCCCTGCCAGCGGCAGCATTGGCCGGCCACCCTGGCCTCCGTCGCGAGGACGACGTGCAGCGCGACGCAGTCCTCCACGCGGCCCGGAGGTGGGAAAACCAAAAGGCACAGATGCCGCTACTCCCCCGACCTCTCCCAAGGTGCGTTCTGAATTGGATGTCGAGGACAATCCAGCGGTGGCGACGAGGGCCTCCCAGGAGGCCCCACATGGCGAAAACGAGGAAGGGCAGCGGTAGCTGCCCCCCTTCCTCTTCCGAGGAGGGCAAGGCCAGGCATTCGGGCAGGGAAGTGCAGAAGAGGGAAGAAGAGGAAGGGAATGGAGAGGGCAACGAGGGGGGACGAGGATGACGAGGATAACGAGGGTAACGAGGAAGGGGAAGGACAACGGGACGACGGGGGAGGGATGGCGAGAGAAGGGGAGAGGGGAAGGTCGGGGGGAGGAAGGGGGGAAGGGGAGGGCAAGCAAGAGCGAGCACGGGAGGAGGGAGCAGGGAAGTCCAGGATGGTTCCAGAGTGCCTCTGATGGACACGCTCCGCTGTGGAGGAGGGAGGAGGAGAGAGGAGAGAGGGGGAGGGAGGGAGTAGGGAGGAGAGAGGAGGCAGGAGGGAGGAGGAGAAGGAGGAGAAGGAGGAGGAGGAGGAGGGAGAGGAGGGGGGGGGCAAGCTAGGCGCGCTCGCGTCATTTCAGTCGTCATACCCCTCCATCCCAACCCTTACCATGGCGCAGATCTCCTCTGTATGCGCACAGGGTGATGTCGAGCGAGGCCACAGCATAGTATGGCGTAGAAGAGCGCGGCAGAGCAGAGCATGTCATAACATGGCGTGGCATTGCGTAGTGCAGAATTGCATCACAAAGCGTAACACCGCAAAGCATGGCCTCGCACAGCGGAGCACAACGCAACATCGTAGCATGGCATGGCACCAGATGCCTTGGAGTGTAAATGACCCGTGTACGAAAAGAGAAGGCCTGACTGCAATTCCAGCTCCATGTCCTGCGCAACCGTGCTTGCGCTTTCGAATGCCAAGTGCCGTCTGGTAGGGGTACTGTAATAGCGTAAGGCCCCCCCTTCCTTTCGACACTCTGCCATGCGTTCCCCGAGCCCCCCTTCAAATCTCCCTGGGCTCCCCGAACAGCTCTGCACAAGGCGCGGCGGATTGCCGAAGACTTTCGGACGCTCCAGGGAACGCACAGAAATTGCCGACGGCTGAAACGACGCAGACGACGACGGCGGCGGCGGCTGGGGAAGCTGCGGCGGGCGAGGACGAATGTCAGGGAATATTACGGCGGGCTGCCAGGCTCGATGGTTTGGCTTCCTTGAGCAATCGGCTCACACTGGGCCCCTGGACACCTCACGGGGTCAAGTCAGATCGGCGCTTCCCAGCCGGATCGTTTTTTGAAGGCCCCGAGGGGGCTTTACGGCCCAGAAGATCAACGAATCGACACCGAATGTGAAATCACTTCCGATGGTCATTTCAGGTTGCAATTCTTTAGGTTTGAGGCTTATTTGGAAGGACTGAAAACCATGCCGAGGCATGGCGCTGGAAATACTGACGCCAACGTTTCAGCGGGAGCACGATTCGGAACGATCGGAAGCGCGGAAATGAGGCCAGCGCTGCAGCGGGAACGCGATTCGGAGGACGCGTAGCCTGACGTAGCATGGCGTGGCGAAGCCCCCCAAAGGGGGGGGGCTTCTGCGGACCCAGAAATCAACGAATCGACACCGCATGTGTAATCACTTCCAATGTTTTTTGTCGGGGAGGGGCAAATTTAGGTGTTGGGCCTTATTTGGAAGGACCGGAAACCATGCCGTGGCACGATGCTGGAAATAATGACGTCAACGTTTCAGCGGGAGCACGATTCGGAACGAGCGGAAGCGCGGAAATGAGGCCAGCGCTGCAGCGGGAACACGACTCGGAACGAGCGGTAGCCCGAAAATGCAGCCAGCGCTTCAGCGAGAGCAACATGCTGGAAAAAACAAAAACCTAACTCCCGGGAGTACTGTGTAAAAACCAGTTCGCGGAGGGGGGGCGGACATTTCCCGGAGGCCACCAGGGGAGCGAGTAGAGTAGTATTCATATTGAGTAGTTGTTGAGGGAGGAGAGAGGACGGAAGATTGCGGAAGGAGAGGGGAAAGAAGGATGAGGAGGATGGAAGGCTGAAGAGGGTGGGGGGCGAAGAAAGAGCATGGCTGCTTGGGAGAAGCAAACGTACTCCAGCATGTTGCAAACCTCATGCGCAGATGATGTTCTCACGCACTGTCATCAGATGTCGCCCGCAAGGCACCCCTGCTAAAAACCGTGCACTCGACACTGTATTAAGCTGCTCTTCCCACCCCTTTATGATCTTCAGCTTCCTCCTCCTCCTCCACCGCCACACAGTTTTTCGGATGTCTCATCCTGCTCCCGCTGCTCATGCTGTCCTTCCCTTCCTTCATGCGCTCCTCCCACTCCTCCTCCCCTTTCCGTCCTCCTCCCCCTCCTCCTCCTCCTCCTCCTCCTTCCCCCTCCTCCTTCTCCTCCAACTCCTCCTCCTCCTCCTCCTCCTCCTCCTCCTCCTCCTCCTCCTCCTCCACTCCTCCGCCTCCGCCTCCTCCTCCTCTCCTCCTCCTCCTCCTCCTTCCTCCCTCTTCCTCCCTCCTCCTCCCTCATCTCCTGCCCCTCATCCCCCTCCTCCTCCTGCTCCTCCTCCTCCTCCTCCTCCTCTCCTCCCTCCTCCTCCTCTTCCTCCATCCCTCGCCCCTCCTCCCTCTCCTCCTCCCGCCCATCCTCATCCTGCTCCTCAAACAACTTTCCTCCTTTTCCTCCTCCTCCTCCTCCTCCTGCTCCCTCCTCCTCCTCCTCCTCCTCCTCCTCCTGCTCCTCCTCCTACCCCTCCTGCCAACACTGCCGGCTGAGGTCGGCGGGCTAGGGCAGCACCTGCGCGGTGCCCTGGGGGAGCGCGATCCTGCTCAAAGCCGCCATGTGCCAGGGGTGTGTGTGGTCCCGTAGCACGGTGGGGTCCTGTCCGCCCAGCGCCAGCGTGCCACACTCGGATCACCCTTCGTCGCAGACGCTGGGGAGGCGCATGGATGCGTGCCACCAGCTCCCGCTCCTTCTCGTTCCCTGTGCCCGGCACGGCAGCGAGGGGAGTCCAGCGTCCCCGGCCTGCGCGGCAGGCGGGTGGCTTGGGGCGGCGCGTGCGGCGATGTCATCCATGGGGTTGAGCTTGCGCCGAGCCCACTTTTGCCTGGTCAGTGTGGGCAGCGTGCGGCTTTTGTGAACTCCTCCCCTGTCTTTTCCCATGTCCCCACAGGGCCTTGTCGAGAAATATTGCTGACTTCATCCTGAAGGCGTGCCGCCTTGCAGCGGCGGGAATCCCCCCCTGGGGAGCACGGATAAGGAGTGTTGCTGACATGCCTCTCGCTTGAAGGCTTGAGCAGGTGGGCTGAGAGTTGAAATCCCTTCGCCAGCAGAGGTGCACACTAATGCGGCATTGCGGGGCCATGTCTCACCAGGGGTCGCGGTGCCTAGTGCGGGGTGGCTGCGCTTCGTCGCGGGTGCGTGCACTGAATCGCTTTCGGAACAGGCCAAACGAATCCTACTGTATAACTCGTCTCCTCCTCCTCCTCCTCCTCCTCCTCCTCCTCCTCCTCCTCCTCCTCCTCCTCCTCCTCCTCCTCCCCCCCCTCCTCCTCCTCCTCCTCCTCCTCCTCCTCCTCCTCCTCCTCCTCCTCCTCCTCCGCCTCCTCCTTGTCCTCCTCCTCCTCATCCTCCTCATCCGCCTCCTCAGTCTCCTTTTCCTCCTCATCATCCTTCTACATCTACACAGATTCCTCCTCGCCCCGTGCCCCTCCTCTATACATTCCTCTTCCGCTGGCAAAAAGAACGCGGTTCCCGAGGGACTGGACCTGGACCCCAAGGGGAGGCTCGCCCAGACCAGCGTGTCGACCCGAGCCGTTTTATGTTGACGGCCCCAGGTGAGCGAGCGAAAAAAACATGTTAAAACTGCTCGGCCGTCGCTGCTCGCGTGTCACTCAACAAGTGTATCCCAAGCCCCAAGTTTTCGACACCCGCCCTTTTCGTTTTCGATCGTACCCCCTCTGGCGGTATATCTCGCGTGCCTGCCACGTGTAGTTGGAGCTGCCTCCAAAACAGGAGGAAGAGGAAGAGGCGCGGCGAAAAGGAGAAGGGTGAGAGCGAGGAAAGGAAGAGGAAACGAGAAAGGATGGGAGCAACGGGGCAGGGAGGATGAATAAAAGGCGAAGAAGATTAAGGAGGATTGAGGGCGAAGAAGATTGAGATTGAGGATTGAGGGTTGAGGGTGAGAAGAGCGGAACCATTTAGTTTGGTAACCGGGCTCTGACGGGCGGGTTGGGCAGGCGGGCCCTAATGGGCGGGTCGGGCGGGCGGGGCATTGAAACAGGCGGGAAGGCTTCCAAGCACGCGGACGGGCTGACCCTGGACGGGCAGGTCGAGTGAGCGGACCCTAACGGGCGGGTCGGGCGGCAGGCAGGCTTCAATCAGGCAAACGAGCGAACCCTAAGGAACGGGTCGGGCTGGTCGGGCGGGCGGGCCAGAATGGGCGGGCTTGGCGGGCGGAACATTGAAGCGAAGTTTGCAAATTACAAACAAAAACGGGCGAGAGCACGAGCCCTGAGCAAATCGAAAATAGCTCTAGTGCGAGAGGGCGAATATTCCTCAGCGTCGAGGGCGCGGCGCCTGAATCCGCCGACCCCCGGTTGCCCGGGGTGAATCGGGGGCGCGCAAACATGGATTAGCGATCCATGGATTTGGTGCGCGGTCGCCAATTCTATGGATCGGGGGAGGTGCCCTCCCCACAGCGCGGCCGGTGCCGCCTCGCTCGGCAGCGGGAATCCGCTATTTCCCATGGAAACAGGACCCGTCGCTATCCACGCCACCTTAATCCATGCTTGCGATCGCCCGGGAAAAGGCGTGTGAGACAGTTGGATGTCCCCCTCCCCCGTTCCCCCTCGCCCAGGGTCTAAAATCCGATCAGAGGGGGAGGGTCTCCGGGCTCTCCAACGCCCCCCTGGGGCAACCGGAGCCTGCAAAAAGCTCCCAGACAGCCCACGAGCGCCAAGGCAGTCCCCAGAGAGCGTCGAGACGGCCCAGGGTAGCCCCACGACGGTCGAATATGGCTTCGAGACGGCCCACGAGTCCCCCAAGACCGCCCAAGAGTGCTTCCAGAGAGCCGCCGAGAAAAGGCTCTGTGAGCAAGAATTGCCCTATTCCCCTGGGGAAACGTATATTTTTAACACACTCGCCTTTTTCGTTTTGGCAGCGTCTAAGCTGGCCAAAAAGAGCCCCAAGACCGTTTCAAGACAGGTCACGAGACCCCAAAAAGCCCAAAGACGGCTCAAGAGGGCCCGAAGACGGCCCCAGGAGCACCCGAGACGGCCTACGAGGGCAAAAGCGAACTGTCAGTTCGAACCTTCCCCCAAGATGACCCCAAGCCCCCATGTGGAGGTCACCGAGGCGCCCCGAAGAGGCGCTAAGAGGCCTCTAAAAAGCCCCCACAAGGCCCCCGAGAAGCCCCTGGGAAGCGCCAAAAAGCACCGCAGGTGTCACAATGAGCCTTCCAAGCTGCCCCTGAGAAGCATCCAAAGCACCCCTCATATGCATCCACGCGCCTCTTGACCCACTCCATTCCTTCCACGAGCGCTGCACGCTCTCACTGCACCTACACATTCCGTGGACGCTCCCCCATGGCCGTCACGAGACCCCAACATCGCCCCCATGCGGTTCCCAGAACGCTTCACGATTGACTCCCACAGCCTTCCTTTAGCCCTGCCCACAGACTCCCACAGGCATAGACGCGGAGACCGCCCACCCACGTTTGCAAGGGTAAAACACCGCGCGACATGCTCGGGCCCAGCCTTCAGAACCTTCAGACATAGACCGCCTGGCTCCGAAGGCTCTAAGAGAGCAGACAGCCCCAAAATAATCGAGACACGACAAAATGTAGCCCTCATGCTCCGAATGACTTCCGCGACCGTGCATTACTCTGTCTTTTTCTGGGGGTCTGCGGAATGGCGTGAGCCACTCGAATAAAGTGGAAGGATGTCCTGAACGAGGACTCGATTCCTGAGCAAATTGAAAGAAAGTCCCGCGCGGAAGCCAGTTTCTTGCAAACTGCGGGCCAGGAGCGCAGTCTCAAGCTCCAGACTTTCCCTGATAAAGAACCAGGTGCGAGCCCCAGAGGGGGCACTTCAGTTGAAAGATCACCGAGGAGTGCTAAACCATACGTAGTATCCAAAAATGACAAATGCTAATACTAACAAGCATTAACGATCTGGACATGCCCTAAAGGCACCTCAAGGGAAAATAAGTCGAAGTAGGTTTTAGATAAGGATAAAGTAACTCTAGCTGGGATGCTGCAAGTAGCGTGTAGATAACGATAAAGTAACAGGTATTTGCGCCATCGAACACGGAGTAAGCCTACGGATGACAATATGGCGCACAACTTCGTGGGGCTTGAAGACCCCTGGATCGCGTCCTGCAGTTCGATGGCCTTGCCCCGCAAAGCTGATGCATTCGAGGCGTTCAGCGCCGCTACGGCAAGAAAAAGCTAGGAGGAGGAGGGGCGGGGGAGAGGGAGGGGGAGGGGCGGGACAGAGGACGGAAAGGAGAGGGGGAGACGTGAGACGAGAGGAAGGTGAGGGGGTGAGGAATAGGGGGGAGGAGGGGGGGGGGGGAGGGGGGGAGGAGGGGGCAGGTAGGGTGGGAAGGGGGTAGAGTAAGGGTCGGCAACGGCGGAATGGCCGACGGGAAATGGGGAGGGAGGGCGGGGGGAACGGGGCAAGGAGCGGCGAACGAGCGGGGAGAGGCCAGACGAAAGATCGATGAGACATCAGACGTGAGATCGTTCGCGCACTACCTCAATATAGGTATCCAGGCGGCGGCGCCGCGGTCCAGAAGAACGCTCCGAGGGGTGTCCAGCCCCACCGATCACGTTGTTATCACGTCCACCCCATCCTCAGTCATCGAGCTCTTCGCCGAGCCCTCCCCCCCCTCCTCCCCCCTCCTCCCCCCCTCCTCTCCCCTCCCCCTCCTCCCCCCGTCCTCTTCTTCGCCCTCCCCCTCCTCCTCCTCCCGCCCCAACCGTCCGCCCCCTCCCGTGCATATGCCGCCCTTCCCCGCTTGTGCCATTAGAGATGGCACGCACCCCTCGGAGGAGAGCAAAAAAAAACGGCGAGCTGGCCAGGCGCCGCCTCGAGGCGAGGCGGAGGAGGGGCAGGAGAGCGCGACGAGGAGGAGAACGGGGCGGACGAAGAGGAGGGAGACGATCGCGGCGGGGGAAGCCGTGGAGGGGAGTCGGGGGCAAGACGCGGGGGGAGGCGGCCAACGATGCGCCGACGGGGGGGGGGGGGGGGGGCGTCGGCGAAACTCGACGCCCGCCGTCGAAGCGGCAACCGCCATCCAGCCAATGTCGTCTAGGCCCACCTTTACTGAAAAACGCATCCTCCGACTTCCGTGGAAATCAATTCCTAAACCTCCCCCTGCCCCC
>CAUYUJ010004518.1:25979-69248 GCA_963575745.1 Prorocentrum cordatum
AAGCTGAATCTGGCGGAGGTCTCCACCCCACGGGCGCTGATCCCCAGTCGGAGAGGGGCTGCAAGAAGGAAGATGGACAAGCAGAGGTGGGAGTGCAGAGGGGAGCTAGATATACAAAGAGGGCAGCACCAACTGGCCGACTCAATCCGAGTCCGAGGAGTACCCGCTGGAAGCCGCAAAGCCTGGGTCGTCGAGATCAATGGAAGACTCGGCATATTCAAGGGATTCGTGCTCCGAGAAGAGAGGCAACACCACCTCGCGCGGCTCCGCGTTCGGCGAGTCCTGGTCCACGGCTGCGCTCGGCGGGCTGGTGGAAGGCCTCGGCAGCTCTCCTCCGAAGTCGAGGGGCGCGGGCAATCCATGCAAAGGCGCAAGGTGCTCGTCGCGGAGCACGTCCTGCAAGGCCATCGTGGCGTAGGACTGGGCGACGGGCCTGGCGTCTGGCAGAGGAATGGCCTTCGTGTACTTATTAGGCTGTGGGTCAGGCACACGTGCAGATCTGCGACGCGGACGATCGGCCGACATGTCGGACTCCCAGCTCACGTGCCCCCCGAAGGTCAGCGTGGCGTCAGAGTCGTGGCGCGTGGTGTCGTCCTCCGAATGGTTGGGGCCCGCGTCCACAAAGCTATGCGGCGCCGAGGCAGACCTGGTCTGCGCGGAGCCGCGCGCCGCAGTGCCATCGATGCCGAGAGCCTGCTCAACTCTGCGAAGGCGCTCTTCCAAATCAAGAATGCGTTCCTCGGCCTGCCCGATCTTGTAGAATGCCTCCCGCCGTCTGCCCCCCCGCCCCCAATCCCAAATCCCGACATGCCCCGCTCCCCCTTTCGTTCCGAAGGGGGGGGAGGGGCGGGGCGCGTCGGGTTCGGGGAAAGGGGGCTGGAGCAGAGGATGGCAAGCAGAAAAAAAATGAGATGGCAGGAAGCAGAAGGTCGGAGGGGCAGAGGCGAGCGGGCAGGCGGGCAGGGGCAGACGGAGAGAAGGAAGGAGCGAAGGGCAAGGTACCCTTGTCACCCCCTGTCTCACCAAAGAAACTCTCTCCCCGTCCTCGGCCGCGAGCAGCCGCTGGCGAGAAGGAGGGCGGACCCCCTCGAGATCAGCGCTGTCGTCGCGGCCGCGCACAAGTGGACGATGGCTGCTGGGCGATGGGCTGGCGCCCACCTGCCTCTGCGCCGACATCGCAAAGCGGAGGGCTGGCCGCGAAGCGGGCGGGTCGCTAGCTGAGGAGGTGGGGCCTGGTGCACAGAGCCTAGAGTCTAGAGCCGAATCCACAACAGACGACAACCACTTGCTGCATCGCCCATTTCTGAGCCGCCCTCCATCTGTGTGTTTTGCCCCCCTGTTCCCGCCACCCCACCCCCCCACCGGCTACGCCAGAGCAGCCCCGCGCCCCCCCCCCCCCCCCCAAGAAAGCGAGCCGCAAGACGGCCGCGGGAACGACCCACGCGACGCCGCTTCCAGCGGAGAGTGGGCCACATCGGGCGCATCTCGGGACCTATCGCGAGCCCTGCGGCGAAGCCGCTCTCGGTGTTCCCTAACATCCCAAGACGGCCTGACCGAGCACGAACCGATTTTTCGCGCGTGGGGCCCAAGAAGTAAAACGTAGAAAACCCTCCAAATCAACATCGAATGTTCGTGGTGCAATCAATCATTTGGCACAATGCATTTGATGCGCTCTAGGTCGCGCCGCCCACGTGGAGAACCGACGCAACCACGGCCGCCGCCCGCGACCGCCACCCACCGCCCGCCACCGCCGCCACCAACACCCCCCCAAACCACCTACCGCCGACCTTGGAGCCCAAGAAGTCCACGCGTGGAGTTCTTGGAGGCAACAAGAGAAGGAGGAGGATGAGCCCAAAAAAACCCACATATGGATTGCTTGGGACCCAAGAAGTCCACACGTGGATTTCTTGAGCCCCCCAAACCCACATGTCGACTGCTTGGAGCCCAAGAAGTCCACGCGTGGATTTCTTGGAGCCAACGAGGAGGAGGAGGAGAAGGATGGGCCCAACAAGTCACATGTGGACCTCTTGGAGCCCAAGAAGTCCACATGCCGTGTTCTTGGGGCCACGGAGGAGGAGGGGCCCAAAAAGCTCACGCGTGGATTTCTTGGAGCCCAAGAAATCCACATGTGGATTTCCTGAGCCAACAAGAACCACATGTGGACTCCTTGGAGCCCAAGAGGTCCACACGTGGGTTTCTTGGAGTCAACGAGGAGGAGGAGGGGCCCAACAAGTTATTTTTTTGACTTCTTGGGGCCCAAGAGGTCCACGCGTAAAGTTCCTGGAGGCAACAGGAGGGGGAGGAGAGGCCCAACAAGTTCACGTGTGGAATTCTTAGAATCCAAGGAGTCCACCTGTGAATTTCTTGGGCACAAAAATCCCACATGTGGGCCCGCTGGGGCCCAAGACAGGTCCGCGCGCAGCTTTCTTGGGGCCGACGAGGAAGACGGGGCGCCCAACAAGCCCACATGTGGACTACTTGGAACTCAAGAAGTTCACGCGTGGATTTTCTGGAGGCAACAGGAGAGGGAGGATGAGCCGAAAAAAGCCCACATGGGCCCAAGAAGTCCGTCCCTGGGCTTCTGAGCTCAAAAACCCAATTGTGGGCGCAGTGGAGCCCAAGAGAAATCCACGAAATGTGGATTTCTAGGCGTCAAAGAAGGGGGGGGGGGGGGGGGGCAACAAATCACATGTGGACTTCTTGGAGCCCAAGAAGTCCACATGCGGAGTGGAGGAGGAGGGGCCCAACAAGCTCACATGTGGATTTCTTGGAGCCCAAGAAATCCACATGTGGATTTCCTGAGCCAACAAAAACCACATGTGGACTGCTTGGAGCCCAAGAAGTCCACACGTGGGTTTCTTGGAGTCAACGAGAAGGAGGAGGAGCCCAACACGTCAACACGTGGACTTCTTGGGGCCCAAGAAGTCCACACTTGAAGTTCTTGGAGGCAACAGGGGGAGGAGGGGTGGGGTGGGGGGGGGCGGGCGGGAAGCGCTCGTTACGTGTGGATCTCTTAGAGCCCAACGTGTCCACACGTGGATTTCTCGAGCACAAACAATCCACATGTGGGCTTCTTGGGACCCAGGATGCCCACATGGCGATTTCTTGGGGCCGACGAAGGGGATGGCGGGAGGAGGGGGGGGGGGGGGGGGGGGGCGGGGGGGCAGAAATCCACGCGTGGACCACTTGGAGCTCAAGAAGTCCACATGTGGATTTCTCTGAGGCAACATGAAGGGGAGGAGCCCCAAAAAGCTCACGCGTGGATTTCTTGGACCCAACGAAATCCACGTGTGGACTGCTTGAGCCCAGCCAAGTCCACATGTGAGCTTCTTGCAGCCGAAGAAGTCCACATGTGGATTTCTTGGGGCCAGTGAGGAGGATGATGGGGTGTCCAACAAGGCCACGCGTGGACTTCTCGGAGCTCAAGAAGTCCACATGTGGATTTTTTAAGCCAAGCAAGCATACACGTGGACCTCTTGGAGCCAAAAAAAAACACATGTGGATTTCTTGGGGTCTACGAGGGGAAAGAGGAGGGCCCACCAAGTCTACGTGGACTTGTTGGGGCACAGGGGTCCACGCGTGGATTTCTTGAGGGCAGCGCAAACAATGATGGCGAGCCAAAACAACACGCGTGGAATTCTTGGAGTTCTAGACAGCGACCTGTTGATTTCTTGAGCACAAAATCCACATATGTACTTCTTGGCAACAGGAAAGTACACATGTAGATTTCTTGGGGTCGGCGAGGAGGAGGATGAGGAGGAGGAGATCAACGCGTCCACATGTGCACTTCTTGGGGATCAAGAAGTCCACGCGCGAAGTTCCCGAAGGCAACAGGGGGAAGCTGGGGGGGGGGGGGGGGCAGGGGGGGGGGGGGGGCAGGGGGCCCGCGTGGACTTCTTGGCGCCCAAAGAAGTCCATATGTGGATTTCTTGAGCCCAAACAATCCACATGTGGACGTTTCGATTTTTGGGGCCCAAGAAATCCACGCATGAAATTATTGCGGCCAACGAAAAAGAGGAGGAGGGTGATGGGAAGGAGGAGGAAGAGGCGCCCAAACAAACCACATGTTGATGTCTTGGAGCTAAAGAAGTCCACACGTGGATTTCTTGGAGGGAACAGGAGTAGGAAGAAGCCCAACAAGTCAACATGTGGATTTCTCGGAGCCCGATGAGTCCATATGCGGTATTCTTGGAGTCAACGGGAGTAGGAGGAGGGGGCCTGAGCAGGGCGGGGGGGGGGGGGGCCGAGGGGGGGCCCAAGAAGTGTGCCTGGAGGGCCCCGAGAGCGCCCCGTGCACTGCCCCGACCCAGCCCTTGGGGCCCTCCTGGGGCCCTCCTGGGGCCCTCTTGGCTTTGGGGCCTCTGGTGCCCTTTTGTGGCCCCCATTGGAGCCCTCTCGGTGCCATCTTGGAGTCCACCCTGGGGGCCGAAATCCAGAGTGCTCCGACCGTTCAACCTCCTGGTGTGAGTCGTTCGGGCCCCTCTTCCTACTCCTCCTCCTCATCCTCTTTCTCCTCCTCCTCCTCCTCCTCCTCCTCCTCCCTCCTCCCCGTCGTCCAAGGGGCCATCATCCCCCTCCTTCGCCCTCCTCCTCCTTCCTCGTCTCCCCCTCAGGTCCCCCCCCCCCCCCCACCCCCCGCTTGGAGTCGCCTTAGATATGTTGCAATATGCCCCCAGATGTTCCAACGCCACTCCCCCGTATCGTATCACCCATATACACCTCACCTATGTGCTCGATCCATACATATAGATACATTCGTGTGTGCATATATGTGTATATAGGAACAACAATACACATTTGCACACATACCGATCACAACTATATACATGTTACAACGCATTACATACATTAACTTATATAGTGCGCAATGCATCAATAGCGCCACGTATGCATGTGGAATGCGTCGCCCACCCCCAGCACAACATGCCTTATAAGCGCGACGATGCAAACATATGCAAAGTGAGCGGCGATGCTGGCACATGCAAGCCCCTCCCCTGCCGACCTCTCGGGCCTGCTCGAGCTCGTCGATCAGGTCGTCGAGCTCGTCGTCGAGGCCATCTGCGTGCTCCGCGCGGCCGCCGCCGACGATGCCCACATCAGCATGAGCGGCGTCGTCCTCGACGTCCTCGGCGGCGTTGCCCTCCAAGGCCAAGTGCGGCGCGGCGGGGGGCGCGTGCGCTGGCGCGGCGGCCCTCGCCCTAGCCGCAGCTGGCCGCGGCCAGAATGGTAGATCGCCAAATCCACCCAGTGGCAGCACAGGTACAGTGCGAGGTGCAACGTCCGCAACAGGCCTGCTTGAACATTCAAGAACGTACCCGCTGATCGTCCAGCGCGGGCAATCCAACAAGAATCCCAAAGCGCTGTACAACGACTTGAACTCCAAACATGTTTTGATGTTCACTCTGTCGGCTCTCGGCGGTAGCTCGGCCAACGGGCCGACGGGCTTCGCCCTCATGAAGGTCGGGCGGTACGGCGACCAGTACATGGGGCCCACATGGAGCCAGACTTCGAGACCTAGCCCGAAAAGCGCATCATCGATATCCTCGTCATCGTCTTGCACAAGTAGCTTGACTACGAGCCTCCCGTCGTCCACCAGTGAGCGCTCGTAGGAACCTGGGCGGGTCCAGATCTTCAGGGATTGCAAGAAAGCGGCGATGCGCCCAGACAGCTCTTTGCCCCTGCCTGCGCACACGCACATCTCAGCATTGCAGCACGCGGTGAACTCTGCCTTCTTACCAAGCTGCTCACTCGGAGACGCATCGTGCCGAATAAAATCGTGGGCCCACTCGTTGAAGGACTCCAGCGCTTGGCAAACCCCGCTTGTCTTGTACTTGGGCGCCGCCCATGCCACAGAGCGCCTGATGTCGCCAGCTATGTCGTAGTCGGGTTCCACAACACGTAGCTGTCCAGACGCTGGAACCGCAACGAACTCCATGCCGCCCGCAACTTCCGATATACTCTTCATCTCGCCGGCGTGGTCCTTGCCTTTGCCGTCGCAGAACTCGCGGATGGCCTTGATGTCAGCACCCAAGGTCGCCCGTGACCTTTCCCGTCTTGCCCTGGCCACTGCGCGGCAAGACGTGAGCGCCTCGTCGAGCGGTGGAATATGACCTTCAACGTCGCGCAAAACAAAATCCACTGAATTGCAATCTATGTCCTGGATGGCTGCATGCGAGATCGCGTGTCTCCTCGCCGCTCGCAGGGCCTCGGAGGGCGTCGAGCCGAACGATGAACGATGAGCCCCCGCGCCGCCATTGCCAGCAAGAGTTGCAGCCTCCCCTACAGCCTTCAGCCTCTCCTTCTCGTCGTGCGGTAGGTTCGAACTCAACTGCCCACGACGCAAAGTCGGCGTGTCCACCAGTTGCCAACAGCCTCTGCCTACAATACGCCCTCCATGCGCCGCCAGGCCGAAACTGCTTTTTGCCATCGAGCTCAGGTTTATCTCGCCGAACGGGAACAGGCTTCAGCTCATCGGTAAAATGCTGGCGTGCCTTTCTGGATCGGCTTTGACCGAACATCCAATCATTGGACATGTCCTTGAACGATATCTGGGGTAGGTGTGCTGATGCGGTTTCCACAGCCCGCCGAATTCTGGCAAAAGCTCTCTCCTGCGGCCCGTTGTCACCTATAAACTTAGGCATCGCACAGGTCGCCCTGCAGATCAGGGTGTTCAGTTATGATTTGCAATGATATTTCGTCCATCAAGTGCTTGGACATGTTGCTAACTCTCCCTTTCGTCTGCGGAAGCTCCAGCGTGCGGAACAAGACCCAAGGAAAACCACGTCGCTGAGCTCGCCAAATGTACCCCACAGCACAGCCCAGCCGAGACAAAGTTTGAAACATGAGCGCCCTGAACTCTACGGTGCGGCAATTCTCGGGGATGCACGTCCACAACAAACTCTGGGAAAAGAGAGCCTCGATCTTCTGGTAACACGGAGCTTCCACGTCCCCCCGCGCCAGCACCAGCGGCGTGAAGTCGCGAACCAATAAATCTGTAGAGCCAGCCTGGATCTTGCGAGCTGCCTTCGCAGTCTCACGCCGCTCGAACGTTGGGCCATTGATGTAGAAGTTGAGCTCGCGCATTCCCCGAAGGGGCTCCATGGCGCTCCGCTGAAGCACAAGCAGGCCCAGCGGGTTGCAACGCCACCATTTCCAAGCAGCCGCCCTGTACTTGGCGTTCTTGATGGCGCCGTCCTCCGCGTCGTGCCCCTTCGGCTTCGGGTTGTCATGGCAATCCTCGCCGCCGTCGTCATCGCAGATCGCTGGGCCGCCAGCCTGCTGATGCCGTCCGACACGCATGCGAAGTGCATCCATCCCCCCTCGCCCATCGGGCACGGCGCCAACGGCGTGCCCGTGCGCCAACATGTGCCGTCTGAAAGCATGCGAAAAAACTCGATGGCACGCCTCGCCGATCGCGGTCTCGTCCGTGGCGGCCCCCCCGCGGCGCCATTTCGCCCCCTGGCACCGCGTCGGGACATGCAGCGCCAGCGCTGTGGACAACCCCGACGCCAGCACGTGGACGATGGCGTGCCTGTCGACCTCGTCGATGGCACCGTCGGTGACGTGGTAGCGCACGTGCTTGGAATCCCTCCAGTCACCGTTGGGAAGAGTCGACAACAACAGCTTGGCCATCATGTTCGACCGTTCGGTCGTGGAGCAGAACGTCCTGATGCACAACTTCCGATGCAAGGTCGCGAAGTCATCGCAAGGGCCCTCCATGATCACACACCTGTCCTCGACGCCATCATAAATGCACTTTTGCCAACACATCATATCGCCCGTCATCTGAAAGCTCAACTGATGATGAAGCATGCCGCGAACACTCTGATGCAGCAGCGCCATTGTTTTCTTGTAACCTACAGCAATCAAATGGCTCTCACAACTCTCACGGTGACGTGGCCGCCCTCGCAATTGACCGACAATTCTCTCTCCCTTCTCATTGGTACCATCACCATCTGTCATTGCAAACCTAGCCTTCGTCTTGAATATATCTGACCATGTGCTCGCGCCAGAAGCTCGAATCTGACTCAATGCCACGCACTCGGAGGCCCCCCGCCCCAGCAATCCCAAACTCGCACTCTTTGCAAAACAAATGACCGTTAATGAAGAGTCTATCGTGCACAACATCGTATACCTTAGTTTCGTCTGCATTGTCTTACAAACGCCTGAATAGCACGGGGTCTTGGTTGCAATCTGCGCTCTCTCTGGCGCTCGAAGGGCCAAGCTATTCTGACTATTCTGGGTCATGGAATCTGAAGGAAGCGCAACTTTGAAACCAAGAATTGATGCCTTGCCAGACAATGTTGCAGAGAAATCGGCAGCGCCGTAGCAGGCGAACTCCGCGTACATATGCAAGCACTCCGCTGGCAGAGTCAATACAAGCGATCTCTCCAACAATGTCTGAGTCATAGTGTCCATTACCGCAACTGCAGCACCAAGAGCATCTGTACATCGAACTGCTTTGTCTTTGGCAATATCTAGACCCTCGTTGCGTACAGCCTTGGGCTTCAATCGAGATGACGAAACAGAATCAAACGCATGTTTGGCCATCGCCAAATGGTCCTGATCAAGCTCCTTCTCGTCTGATGCTGCGCACAACTGGCGTACGGCATGCATGTTCCATACCAAAGTCGAGCTGCCCATGAAACCAGAGAATCTGGGCGGCACGACCTGCAACTTCGAGTTCGCGTCGCGGACGACGGCGGCCTGCTTCGCGAGCGCAGCGACGGCCTGCGGTGACAGCGCGGGCCGAGGCGTCGGCGCCCCCGCGACCGCCAACGCCATCGCCTCAGCAGGCAAGGCCGCCTCCTGGGCCCTCGGGGGCCTGCCGCGGCGCCTCTTGGGCGCGGGCGGCTCCGCCGCAAGGTCGGCGGCGGCGGGCGCCCCCAGCGCTGGGCGCACTGGCACGGCCAGCGAACCCAAGTCCCCCCAGCCGCGGCGGGCGGCGGCCTCGGCCGCTGACACCCCCGAAAACCGAGGGCGTCGAGGCGCCGCCAACTCTGCCAGGTCGCCCCACCCGCCGTCGGCGGCGGCCATGGCCGCGGGCGGCAGGGCGCAAGAAAAGGGTGGGAGGGGGACGTAGGGCGATGGGGGTAGACAAGGGGGCAGTTCCATGACGAGGGCGCGGTTCTGAGTTTCACGTAGGCCACCTTTTTTACCGCCCTCCGCCCTCTCAACGTCCCAACCGGACTTTGGCCATTGTTGCTCCTCCACTACGTCCGCCCCTTTCCCCCGTGCCTCTCCCCTACCCTTTCCTCCTCATTGTTCATTGCCCCCCTGTGCTCATGAGCTGCATTCCTCCTCCGCCTCCTCCTCCTCTTCCTCATCATCATCCCCACCCTTTTCCCGATTGCCATCTTCCCCCTCCACTCGTCGGCCTGCCCTCTCCCGTTTTTGTCGCTTGCCTGCTCACTCCCCCCCCTTTTTCCACGCCTCCTCCGCTTCCCCCCGCCCCCCCTTCCCCTCTCTTCCCCCGCCTCCTCGCCCTTCCCAGAGAGGTCGAGGGTGGATGGGGAAAAATGGGGGCTACTTCATTGGTGCGGAGGGGCGCGGAGCCCCGCGACGTCCGAGCCAGCGGCATCGGGCGCGCGCGGCAGAGGGGGCGAGAGAGTGGAGGATGGGGGACGTGGAGGAGGGCGGGGGGATGGAGAGAGGACTGGGGACGGGGGAGAGGATAAAATGGGAAGGGGAAGAGGGGGAAAAGGAAGGGGAAGGTGGACTGGTGAAAGGAGGATGGGTGGGAAGGGAGGGCACTGGAAAAGACGAAGGGACAGGGTGGGTGTGGAGGGAAGGGGGAAGGAGGAGAGGGCATGTAGGAGATATCTAGGCGCGCCCCACTGTCAGATTTATCGTCGTCAGAGCCAAACCCCTCGGACCCCAGGTTACTTTTAAGTTATCATATGTCATACTTAAGTACATATATCTAGAGTTAGTTTAAAGTTACTTAAACGCTACATTGATTAATTCCTGTGCACCCCAGGGTTTAGGGAAGTGCAGATCGTTAAAACAAGCATTACCCTGGCGACGCACCCAACCCCTGCGCAAACGCGGGGTGCAAATCGTTTAGGAAACTTTGTAAAGGGGCGATGACGGAGCGAGGGTTACATATGTCAGCAGGCGGAATTCGGGAGACTCGCAAGACACTGGCTACAGGACAAGGACTTGATAAAGCTGATAAGTTGCAATCCCTGAGCACCCCTAGCCACTTCGAAAGCGGGGATCTCATATCGCAGCCCATGAGAGATGGCGAGGTCCAACTTGAGTCTGCGGCGAGGTCCCAGAAACAATAACGGTTCGAGGATGATGTGATCGAGAGCCTGAGAGCAACTCACGAGGCATGAGGGGCGTCTCGTGGAGAGCAAGCTGTTTCTTTCCGCTTCGCCCCCTGCAAATGAGGTGCAAAGTGCCTTCATCTTTTACGTGGTACAACTCTTTACCCAGCGGGTTCCGAACAATTTGATGCAGCATAAACGCAGACACAGGTGATTGAACTACTACTCGCCAGGCTCCCTAAGAGCCCCCGCTGACGCGGCAGCAGCAACATGACGTGGAGAGCACGAGTGTGGCGACAAATGGAAGGTCGGAGGAAAGGGATGGCCTCACTGTACCGGGCCCCCCAGCAGGCCTCGAAAGTGGCGACAGTATCACAGATCGCAGCCCCCCAGGGATGGCGAGGTCTAATTTGGGTCCGCCCGTCGCCCTCACTGTGCAGGGCCCCCAGCAGGCCCCGAAAGTGGCGACAGTTTCACAGATCGCAGCCCCCCCAGGGATGGCGAGGTCTAATTTGAATCCGCGCGTGGCCCTCACTGTGCTGGGCCCCCCAGCAGGCCTCGAAAATGGCGGCAGTTTCACAGATCGCAGCCCCCCCAGGGATGGCGAGGTCTAATTTGAATCTGCGCGGGGCCCTCACTTTGCTGGGCCCACCAGCAGGCCTCGAAAATGGCGACAGTTTCACACATCGCAGCCCCCCAGGGACGGCGAGGTCTAATTTGAATCTGCGCGGGGCCCTCACTTTGCTGGGCCCCCCAGCAGGCCTCGAAAATGGCGACAGTTTCACAGATCCCAGCCCCCCCAGGGATGGCGAGGTCTAATTTGAATCTGCGCGGGCCCCTCAGCTGGGCCCCCCAGCAGGCCTCGAAAATGGCGACAGTTTCACAGATCGCAGCCCCCCCCAGGGATGGCGAGGTCTAATTTGAATCTGCGCGGGGCCCTCACTTTGCTGGGCCCCCCAGCAGGCCTCGAAAATGGCGACAGTTTCACAGATCGCAGCCCCCCGCAGGCAAGACAGGAAGAGGCAGGGAGGGAGGAGGAGGAGGAAGGAAGGAAGGAAGGAAGGAGTGGAGACCACACTGCTCTATTCAAAACGAATACCCGACCAAAGAGGGTTGGGAAAAAAACACAAAACAAAAGAAACGGGACCGATTTCCTGCATGGCGACCTCCTTTTCGATCGATCGACCGATGAAGACACAGTGGTCAGCCTGTGCGGGCCGAGAGAAAGGGAACTAAAACACTGCAGTCCTCCACCGGCTCCGAATGCAGAGCGCGCACAGGCGTGCGACACCTCCTCCTCCTCCTCCTCCTCATCCTCCTCCGCCGACTCCTTCTCCGCCTCATCCTACTCCTCACCATCATCAGCATCAGCATCATCATCAACATCCGTATCAGCATCAATATCGGCATCAGCATCGACAGCAGCATCAGCAACAACATCATAGTTAGCATCACTATCATAATCATCATCATCATCATCATCAACATCATCATCAGCATCGTCATCAGCATCCGTATCATCAGCATCGTCATTAGCATCCGCACCATCAGCATCATCATCATCAGCAGCAGCATAATCAGCAGCACCATCAGCAGCATCATCAGCATCATCGTCAGCAGCATCATCATGTTCATCATCAGCAGCAGCAGGAGTATCATAATCAATATCAGCAGCATCAGCATCAGCATCATCATCGTCGGCATCGTCATCACCATCATAATCACCACAACCACCAGCAACACCATCAAAATAGTTCCCCTCCCGAGCAGCCCAGAACAGCGCAGCGGCGCAACAACGACACAACAAAAGGTAGAACCGAACCCACCGAACGCAGCCGACAACAACGCCTCCGAACCACCCAGACCGAGGACACCCCTGTCCGCCCCCCTCGCTCATGAGGTCCTCCCCTCCTCCTCTCCACCCCTCTAGTCCCCCTTTTCCCCATCCCCACCCTCCATCCAGCTCCACTGGTCCAACTCTTCCTCCTCCTGACGCTGACGCCGTGGACAGTTCTGGGTCAAGCCATGGCCCTCTCGTAAGCCCCCCCCCTGCTTCTCATCCCCCCTGCTTCTCTTCATCCTCCTCATCCTCCTCCACCTTCTCCTTCACCTCTTCCGCATTCTCCGTCTCCTACCCCCCGTGTTTCTGCTGCACAAATTCCTCCTCCTTGGTCGCGCGGTCCATGCCAGGCTCCCCGAGGCACACCACCTCCCGCACAAACTCGCCCACCACCTCGCCCGTCCCGAAGGCAATGGACACCTGCTCGGGACGGCGGGCCAGCCAAGAAGTACAACGGAAGGACCAGCGCTCGGCTATGCGGACGAGTTCGATCCACCACGATTGAAATCGATGATCCGAGAGGACACGCGAGAGGACACAAGACCCTCCCGAGGGCGACATCGCCAAAATAATGTAAGAAGGCATGGGTCGCGAGGCACAGGACACAAGTGTACCCTCGATCTAGCAGGGTCGACCTACTCATCTGGGCCGACTGTACCCCATCGCGGTGACAGGAGGCCATTCTGCTTCCTGGTATGAGGCCTGCGATCCAGATTGGGTATCTGGGGCGCGGGCCTGAGCCAGGCAAAGAGCCTGACGACGAAATTAGGGAAAGGGGGACAGGTGGTCTCATCATCACAGGAACGTTCCTTCCACTCGTAAGAGGCACAAGGTCCAGGGCCCAGGCAAGGCGCGAGGCAGCAACGCTGTTCGGGGGCTCAGATTGCACTCTCCTGTGAAACCATTCCCGCGCGCATTGAAGGCTCCGCACCGCCTCCACAAGCTGAGGGTGCTCGTATTGCGCATACTCTAGCAGGGGAGGTTGCGCCCCCTGGGGTTCTCTGCCAAGGCGGCCATGGCTTTACAATACCGAGGACGCTGTTCGTTAGCTCTGGCTCTCTGCTGACTGGCTGACTTAGGTAAACCCTTGCAGACGGTGCAGATCTAGTAGCCCCTACTCCTCCTACTCCTACTCCAAAACAGCCTCCTACTCCTCCTGCTCCTTCTCCTCCTCCTCCTCCTCCTCCTCCTCCTCCTCCTCCTCCTTTCCGCCCCTTTATGAATAAATCCTCCCTGTCGCACCCCTAGGCCAGTTTTTGGGGCGGGCCGGGCGTTTCGCCTGAGACTTCCATACCACCTATGACTCTGAAGCTGAAAAAAAGTGACAACAGTTTCACGGATTGAGGGCGGGTGGTTTTCAAAATGTGGCTCTCGCCCCAGCGCCGCGCACATGCGTTTCAAAAGATTGCAAAGGTTTCACGGATTGAGGGCGGGTGTTTTCCAAAGTGTCGCTCTCGCCTCAGTGCCGCGCACACGCGTTTCAAAAGATTGTAAGAGTTTCACGGACTGAGGGCGGTGGTTTTCAACATGTGGCTCTCGCCTTGGCGCCGCACGCATTCGTTTAACAAACATTGCGAGGCTTCACGGGTTGAGAGTGGGTCGTTTTCAAAATGTGGCTCTCGCCTTAGATCCGCGCACATTCGTTTTGTTTTTCAATGCAAGAGGTCCACGGATTCCCATGATCAACGTACCAGAGCTGATTTGTTGGAGGGGTTGACGAGCACTTGGGCGCAACAGTTATGTTGATTCGCTGTGTTGAAATCCAAAAAAAAAGCGTCCTGGCACGATTCGGCGTCGTCAAGACGCCGCAGTCAGGTTGATACGTGGCGTCCAAATCCCGAGAACAATGTTTTGGCACGCTTCATGAATGTCAAACTGTTGTCTTCCAACGAGGCAGTTCCCTCAATGGTAATGAACCGTTGTAGGGGCCTATGAAGAGGGACTTTGGAGGGAGGGATAATTCCAACATCGTTGATGACACTTGGGATTCCACTGGTCCTCCTCCTCCTCCTCCTCCTTCTCCTCCTCCTCCTCCCCGCATCATCATCACAATCACCATCAACAATCATCAGCATCAGCATCATCATCAGCAGTAGTATCATCAGCAGCAGCAACATCATCATCATCATCAGCAGCATCAGCATCATAATCATCAGTATCATCACCATCGTGGTCATCATCATCGTCATCAGCAGCAGCATCATCATCATCATCATCATCAACATCATCGTCATCAACAACAGCATCAACCGCATCATCAGCATCAGCAACATCATCAGCATCAGCATCAGCATCATCATCTTCAGCTGCATTAACATCGTCATCGGCATAAACATTGTCAGCGACATCAACGTCATCATCAACATCATCAATACCGCAATCATCAACATCATCATCGTCAGCAGCATCAGCATCGTCATCATTACCATCATCATCATCAGCAGCAGCAGCATCATCATCAGCATCAGCATCATCATGAGCATCAGCATCAGCATCAACATCAGCATCATCCTCATCATCATCAACATCAGCATCAGCAGCGTCACCAGCAGCATCAGCATATTGAGCATCATCATCACCATCGGCATCAGCATCATCAAGTGGCATCACCAGCAGCCGCAACCTCATCATCAGCATGGTCGTCATCATAATCGCCAGCAGCATCATCAGCAGCAGCGTGTCCATCGTCATCATAGGTATCAGCATCAGCATCGTCATCATAATCATCGTTATACATCCTCCTCAGCATCAGCATCAGCATCAGCACCAGCACCATCATCAGCATCATCAGCACCAAATCACCATCACCATCCTTACCCTCATCAGCAGCAGCACCAGCAGCATCACCAGCAGCAGCATCATCACTCACGGTCGTCGCCATCAACATCATCAGAATCGGCATCATCCTCGTCATCATCAGCACCCCATCATCATCAGCACCATCATCACCAACATCAGCAAAATCATCATCATAAACATCATCAGCATCATCATGTGTACCTGTCCGTCCCATGGTCCTACTCACGCTCCTCCTCCTCATCCTCCCCCCTCCCCCCCTTCCTGGTGAAATGTTAAACCCAACGCCTGACCCGGCCTTTGGACACACCTGGTGGTGCGACACGAGGGATCGATCGATGAGGAAGAAAACATGCAAGCGGAGGAGAAGGAGGAGGAGGGGGAGGAGGAGGAGAGGGGAGGGAGGATGAAGAAGACAATTAGGAGGATCATAGAAAGCAGGAAAGGAAGGAGGGTAAGGGAGGGGAGGGGAGGGGAGCAAGGAGAAGAAGGAGGAAGAGGGGCACGGGGCGGATAGGGCAGGAGGAGAGTGGAGCGACGAGCGAAAAGGGAGAAGATCAGGGGCCAAACGGGTAATGGGAAGAAGGTCGGGCTTCCCGCGTCCTTTTGTGGGGGGGAGGCACTCCTGGTGCTTCCTGGTAGACCTCTCGGGGAAGACTGCGTGGGCTCGGCGAACCCACGGCGCCCGCTGGCCACGCTAGCCACCACTACGCCCCACGCTCACGCAGGCGCAAGACGTCGAACCAGGATCCTCGGGAAAGGGTTCCTCGAATTCTCCGACATCCGTAGACGGGCTGTCCTGGGCTCTCCTGGGAGGTCCATGGGGCCTCGCCTGGGCTTCTTAAGGCCGCCTGGAGCCTCCTGGGGCTCGCCAAGGGCTCCTACAGAGGCGCCGCGGGCGCCTGGTCGCGCTCGACGGCGTCGGGCGAGATGACGGTGCCGTCGGACTCGATGTCGAGTGCGGAGGCGGAGACCTCGCCCCCCCCATCTCTCCGGGGCACCTCGTTATTCTACATCCTCCTCCTCCTGCTCCTCCTTCTCTTTATCCTCCTCTTCCTCCTCCTCCTCCTCCTCTCTCCTCCTCCTCCTCCTCCTCCCCTCCCCTCCTCCTCCTCCTCCCCCTCCTCCTCCTCCCTCCTCCTCCTCCCTCCTCCTCCTCCTCCTCCTCCCTCCTCCTCCTCCTCCTCCTCCTCCTCCTCCTCCTCCTCCTCCTCCTCCTCCCCCACATCCTCCCCTCCTCCTCCGCATCCTCATCCTCATCTCCCTACTCAACATCATCATCATCCTCCCTCCTCCGCCTCCTTTCCTCGGTCCCCCCACCCCCGTCTTCCCCCCTCGACGTCCAGGGTGAGCGGAGACCACAGGGAGCAAGCGGGCAACCGCCTGGCCCAAGTAGCGTGCCAGCGGGAGGAGGAAAAGGCTGACGGGAGGAGGAGGAGGAGGAGGAGGAGGAGGAGGAGGACCACGAGGGAGGAGGACCCAGCGCTGCATGATGTGCTCAGGCACGTCGAATGCCGAGACCCTCTCCAACCTCGGCGATGGAGTACTACCGAACCGAGCTGCCCCGATGCGCCACACGCATCGCGACACGAAGACGGGGCACAGACCTCAGACGCGGGTCTGGCGAGCTGCGTGCGCCGCCGACACGCGGGGCCAGCGCGTGCAGAGCCAACCCACGGCGGCTCGAGCACGGCACGTGCTGCGCTTCTCGGCACAGGCGTGCCGGGGCAGCGGAGCCCCAACGAAGAAAAGGCGAGGCTCGGCCGGGTCGGCAGAGCGTGCTGCACAGCGCTCGAGCTGCCCAGGAAGCAGCGAAGAGAGCGGAAGCCGCCGAGGCTAAACTGCTATCGTCAAGTCGGGCACGTCCCCCTGCAGGCGGACGTTGGACGAAAAATGAAAATATTTGCTTGAACTCCAAAATGATAGAAAGCATCCGGAAAATCGTCCCCAGACTATGCTTTCACTATTTTTGAATGTTCCTCCTGTAGAGGAATAGGCCGACTGAATGCTATCGGCAAGGAGATCTGCTGTGCTCTCCCACACGGAGTGCATGGGGAGAGAGATAGAGAGAGAGAGAAGAGTTTTAGGGAGGGACGCGGCGTCGACAGGCGAAGAGTGAGGGAAGAGAAGGAAGAGGGAGAGAAGAGGAGGAAGAGGAGGGAGAGTGAGAAGGGAGAGGGAGGGAAGAGGAGGAAGAGGAGGGAGCGAGGAGGAAGAGTGAGGAGACAGGTGTCATGTGTCCTGGCATCGGTTCGCCTCAGCCCGAGACGCACTGCTACGCCGGACCGCCCCTGCAGACAAGTGACCACCTCGCAGGGGCTGGAGATGCACGTGCGGCGCCTTTTTCCAGGGCCCGCGCGGCCAGGAATTTTAACGCACGAAAGGGGCACAGAACGGGTACGGTGCCATAAAAGAAACGCTGTACAAAACCGATAGCGGCCGCTGTTGGGCAGGCGAGCTTGCGCCTCCGATGGGCAACGGCCGCGGAGACGCCGACAGTACCGCCAATCCTGTTCAAAATGAACAAGAAGGATTGTTGGACTTTGCGCCCATTGTTTCTGTAGCCATGTCGGTCCCCCCGAATGAAGGTGCCACCTCCCGCCAGGATCCAGCTCACCTGCGGGCGGTGCGGCTGAAGGGCTCGCCCCCCCCCCCACCCACCCCCCGAGCACGCCGCCCCGAGCGCGGGCCCCCGCGGCGGCGACCGTGCGGTTGTAGCGCCGGTGCTTGACGCAGGTCTCGCTGGATAGGGGCGCGACTGTTTATTTCTATGGGGGAGAGGGGCGCGCGATGAGGAGGAGTGGAACGAATTCGCTTGCGCACGTTGACATGTTGCTCCATATACGTACATCCGCACGTGTTAACAGACACCTGTACCAATGTAGACACACAATGCAGAGGCGACAAAACAGTGTATCATGTGGCGTGCATGTGGATATATATATATATATATATATACTCGACCCATTGCGCGCTTCTCGCGCGCTCAAGTTCTGGCGCATGCCAGGGGATGGTTTCCACAAGCGAGTGCGGCTGCCAGATCGAATAGAAGAAGCAGAAATAAATCACCATCACTGTCAAGATCATGATAGTCACCGTCATCGTCAGCGACGCCAAAATGAACATCGTGATCCTAATCATCACGACCATCATCATCATCATCATCATCATCATCGTCATCAGCAGCATCATCATCATCATCATCGTCATCATCATCACCACCATCTCATCATAATCGTCGCCGTCGTTGTCATCAGCACCATTATCAACAGCATCATCATCAACATTATCGTCGTCTTCACCACCATCAGCATCATCATCAGCAGCATCATCTGCATCAGCATCAACATCGTCATCATCATCACAATCAGCATCATCATCATCATCATTATCATCATCGGCATCATCATCCTCATCCTCATCCTCATCAGAATCGTTAGCATCATCATCATCAGCAACAACATCATTATCAGCATCATAGTCGTCATTGATCAGCATCACCAGCATCATCATCAGCATCAACCTCCTCAGCATCGTCATCAGCACCACCATCACCATCACCATCATTATAATCGTCATCATCATCATAATCATCATCATCATACTCATCATACTCATCATCATCATCATCATCATCATCATCATCATCATCATCATCATCATCATCATCATCATCATCATCATCATCATCATTTTCGTCATCATCACCATCATCATCGATATCGGTATCGTCATCGTCATTGCCATATTATGCCGCATCATGGTCGCAGGGAGCATCAGAATCATCATCGTCGTCAGCGCCATAATCATCATTACCACCATGATGGTCGTCAACATCACCATCATCATCGTCGTCAGAATCACCATCATAATCCTCATCGTTGTCATCGTCACGCGAGCACTGTCTCGCGTGACTTAACTTGCATTGCTATTGGAGCCCCCTGGGAGCCCCCCGGGGCCGCGCTGCAAGCCCAAAGAGGGCCCCAGAGGGCCCTCGAGAGCCGTGGTAGGTAAGTCACGCAAGCGCTCTCTCGCGTGACTTCGCTTGCACTGCTGCGGAAGCCCCCTGGGAGCACCCTGGGCCGCGCTGGAAGGCCCCAAGTAAGGCTGTGAATGGCTCCAGGAGGGACCGAAGAGGGCACCAGAGGGCCCCCGGGAGCACGAAAATGTAAGTCACGCGCGGGCTATCTCGCGTCACCGCATTGTCACTGCTATTGAAGCCCTCGGGGAGAGTCCCCACGGCGCGATGGAGGGGCCCAAGACGGTCTAGAAGGGGCCTCAGGAATACCGTCCTGGAACCCAAGAGGCCTCGTGGGGGCGTCTGAGGCGGTCCTGGGGCGATCCTGGGGCCTCCCCTGGGCCGTCTCAGAGCGTGAAGGCAGAATGGCGAAAATCGCAAAGGAAGCCCACGAAAAAAGTCATCTGATTTCGTTGTTGGGGGCCGTCGTGGGAGTGCTCTCTCTTGTGACCTCTTGAGGTTCCTTGGGTGCGCTCGAGCCGACTCTTGGGAGCATCTTGAGGCGCCCTTGGGGATCACGCGCGAGCCTCGGAAGCGTATCAGAGGCGAAAGTGCGAGAACACCAAACACATAGATGTTCCTTAAGTTGTTGAAGAATGTTGCCCTCTCCCGGGCTTCCTCGGATCTCTTTTGGACGGTCTTGGGGGCCTATTGACAGCACGTCGGCGCTCTCTCGGGTGCTCGTGGGAGCCCCTTGGGCCGTGGGGGGGCTGTCGTGGGCGGTCTCAGAGCCCTGGGCGAATACGTGTAGCCTGAATGTGTGTATGTACGCCCGTACGTATGTATGAATGGACGGACGTGTGTATGTATGCATACCTGCATACATGCATGTATGTGTATGTGTTTAGTTGTATATGTGTATGTATGTATGTATGCATGCATGCATGCATGCATGTATGTATGTATGTGTATGTATGTGTATGTATGTATGTATGCATGTGTATGTATGTATGTATGTATGTATGTATGTATGTTTGGTTGTATGTATGAGTGTATGTATGTATGTATGTATGTATATATATGTATGTATGTATGCATGTGTGTAAGCATGTGTGTGCGTATGCATATATGTGGATATGTATGTGATTTTGAATATATATATATATATATACATACATATATATATGTGTATGTATGCGTGTATGTATGTATATATGTATGTATGTGTGTGTATGTGCATGTGTGAGTGTGTGTATCGTATGTGCGTGTATATATGTGTATGGAATATGGATGTATGACTGCGTGCATGTATGTACGCATGTTTGCGCGTGAATATGTATGTATGTGTGTATGCATGCATGTGTGTATAGATAAAGGATGGATGTGCGTATGTATGGATGCGTGTGTGCGCGTGTGTACGCGTATAGGTGGTGCATGCATGTTTGCATGCATACATGCATGCATGCATGTGTATGTCTGTATGAGTGCATGTATGGTGATGTGTATGTATGTGTGTAGGTGTGTATGTATGTATGTATGTCTGCATGTATATATGGATGTATGAGTGTAGGTGTGTAGGTGGTAGGTGTCTATATGCTAATGTATGTGTACGCATGGATGGATGCATGTATGTGTGTATGTAATTGGTTCTGTATGTATATAGATATATGTATGTATGTGTGTATGCGTACAGCTGTGTAGGTGGTAGATATGTAGGCGTGTCGGTGTGTATATATATATATATGTGTATGTATGGATGTGTACGTATGCATGTGTGAAGTCTGTCGGTGTGTACGGTTGTGCGTGGGTAGGTATGTCTGTATGCGTGCATGCATGTAGGCGGGTAGACAGGAGGCGTGTATGTATGTATGCATGTATGCCTGGGTGCATGCACATGCGTGCACGAATGTATGGCGATATATGTATGTGTGTATGCAAGCATGTATGTGTGGATGTACTTATGCGTATGTATGCATGCATGTGCGTGCCTGCGTGCGTGTGTGCTTGTGTTTATGTTTGTGTTTGTGATTGTGTGGTGTTTGCGTGTGTGTGTGTGTGTCCGTGTGTGAGTGGTTGTGTTTGCGTTTGTGTGTGTGTGTGTTCGTGTGCGTGTGTGTGTGCTTGTGTGTGCGTGTGTGTGTGTGTGCGTGTGCGGTATGTCTGTGTGGTGCGTGTGGTGTGTTGTGTGTGTGTGTGTTTATGTGAGTGTGTGTGTGTGTGTGTGCGCGCGTGTGTGTGTGTGGTGTGTGCTATGCGTGTGTGTGTGTGCGCGTGTGTGTGTGTGTGTGTGTGTGTGTGTGTGGGTGGGTGGGTGGGTGATTGCGGAGGTTGCCCGACGATGGCCTGCAGGATGGCCCCAAGAGCACCCCAAGTAAGAGCTCAGAGAGGGCCCCGGGAGGGCCCCAAGAGGCCCCCCGGGGAACCCAAGCTGGAGAACGGGACTGCTCGGGCTAATCCTGGCTTCGCTCGCTCACTGACCTTTTTCGCGGCAACTCGTCTGCAAAACGTGCCTGCATGGGCTGATGAGAGTACGCAGAGCGCCAAGAACTCCATGAGCAGCGCTTGCACTGAATGAGGCCCCCACGTGGTATGTGAGACTGCCCCTGGCCCCCGCCCATGTTCTTCGCTCGCAAGCCTCCACGTGCTTCTACCTGCTCCCACCCGCTCACATGTGCTTACGTGTGCTTGCAGGCTTCCGCAATGTTCGTCATGATTCCGCGTGCATTAATTTGTTTCTAGGGGCTGCCAATTGCTTCGAGTGTTCGGGCACAAGCGCTGGCCTCACAGTTTCACTGCGCTTATGCGTTACGCATACAGAACTAGAAGCAACAAACAATCTGGACCGAAAAAAAACGCATGTAACAGGACCCATGTGTCTTCCGCTTTTGGTAGCCTTCGGGAATCCGTGGCCGCGTGAAGGTGGTGGCAATCTGAGTAAGAACCGAACAGACACACAAACACACACACACACACACGCACACACGCGTGCTCCACATTGCTATCACACTTGTGGCCAAGTACGCGTTACTGCTATTGGCAAGCTGATCGGATGGCGAACTGTATATGGACAAGTGTCCTGCCTTTACAAGCAAGGTGACAATTGACCAACGCTTCCTCCGCCAAGGTTGCAATGTTGGGTTCAGCTCCCACGTTGTTCCCTGTGTAATGCTAACAGATTCTGCTGGGCCATCTCATCGCCATTCTGAGCAGCCTTTGTCCACAGTTCTATGCATTTCGCCGAGTCTTGCGGCACGCCTTCGCCCTTCAGAAATGCCAAACCCAAATTGAATTGCGCAGCAGGGTCGCCCTCCTGAGCAGCGCCAATCCAAAAGTCCACCAAAGGATTATCATTCGAAAAATGTGCAGAGGCTTCTGCAGAGGCTTCAGCCGAGGATTTGGCTGCAGCTTGCTCGGATTCAACCCTCTCGATCATCTGAACAGCCATCTCATCGCCTCGATCTGCGGCAATCTTCATATGCGACACGCCCGTGCTGATATCACGCTTCACTCCGTTCCCTTTGAGGTACGCCAAGCCCAGCATGTATTGCGATGCCACGCCGCCCTCAGCAGCCCCCACTTCCCACGCGCTGAACGACTTCCCGAAAAGTTCGACCAGCGCTTTCGAATCGTTGACGTCGACTGCCGTCAGCCCCTTCCTGACGAACTCCGCGGCAACCTCGTGCTCGTCGATCTTCAGAGCAGCAGAAGCTCCTCTCCAGTACGCTTTGCTGTTCTGACTATCGACAGCAACTGCTTGGTGGCAGTCCTCTATGGCATCTTGTGGACGGCCCATCTGTATCAGCACATGCGCTCTGTTTGAAAACAGCTGGGTCAACAGGGTCTGCAGCGGCTTGATGTCGTCAATGTTACCCCCTGGGAAGTCTGTGATTTCTCGCTGGGCCTCAGTGATTCCCTGCGTGTACATTGCAAGTGCCCCGTCTTTGTCGCCTGCCTTCAGCTTGGCATTTCCATCCTCTTTCAATTGAGCAGCCATTGCTTAAGAACTAGTCCATCAAGGGTTACTTCGAGGCTTGGGCATCTTGAGCCAAAACGGCGACGGGGGGAACGACAGGCTCGAATATGTTCACACGGTGGAGTGAAAATACACTTGAACCATCTGTTCATGAGTTCTGTAGCAGGAACCGACACCAGATTGATCCCTGGGCTGATGAAGCTTGTTGAGAACTCTTGAAAATCTCTAACGGCCCTATTGGGGTCATCCCAGGGCAGTGTTGAGTCATGTATGAAGGTGATGCTCGAGTCGGACCTCGGATTGAAGTTGCGGGGGGCCCCTCTGGGTCTTCTTGGGGTGGTCGTGCTCTTGGGCGCCCCTTAGGCCCACTTGGGGGTCCTCTGGACCCCTCATAAAAGCCCTGTCGGGCAAGTCTGCGGCCGCACTCAGGCCTGAGGAGCCCATCTGGAGCCGGAAGGCGAGAAGGCCAGATTCCACCAAGCAGCGCCAAGTTGGTCAACGATTCTGGCCTCTCGCCGATATCCCAAAGGACCACCTCAAAGCCAGCCTGGGGCCTCTTAAGTGGAAGCCTATTAGAGCCATCCTGGAGGCAGCGTAAGCCAACATGCTGCTTCTGGCGCCATCTTGGAAACCTGCACTGCATTCTCCTGCCTTGCTCGGCCTCGCCCAGTCCAGGACGTGACCGCGGGCGCCTTGGGAGCTTTACGGAGCTTTACCCATCGGTCGGAAGAAGCGGGTAATCAGAAACATAAAGTAGGAAGGCGTTGCAAGTAGACTGGGCTTACGCCCGCCCCCTGAAGAGGGGGAAAGAAGGAAACCAGTCGATCCTTGAAGTGATAAGGCGCAAACAAAAAAGATTGGGACGTGGGAATCCAAAAATACCTGCTTTCAACGACCGGCCTGTAGTGTCGTTCTCGGGGCCCCATGGGGTCGTCTTGGAAGCCCTCTGGGGCCGGGCTGTCCTGGCGGCCTCCCGGCAGGCCTCCTTCGCCACATCTCCAACATCTTGGCGCGCTGCAAGGGGGGGGGTTGGGACCCCCCCTTTCCCCCCGATCCGTCGTCGGGGACCCCCCCCCCCCCTCTCCCCTTCCCCGATCCGTCGTCGGGGACCCCCCCCCTCCCCTCCTTTCCCCGATCCGTCGTCGGGGACCCCCCCCCCCTCCCCCCCTTTCAAAAGGGGGGAGGGGGGGGGGTCCGAACCCCCCCTCCTCCCCCCCTTTGGCCGCACCCCCCCCCCCTCCCCCCCTTTCGCCACGCCGCCCCCTGACTCCGAACCCGACCCCTGCCAGCCCAACCCCTAGTCCTCACCCTAACCCGAACCCCCTAATCCTAACCCAAGCGCGCCGCGTCTCACTCATGCCAGGCGCGTTGCACCGCCAAGATTCGCAGCGCCGACGAGGAGAAAGTACATGTTGGCAAGAAAAACGTCGACGTTGCTGTGTTTTTTGCAGGTAGGACGGGGGGTCCCGCGTAGGGTTGGCCAGGCGTCCGCGCGCGATGTGCGCCCATGTTGGAAAGAACTACGTCGACGTTGTTTTTTTGTTTGACAGGTAGGACGGGGGGGGGCGCGTAGAATTGGCCAGGCGTCCGCGCGCGATGTGCGCCACGTCCTCTTCCTGCTACATGTTTCGCAGCGTCGACGACAAGAAAGCCCACGTTGACGAGAACAGCGTGGACTTTGTATTGTTGTTTGATGGTAGGACGCGACCACCCACTTAGGGTTGCCCAAGCGATGTTCATGTTGCGTTATTCCTGCTACACTTCGCGCAACTCGACGACCTGTTGGCGAGAGAAAGTGGAGTTAGTGTTGTTTTGCTGATAGTTCGTACGCCGGGGTTGCTATCGGCCAGCTGGTGGGGATGTGGGGGGTGCCATCCCTGAGGCCACGGGATCTGAGGTGATTTGGGGTGGAGCGCTTCGGCTTGGCCTTCTCTCGGTGCGAAATCACGTGCGCCGTGGTACCCTCAGAGCCCTGTTCGGAGGAGGGCTCTGGCCGCCAGCTCGCAAGTTTGTGCATGGATACGCTAGTTCGGACATGGGTCAACTTTGTAACCAGAAGGCTGTCCACAGCTAAACCAAAATCAGCAGGCAATGACAACGCACTGCCTGACAAATGCACGCGGCCTGCACGATCGCACCGAGGCGAGCGCAAACTTGCCGAGGCTGCAGCGCAAGCTTGCCAATACGGTCGAACTATACGCGCCCTGTTTTAATTCCACGTGCACTCCTCCTCCTCCTCCTCCTCCTCCTCCTCCTCCTCCTCCTCCTCCTCCTCCTCCTCCTCCTCCTGGTCGTCCCAGCGTGACCCATTTGCGCGCCGTTCCCGTTCGTGGTGCCTGGGCCCCCACCCCAGCGCACAAGTGCAGCTTCTCACTGGTAGCCGACTGCAGTGGCCCGGCGTGCAGCCAAGGCCCTGGCTCTTCTTTAAGCCAGCGTTCATGCCCACGCACCGCTTGGTGTATGGTTTGTCAGTCAGCGGATCCTGTCTCGACACTCCTGTTGGTCTGGAGCAGCGCTGTGCTGGATATTGAGCGTCCGTGCCCCTCCGTCCAACACTCCCAGCTCCCCCTCCTCTGCCACTATCGCGTCACTGCGTAGAACAAATGGCTCCCGAAGCAGATCAGCGCGTGCGCGACATCGCCGGCGTCTACGCAGCGCCTCGGGGACAGCTCCGCGGCCCGCCAGAAGCGGATGTCCGTCTGGAGCCTCTGGCGCTGCGCGTCGATCCCGTCCGCCGCGAGCGGGCCCAAACTAAGGATCCACTCTTCCGCTTCCTTAAAAGAAAACAAAGCGGCATAAAATACTCTTTTGAGCGCTCCGCGCGGACTTCTTGGATCTGCGCTTGGCACCCCTCACTGGCGCGCGGAGCGCGCCAGGGGCATCGCCGGAGGCTCCGCTAGGGGGGCCCAGCGCGAATGCAAGAAATCCGCGCGGAGCGCCCAAGAGTTTCTTTTTATGCAGTCTGCTCTTCTTCGATTCCAGCCACTTCGCCGCGCCGCATCTTGCTGCCTGCAACCAAGCCACCCCGAGCAACCACGGCGTGGCCGGGTCGCGCTCCTCCTCCAGGGCGAGGTCTCCAAACCGCTGGGTCTCGAGGAGGGCCTCGAGCGCCTCCGCGAAGCGGCCCCGCCTCGAGAGGAGGTGCCCCAACCGCGCAGAGGCTCTGTGTGCGAGCGCCGCCTGAGGGCGACGAAATCTATACATAACAACTGCTCCCTGGCAAGGCCCATCCTGAACAGCAGCGTTGCGTACGCCACGCCCTCCTGGCTTGGCCAGGAGGGCGTATACACAGCTCCTGGGTTCAGAATGGGCCTGGCCAGGAACCAGTGACTATGTATATAGATTTCGTCGCCCGACGCCTGGCCGTGCTCCGCTGCCTCACGGCTGGCCTCCTGGAAGCGGACCTCCGCGCCCCTGGCGTGGCCGTGGTCGGCGAGCCACTCTGCGTGCTTCAGCACAAGCCGCGCCCGCGACGCGCCCATGACCGCACGACACGAACAACTGGTGCGACCCAGCTGGGTGCACGCGCAGAGCCCCTCCGCGCAGTTCGGGGACAGCAGGGCGCGCCGCGTGAGCTCCTCCGCGCAGAGCATCCGGGCCGGGACCTCCGCGCCGGCAGCGTCGGTGGCCCAGGGGCCCACCGCGGTGCTGCCCCTGGCGTCCACGACCTGGCTGGACTGCTCCTCGCCCCGCGCCCAGAGTGCCCAGCAGTGCCCGCCCCGCTCGCCACGGCGCCGCTCGGGCGGGGCCCCGGGCCCGCTGGGCCCCGCGGCGCGGGCGCCCGCGGCGCCGCCCGCGCCGCAGGCCTCCGCGTGGACCTCGGCCGGGTCCTCTGGCGCTGATGGCGCCGTCCCGGCGAGGCCCAGCTACGAGCGGATGGCGCCTGTAGGGGGCCACATGCGAACCCTACCCCTACCCCCCACGATTTCTGAGGGGAGGGGTAGTGTTCGCATGTGGCCCCTATGCGCCCGAGAGGCCGCTGGCGGCGGCTGCGACAAAAGCACAGCCTAGGAGCGGCCCACGTAGCGCTTGCCACATATGCGCCCGAGGCCGCCGAGGAAGGGCGAGTGGCCCTGGCGCTGGTTTCGTTGGGCAGTGGGGAGGAGCTAAAAATAGGTTTAGAACCCTAGTGGCTGCGAGGAGAATGGCGCACAGCAGGAGCTCGTCCAAAAGAAAAACCTTCCACAAGAAACCCAACACCCTGAGACCCCGGGACGTTCATTGATTTTTTGTGTGGGGCCTCACGGCTTTCCACTGCAAAACCATCCAAACCCAAGAGACCCGGGGCACCCTGGAGGCAAGCAGGGTGTCTCTTGGCATTGGTTTCCACTGTAAGCCTCTTGAATAAAAAAATGGTCGTCTCTATATGTTCGAGCCGCCCACCTGTTGTACGGCGAGTTCGTGTCGTGCCGACTTCGGCGTCAGGTCCTGACACAGCGGGGGTCGCTCAAGCTTGAACGATCGGCCCTTTCCGAAGCGTCATACCGTGCAACATCGGCCGATGCAAGGTCGCTGGCGGCGTTCAACGTGGAACGCCAACGGCAGGGTCGCCACTGGTCGACACGACGCGAACCTACCGTACCTTCTTCGCGTACCCCCTGCGAGCACATCAAATCCCAATTTCTCCTCCTCCTCCTCCCACTGCTCCTGCTCCTCCTTTTCCTCCTCCTCCTCCTTTTCCTCCTGCTCCTGCTCCTGCTCCTCCCCTTACCCCTCCTCCTCCTCCTCTTCCTCCTCCTCCTCCTCCTTCTCCTCCTCCTCCCCCTCCTCCTTTTCCTCCTCCTCCTCCTCCTCATCCTCCTCCTGCTCCTGCTCCTGCTCCTGCTTCTGCTCCTGCTCCTGCTCCTCCTCCTCCTCCTCCTGCTCCTCTTGCCCCTCCTCCGCCTCCTCCTCCTCCTCCTCTGCCTCCTCCTCCTGCGCCTCCTGCTCCTCCTGCTCAAGCTCCTCCTCCTCCTCCTCCTCCTCCTGTTCCTGTTCCTGCTCCTCCTGCTCCTCCTGTTCCGCCTCCTCCTCCTCCTCGACGATTCGAAATGAGTGGCGGGAATGGGACGCGGCGCACATCCCGCGCGAACGTCAATGCGGTGTCCTGGGGTATCTTCCCGTCCACTTGCACTGAAATGCCCGCGCAGCCCCCAGTTGTGCCATCACTGTTTCTCACGTTGTGGGAGGGCGGGTGGGAATGGGCATGCCATGCTTGACTCGCTCGAGTTGGCTAGCTTGACCCTAACCCGAACCCCCTAATCCTAACCCCAACCACTAACCCCAGCCCCAAAGCGCACTCACTACTCATTACTCGCTACCCACTACTGACTACTCGCTATTCGCTACTCATTTCTCACTACCCCCTACTCACTACTCACGACTCACTACGCACTACCCACTACTCACTACCCACCACCCACTACTCGCTACTCACTACTCCCTACTTACTACTCCCTCTTCCCTACTCACTATTCACTACTCACTCCTCACTACCCACTATTCAACACTCACTACTCATTAAGAACTACTCCCTACTCCCTACTCACTACTCACTAATCACTACTCATTACCCACTACCACTATCCACTACTCACTACTCCCTACTCTCTACTCATTGCCCACAAATCACTACTCACTACCCACTACTCGCTACTCGCTACTCCCTACAATTCACTGACTACACAGTACTCAGTACTCACTACTCGCTACCCCCATACTCGCTACTCAATACTCACTACTCACTCCCCGCTGCTCACTACCCACTACTCACTACTCACTACTCCCTACTCACAAGTCAGCGTATAGTCTCTAGTCACTAGTCACAACTCACTAGTCACTAGTCACTACTGACCACCCACTACGCACTACTGACTAATCGCTACTCACTACCCACTATTTGCTACCAGCTTCTTACTACTCAGTGCTCACTACTCCCTACTCCCTACCCCCTACTCGCTACTCACTACTCACTACCCATTACTCGCTACTCCCTACTCGTTACTCACTGATCACTACCCTCTACTGACTACTGACTACTCTCTACTCACTACTCACCACTCAGTACGCCCTACTCGCTCCTGACTACTCACTACTCGCTACTCCGTACTCACTACTCACGACTCACTATCCACTGCCACTACACACTACTCTGTATTCATCACTACTCACTGCTTACTACTTACTACGCACTGCGTACTACTCAATACTCACTACTCACTACTCACTACTCGCTACTCACTACTCACTACTCACTACTCACTACTCACTACTCACGACGCACTACGCACTACCCACTACCCACTACTCACTAAACACTATTCGCCACCCACTACTCACTACCCACTAGTCACTACCCACTACTCATTACTCCCTACTCCCTACTCAGTTCTCGCTACTCGCTACTCGCTACTCACTACTCACTACTCGCCACCCACTACTGACTTATCAATACACACTTCTCACTCTTCGCTACTCACTACTCCCCATTCCCTACTCCCTACTCGCCACTCACTACCCACTACTCACTATCCTATACGCACTACTCACTACGCACTAACTCACTACTCACTACTCACCACTCCCTACTCCCAACTCCGTACTCCCTACAAACCTTCTCCGGCGCAGAAAGGAGAAGCGAGAGAGGCCGCCCTTCCCCGGCTCCCTTTCCGGCGCAAAAGCGGGGAGGGGAGGGGGTCGGGACCCCCCCCCCCTTTCCAGCGCCAAGGGGGGAAGGGGGGGGGGGGTCCGGACCCCCCCCCCCTTCCCCTTCAAGGGAGCGGAGGGGGGTCGGGAACCCCTCCCGCCCCTCGAGGGGGGAAAGGGGGGGGGGGGTCGGGACCCCCCCCCCTTGAAGGGAGGGAGGGGGGGTGGGGGTTCTGGACCCCCCCCCCTTAGTGTATTCAGGGAGATCCACTGGCGCATTTTCCATATCA
Source organism: Prorocentrum cordatum (assembly GCA_963575745.1). Taxonomy (NCBI): domain Eukaryota; class Dinophyceae; order Prorocentrales; family Prorocentraceae; genus Prorocentrum; species Prorocentrum cordatum. Next base: position 55,732 of record CAUYUJ010004518.1, read on the forward strand.
AGCCCGCGGGAGAGATCCGGCAGGGGCAGCCAGGAGGTCCAGAAGGCCTGGAAGACGATCAGCAGGAGCGCCCAAGAGGTTGTTTGGGGGTGGCCAGAAGTCCATTGTTTAGGGGGCCGTGCACATGTAACAGCTGGAGTTCAGAATGCGAGAGAGAGAGGGAGAGAAAAACAAACTATAGACAGAAAGAGAGACAGAGGAGAGCGAGAAATACAGACGCACGCAGTATCTGTCACAGCTTGACAACTGCACGGACAGAAGCGAAGCACACTCACAAAGCAATGCCAACAGAAAAGTGAGATCGCGCGGACCAGAATCTGCGCTATCGTGTGATATCGGCAGGGCCACTCGCAACAAGCGTTGGTCGTACGCTGCAAAAACAGGATGGCGCTAATTCCCCCAGCGTGCAATATGATTGAACATCGACGCTCATACTACAAGCATGCTCGACTCATCTCTGCTCGGCCCACTGAACAATGACAGTGTAGGCAATGCCAGATATCCAGACAGTCACGATATAGTCAGAAGAGCATGGACTACAAGCCGTTTCTGGCAGCTTGTTGTTCGCCGACACTTGTTGGGGGGGTCCTGTCCTGTGACGCCTGCAGTCCCCCTTCGATCAGTTCCATGCACTGCATCGGTACACACATGCCACCATCGTGTTGCACACCGATGCCAGACAGGCAATATTAGCTAGAACTGTGTCGTGTCTTTCCCCGTCCTGGGTCGTCACTTCGGGCACATGGCATGTTGCAGTAGACCCCTGATTCGCTCAGCACGAACACTCCATCACTGAGAGTGCTGGCGCAAAAGCTTCTGCATCATAATATTGGCTTGAGCCTATGTGCACCCAGATGTACCGTTTGAACACGAATGTTCAAGCACGGAAACCATAACGCTCCCCAACCTCACACATCCTGCTGCTCCTCTTCTGCCCCTCGCCGTCCCTACTTCGCCTCTCCCGACCCTCCCTCAGCCCCCTGCCTCACTATCCGTCTCCACTTTTGCATCCGTAAAATACGGTTTCACGCGGGGCTGAGAGGCTGTGAATGTACATCTTGTTATTTTCCATTCAGCCCAGCAGCCTCCACACTGAGCATAGGACTGCCCTAAACTAGCCAGTGGTAATCCGGACAGCCCTGTGGGCGACAGGTGGTCTAACGAGGGTCTCTTTCCTCTTCCACAACCCCTCTTCCCTTCGGGGAGGGGAACCCTCCCCGAAGGGAAGAGGGGTCGCGAGGTGTCGGAGGGTCCTTTTTCGGCCATGGGGAGGGCCATTTTTTGCCAACCATCACGAAGATCGTGGCCCCCGAGAGGGGGACGAAAATCGAGTACCCCCTCTCTTTTGACCGACCGCCTCCAAGATGGTCCCAAGAGGCCCTCCGGGGCTCCCAAGAGACTCCCAAGAGGGCCCAAAGGGCGCCCCAAGAAGCCCCAAAAGGCCTCCAAAAAGCACCCAAGAGGCCCCCAAGAGGCCCCCCGAGGGGCCTCAGAGAGCCCAAGATAACCTTCAATATGGCTCACGATCGCCCAAGCTAGCTCCATATGGCTCCCAAGATGCCCCAAGAGGTCCTAAGACAGCTCCAAGACCGCTCAAGATGGCCACGGAGCCTCCCCAGGATGCCGCCGAGGTGCCCGAATCCTTTAAAAGCGTAGCGAAAATCAATGATTATGGTCTTCTCGCCTTTTTGCTTTCGATGAGCCTTCTGGGGCCTCCAGGTGGCTCCAAGATAGCCCAAAAGGGCTCCAAGAAAAGCAAAAGAGAGCCCCAAAACGGCCCCAAGAGCGCCCAAGAGCGCCCCAAGAGCGCTCCAAGAGGGGCCCAAGAGGCAATGCTAAGCACTCTCGCGAGACGACGTTACTTGAAGCTCCCCTTTCTTTGATCATTTCCTCCAAGATGGACCCAAGAGCGCCCCCAAGGCTCCCAAGAGATCCCCAAGAGGGCCCGAAGACCGCTCCAAGACGGCTCCGAATGGCCGCGATGGTCAAGATGGCCACTGCGAGGGTCAATTTTGGCTTACCCCTCACGAGGATCGTAGCCCCCGAGGGGGGGACGCACATCGAGACCCTGTTTTGACCGACAGCCTCCAAGAGGCCCCAAGAGGCCCTCCAGGGCTTCCAAGACAACCCGACGAGGCCCCCAAGAGCGCCCCAACAGGCTCCAAGGGGCCTCCAAAAAGCACCCGAGAGGCCCCCAAGAGACCCCCGAGCGGCCACCAAGAGGCCCAAGAAGCTCCCCCGAAGCACCCACGACGCCTTTTCGTCCTCGTCCTTTTCCTCGTTCTCCTCCTCGTCCTCGTATTCGTCCTCCTCATCGTACTTGTCCTCGTCATTTTTGTTCGTCCTTGTCCTCCTCCTGCTCCTCCTCCTCCTCCTCCTCTCCTCCTTGTCCTCCTTCTTCTCCTCGTCCACTCGATCTCGTCCATATCCTTCGTCCGCGTCCTCGTCCTTTCCTTCCTCCTCCTCCTCCTCCCTCCTCCCTCCTCCCTCCTCCCTCCTCCTCCTCCTCGTCCTCCTCCTCCTCCTCCTCCTCCTCCTCCTCCTCCTCCTCCTCCTCCTCCGCCTCCTCCTCCGCCTCCTCCGCCCCTTCTCCTCTCAGCCTCCTCCTCCTCCCTCCTCCTCCTCCTCCTCCTCCTCCTCCTCCTCCTCCTCCTCATTCGTCCCCCTCCTCCTCCTCCTCCTCCTCCTCCTCCTCCTCCTCCTCCTCCTCCTCCTCCTCCTCCTCCTCGTTCTCGTCATCCCCCTCGTCGTTGAAATCCTTCTTCCTTGCCCTCACTCTCTTAGTCCTCGTCTTCCTCATATTTGCCCTCCTTCTCCTGGTCTTGCTCTTCATGCCTCCCCCCCTCCCCCTCCTCCGTTTTTTCTCCTCCTCCTCCTCCTCCTCCTCCTCCTCTCCTCCTCCTCCTCTCCTCCTCCTCCTCCCCCTTCGCCCCCCCCCCCCCCCCCACGCGGGCCCAGAGGTGGCCCCAACACGCCGTCCAGGCCGGCCTCCCTCGCTGTTTGACAATGCGTGTCTCTTCCTCTCTCCCCCCGTCAACTCTCGTGGGCATCGTTTCTGGATTGGCTGGAAGGGATTGATTGTCGCAGCTGCAGGCCAAGGGGTCCGAAAACGTCAGCAGAATTAGCTCGGGTTACGAGCAACCTAATTGCCGGCGCGCGCGCCGAGCGAGCGGGCTAAACCTACCGCCAAGGGAAGCAGCTACGCCGAGGCTGAGCTGCGCGGAGGGATGGAAACTGCTAGCTGCGGAGGCGGCTGCAATGTTGCAACGTGCGAGTACTGTGGGAGCTGAATCACCAGGCACGAGAATTAGGCCTATCTGCTGGTGGGGATATTTGTTGGTCAACAGGCTCGCGAGGCGGGTCGAAAGCCGTCCGAACACTAGTCGGGCCGCGTGTAGGCAGCAGGAAAAGAAAGGCAAGCGAAGCGAGCGAGCGGGCAACCACCCAGAAGGAGAGCCAGGACCGATACTCCCAAACCCGGTGGCGTTGGAAATCCCGGCGGCGACCAGCAAGTAAGCGCAGCCAACATGGCGCGGAGGCGCGACCATAAACACGCAGAGGTCGACCGCTCGGCGCGAGTCAGGCACACAGCACCGTCAGAGACGAAGTAGACCGACAGGCACACCCAGACGACATAGCTGGTGGGGATACTTTTTAGTCAGCGGCCGCGGGCGAGCGCGCCGGCGGCGAGTCCAGTCAAAGCGGGGCACGCAGCGACGAATTAAACTAAAGCGACGGAGGGTGGCCACACCTACAGCGGCTAACCGGGGCCTCACGCAGCAGGTCAGCGGCGGACAGGCGAGTGGGGGGGGCAGCTGAAACCGAGTCGCACTGCCAGCGTGCAAGTATGCAAAGCGTCGGAAGTACCAGGAAGTCGGGACACACGACGACCCTGGTCAGAAACCGAAATTAATGCATGGACGCAGCCCTGGACAACTGCGTGAATACCAGGGTGGCCCGAAGGACCGTCGGTCAAGGTCAAATTGGTGCCGAGACGGGGCGAGAGCGTTGGCAGGCTGCGAGAACCCAGGGTGGCCGTAGCCGCACAGTCCCAAGGCAGCAGAACGGCTGGTGGGGATACGCAAAGCGTCAAGAACTGCCGCGATTGATCTTGAAGGGATCTCGTGCGGAGGGGGGGGCTCCAAGCCGGCATCAATGCTGAGCTAGCCGGAAAGCTGAAATTCAGAGTAGCTATGGCCAGCGCACTGGATGAGGAACCATTGAATAAGCAACCCAGGGTCTGGAAGCTGGTGGAACACCAATTGACGCATGGCCATGGATATCTCCGCCGCTCGAATCACATGAGGAAGCCCCCAGGGTCTGAGGCTTCCTGAGTGCGTTCGTTAACAATCGCAGCGCTGCGCTGCACTGCTTTGCCCTCGCAAATTTAATGATTGCCGTATCAAGAGAAGGCACGCCAAGTCCAGCTCCCCGAAGGGTGCCTAGCATCAACAAAGATCTTGAGCCAAAATGGCTTGAGCCAAAAAAGGCTTGGTTAACGAGGGAGCAGGGCGGGAAGAAGAAGGGAAGCGGGAGGGGGACTAGGGAAGGGAGCAGGGATGAGAGAGGAGGGACGGGGAACGGGGAAGAAAGAGGGAGGGTAGAGGAGAAAGGAGGAGTAAAGGAAGGAGGAAAAAAAAGGAAGAAGTGGGAGGAGGGAGGACTTCAAAGGGGGGCCCTCTGTCTGATCGATCAACTGCCTAGCCCCGATGGCCACCCGTTCCAAAACTAGGCGGGTGCTGATGTCTGCAGAGCAGGAGCAAACAGGGGGGGCGAGGCGAGGAGAAAGAGGACGAGGAGGGGGGAGGGAGGAGGAGGAGGGGAGGGGGGAGGGGGGGAGGGGGGGAGGAGGACGAGGAGGGGGGAGGGGGGGGGAGGGGGGAAGGGGAGGGAAGAGAGAGGAGCAGGAGGAGCAGGGGGGGGGGCAGCCGGAGCAGGAGGGATGGGGCACGAGGAGCGCCGGGAAGCAGGAGGGAGGAGGGGGAGCAGGGAGGAGGCCGACGGCGGTGAGGACCCGACATGCGGATGCACCCAAGCCACGCCAACGGTAAGTCGGGCCTGTCCCCCTACAGGGGGATCTTGGACGAAAACTTAGAATCAGTCAAAGAGTACTCCAAAAATATTCAAAATAGTCAGAGATTGGTCCCCATACTATTTTCTGCTATGTTTGGCGACTCCTCCTGTAGAGGGACAGGCCCGACTTAACGCGAACGGCGATGCTGCTTAACGGTGATGCTGGAAACCGAACTGCCCGAGATCGCGAGCCACAGGGTCCCACCTTCTCCGATCTGCGGACGCATCGAGCGCACGAAGACGGCACAGCGAGCTCCAGGGAGGCACGGGCCGCGCGCTCCCACGGCAGCGGGACCTGCATCGCCGTCACCCGCATCGCCGCCAGCGCGTCCGCGGAGGCGCGCGCGCCGAGAAGCTTCCGCGGCGCCGTCTGCCCGCCCCCCCCCCCCCGAGTTGGTGCTCCGCGGGCGGCGGGCGCAGCTCGTCCAGGGGATGGGTGCGCGGCGCTGCGCGGACAGCCGCCGAGCAGAACAGAAAGGAGGATTATAGGAGGCCACTGCTCTGAGGTCGGGCAAGTCCTCCTGCAGGCGGAGCTTGGAGGAAGAACAGGAAGTCCACAACAAATATCCAACACATACTAAAACAAGTAGTCCAAACATCGTCCCAGGACTACTTTTTGGGGTATGTTTGAATATTCCTCCTGTACGGGGCCATGCCCGACTTCAAACTACTCCAAGGTCCTCGTCGGAAGAATCAGGGAGACTTAAGCCCCATTGGGGGGCTGCTACCCCAGAGTAGGCCGAGGGTTCGGCGGGACTAGGCCAGATTGATACGGATGTTCGTGATCGGGCGGGAACAAGCCAGGGCTCGGACCAGGGCAAAATCAGAATCTGACCTCCAAAGAATGACATCCGACAGAGGAGGTGCGACGAGCTCCTGCGGCAGGCCGTGGACGGCAAGATGAGGTGGCCCGAGCCCGTGTCGAAGACGACCGTGAAAGACTGCTGCACGGGATCGCCCACCTCGCACCCGGGGTGTGGGGGGGGGACATGCAGGGGAGGGCTCACAGGGAAGAAGGAGGAGAGGTGACGGGGGGGGGCGAGGAGGAGGGAGGAAGGTTTTTTCCTCCATTTCGTTTCACATCTGCTCACTCGCCCCTGCTTCACGAAAAGCCCCAAGAGAGAAGCAAAGCCGAGCGAGATGAACGACAACACCACATACACATGTATACCTGGTGAGGCCATCGAACTCCACGCCATGAAAAAACATATAGCACCTTGCGCCCGAACCACCAAGATATCCGAACGCGGCCAAGAGACCAGGCACCGCGCATGAGACAGCAACAGCACTTCAAGCCCGACCAGGAAGTGTGATGCAGGTCCATAAACCAAAGCCCCATCGGCCACAACCATGATGAACTCGATGGCGACGGAGCACCAGTGCGCGGTTGAAAGAAACATACCAAAGTCGAAGACGACAGAGCCCCACAAGGCGATTGGAACAAACAAAAACCACAGTGACGGTCGGCCCTTGGGAAAACCGACGCCGACGTAAGTGTACAATAACAAATCGAATTCAAAGTACAAACGTACACAAAATGCAGGCAACATAATTACGCTACCGAGGAACCCCACATACTGATTTTCTGTCTTGTGTGAACCGCGCTACCACTACCACCGCCGTCACGCTCTCAGGTGCCCCCTGTAGTCGCTGAAAGGAGGGGGAGGACGTGTGGGGGGAGAGGAGGGGTTGAGGAGTCATCTGTGACGGTCATATCCGGCGTCGCCTGGCACTTGGATACGAGAGGTAATACGCAATCCCGCACTAGAGGCTATGCCTGGACGACCCTGGCACGCATAGGGAGACCACCCCCTGCGCACCCCCTCTGGTGTTGAGAGAATGCCACGCCTGCTATGCCTGGACGACCCTGGCACGCATAGGGAGACCACCCCCTGCGCACCCCCTCTGGTGTCGAGAAAATACCACGCCTGCAATGCCTGGACGACCCTGGCACGCATAGGGAGACCACCCCCTGCGCACCCCCTCTGGTGTCGAGAAAATGCCACGCCTGCAATGCCTGGACGACCCTGGCACGCATAGGGAGACCACCCCCTGCGCACCCCCTCTGGTGTCGAGAAAATGCCACGCCTGCTATGCCTGGACGACCCTGGCACGCATAGGGAGACCACCCCCTGCGCACCCCCCCTCTGGTGTCGAGAAAATGCCACGCCTGCTATGCCTGGACGACCCTGGCACGCATAGGGAACCACCCCCTGCGCACCCCCTCTGGTTCGAGAACATGCCACGCTGCTATGCCTGGACGACCCTGGCACGCATAGTAGAACGGAAGAGTGCACACATCCCTTCTGGTGTCGAGAAAATAGCCACGCCTGCTATGCCTGACGACCCTGGCGCGCATAGTTGAGACCACCCCCTGTGCACCCCCTCTGGTGTCGAGAAAATGCCACGCCTGCTATGCCTGGACGACCCTGGCGCGCATAGGGAGACCACCCCCTGCGCACCCCCTCTGGTGTCGAGAAAATGCCACGCCTGCTATGCCTGGACGACCCTGGCGCGCATAGGGAGACCACCCCCTGCGCACCCCCTCTGGTGTCGAGGAAATGCCACGCCTGCTATGCCTGGACGACCCTGGCACGGGTAGGGCGACCACCCCCTGCGCACCTCCTCAGGTGTCGAGAAAATGCCACGCCTGCTATGCGTGGACGACCCTGGCGCGCATAGGGGGACCACCCCCTGCGCACCTCCTATGGCGTCGAGGAAATGCCACGCCTGCTATGCCTGGACGACCCTGGCGCGGATAGGGAGGCCACCCCCTGCGCACCCCCTCTGGTGTCGAGAAAATGCCACGCCTGCTATGCCTGGACGACCCTGGCGCGCATAGGGAGACCACCCCCTGCGCACCCCCTCTGGTGTCGAGGAAATTTCACGCCTGCTATGTCTGGACGACCCTGGCGCGCATAGGGAGACCACCAACTGCGCACCCCCTCTGGTGTCGAGGAAATGCCACGCCTGCTATACCTGGACGACCCTGGCGCGGATAGGGAGACCACCCCCTGCGCACCCCTTCTGGTGTCGAGAAAATGCCACGCCTGCTATGCCTGGACGACCCTGGCTCGCATAGGGGGACCACCCCATGCGCAACCCCTCTAGGTGTCGAGAAAATGTTACGCCTGCTATGTCTGGAACGACCCTGCGCGCATAGGGAGACCACCCCCTACGCACCCCTCTGGTGTCGAGGAAATTGCCACGCCTGAAATTGCCACGCCGGCTTTGCCTGGGACGCGACCCTGGCGCGGATAGGGAGACCACCCCCTGCGCACCCCTTCTGGTGTCGAGAAAATGCCACGCCTGGACGACCCTGGCGCGCATAGGGAGACCACCCCCTGCGCAGCCCCTCTGGTGTCGAGGAAATGCCACGCCTGCTATGTCTGGACGACCCTGGCGCGCATAGGGAGACCACCCCCTGCGCAGCCCCTCTGGTGTCGAGGAAATGCCACGCCTGCTATGTCTGGACGACCCTGGCGCGCATAGGGAGACCACCCCCTGCGCACCCCCTCTGGTGTCGAGGAAATGCCACGCCTGCTATGCCTGGACGACCCTGGCGCGCATAGAAGTCGTGTTCCTGCTAAGTGGGCTTCTGTTCTGCTAAGTGGGCTCCAAATGTGCTTGATCCAGTTGTCAGCTCCGCCTCCTGCTGCTGGTCTTGTTTTTCCTCCTCGTCGTCCTCCTCCTCCACTTCCTCCTCCTGTCCTCCTCCCCTTCCTTCCTCTTTTCACGTCCTACTAGCACCTCGTCCTCTCCCTCCTCCTCCTTGCCTCCTCCCCCTCCCCCTCCTCCGTCCTCCTCCTCCTCCGCCTCCGCTCCCCCTCCTCCTCCTACTCATCCACCTCCTCCCTCCTCCTCCTCCTCCTCCACCTCCTCCCTCCTCCCTTGCCTCCTCCTACCCCCCTCCTCCTCCTCCTCCTCCCTCCTCCTCCTCCCCCCTCCTCCTCCTCCTCCTCCTCCTCCTCCTCCTCCCCCTCCTCTGCCTCGTCGCCCTTCGGCGGCCTTCAGCGGCCGTCGGTGGCTTTCGGCAGCCCCTGGCGGCCTTCGGCGGCCCTCGGCGGCTTTCGGCGGCCCTCGTCGTGTTCCTGCTAAGTTCGCTTCCGATGTGCTTGATCCTGTTGCCAGCCCCGCCTGCTGCTACTGGTGTTGCACTGTGGTCCATGCCAAGTTGCACGGAGAGACCTGGAAAACAACTCCACATCCTCCTCATCGCGCTCCTTCTCTCCCTCGCTCTCTCTCTCTCTCTCTCTCTCTTTTTTCTCTCTCTCTCTCTCTCTCTCTTTTTTGTTTCTCTCTCTCTCTCTCTCTCTCTCTTTTTATCCCGCATCCCCCACAGTGGAAGCCTCTGTCTCATGCCCATCTGCACTTGCATATGCTGCATTGCACTTGCATGGAATGCCATTGCATTGTATTGCATTGTATTGCATTGCATGGCATTGCATGGCATTGCATTACAACGCATGGGATTGCATTTCTGTTGCGTCACTTCCCATTGCGCTGCGTTGCGTTGCGTTGAGAGTTCCTCGCAACTCTGGGCTCCGAGCTGCCAGGGGCAATGTGGCCTGGCCCATTTCGCCTGACTCATCCTCGCAACTCTGGGCTCAGACATGCCGAGCGCGAGGTGATCTGGAAAAGCTTATTTCAGACATTCTCGCCTGAGACATTCTCCTCAACTCTGCGAGATGCCGCGCGCGAGGTGGTCTGGCCAATTTCGCTTGAGACATCTTCGCAACTCTGGGCTCCCAGATGCCGCGCGCGAAGAGGTGCGGCCCGGCTCGCCTGAGGATCCTTGCAAATCCGGGCTCATATATGTCCTGGATTAATGTGGTTCGGGCCCACTTCGCCTGAGACCTCCTTGCAGCTCTGGGTTCCGAGATACCTCTCGCCAGGTGGTCTGGCCCATTTTCGCCAGAGGCATCATCGAAACTCTGGAATCGGAAATGCTCTGACTGAGTTGGTCCAGCACGATTCGCCTGTGACATCCTCGCAACTCTGGGCTCAGATATGCCCTGACCTGAGGTGGTCTGGCCCCATTCGCCCGGGGCATTCACGCACCTCCGAGATCCGAGATGCCAGGCGCGAGGTGGCCCAGTCAAACTCGCCTCAGACCTCCTCGCAACTCTGGGTTCCGAGATGCCGCGTGCGAAGCGGTCCGGCTAATTTTGCCTGCGACATCTTCGCAACTTTGGGCTCCAAGTTGTCGCGCGTGGGCTCAGGGATACTCTGACATAAGGTGGTCCAGCCTGTTTCGCCTGGGACATCCTCGCAACTCCAGGCTCAGAGATGCCGCGTGCGAGGTGGTCGGGCCCGTTTCGCCAGATGCATCATCGAAACTCTGGGATTGGAAATGCTCTGACTGAGTTGGTCCAGCACGACTCGCCTGTGACATCCTCGCAACTCTGGGCTCAGACATGCCATGGCCTGAGGTGGTCTGGCCCCATTCGCCCGGGGCATTCACGCAACTCTGAGATCCGAGATGCCAGGCGCGAGGTGGCCCAGTTAAACTCGCCTCAGACCTCCTCGCAACTCTGGGTTCCGAGATGCCGCGTGCGAAGCGGTCCGGCTAATTTTGCCTGCGACATCTTCGCAACTCTGGGCTCCAAGAAGTCGCGCGCGGGCTCAGGGATACTCAGACATAAGGTGGTCCAGCCTGTTTCGCCTGGGACATCCTCGCAACTCCAGGCTCAGAGATGCCGCGTGCGAGGTGGTCGGGCCCGTTTCGCCTGAGACATCCTCGCAACTTTGGTCTCAGAACTGTTGTGGCCTGAGGTGATCTGGCCCATGTCGCCAGAGACATCCTCACAACTCTGGGCTCGAAATTGCGACGCGTGAGGTTGTCCGGTCCAGTTCGCCTGAGACATCCTCGCAATTATGGGCTCAGAGATGCTCCTGACTTGAGGTGATCTGGTCCATTTTCGCCTGAGACATCTTCGCAACTCTGGGCTCAGACATGCTGCGCCCGAGGTCGCTTGGCCAATATGGCCTGATGCATCCCCGCAACTCCGGGCACAGAGATGATGCGCTCGAGGTACTCCGGCCAGATTTGCCTGATCCATCCTCGCAACTCTGGGCTCCAAAATGCCGCGCCAGAGATGGTCGGGCCAATTTCGCCTGAGACCTCCTCGCAACTCAGGGCTCCGAGATGCCGCGCACGAGGTAGTCCAGTCAGTTTTGCCTGAGACATCCTCACAACTGGGCTCCGATGGGGCCAGGCCCAAGCTTCCTGTTACACTACACTGCTAATATCGAGTTGCGCCCCAGGAGGGGTCCAGGCGCCCCTGCCCCGAGGGGGCAGTTAGCCGGCGCCGAGGCGAGAACATGAATTTCTGACACGCCCTGGCACACGTTGAAATCTCCAGCGAGAGGAGAACTTAGAGGGCGAGGAGGAGAACCAGGAGAACGAGGTGGGGCGAGAAGAACCAGGAGGAATAACATCAGGAACACGATGGTGATAACGAGGAAAATAAGAGGACGAGGAAGAAGAAAAACGAGGAGAAAGAGGAACGGGATGACGGGGGGAGGAGAAGGAGGGGGAGGAGAAGGAGGTTTGGGAAGGGGGAAAGGGCAAGAAGCATGGCAAAGAGGACGATGCCAGCAATGACGACGACTGTGATGATGACAAGGGCGCAGGCAAATCAGGGGCGGGAGGACGAAGATTCGGTGGACGCGCAAACAATGTTTGGAGCCGCCCTGGCTCAAAATCGCTGTCGGGGATGCTGGACTGAGCCTATAAATCGGTATGTTGGTGATGCTTCTCCGCCTCGTCACTATCCTTGTCCTGGTCCTCTTTCTGCTGCTGCCTCCTCCATCTCCCCCCATACTCCTCCTGCTCCTCCTTGCAGCCCCCTCTCTCCGACTGTGCGAATGTTGATGCTAAGAACGGTTCTGCGCCTGTCGGTACCAGTATCGCTATCGATACCAATACCGATGCCGGTACAGGTACCGGTACCGAGCCATGATCGGCGTCGGTATTTCAACAGAAGATACAGCCAACACCAACAGCTTTTCGCTTCCGATCGAGCCCCCTGCCCCTGGGGTCTTAGGCGTTTGCCGCATTCTACGAGTTCTCGGCGAGGCCAACCCAGCGGCCCTGCTGAGAGCACGTGGCGCGGCGAACGTCTAGGATCTACGCGGCGGCGTCTGCTGAGATGAGGTTTGCGCTGTAGGGGTCTTCCCACCGAGGCACGCGGGTGCCTCTGCTGAGAGGGCGTGGGTCTGACCCTGGGATCGTCGTCTGGCCCTGATGAAACAAGCTCTACTTGGAGGGCGTCGTCTCATCACGCCCAGCGGGCGATCCCGGGATCAGGCCCGCGCCTTCTCCGCAGAGGCACCCGGGTGCCCCTGCTGAGAAGAGCCTTGCAGCGCAGACTTTCTCTCAGCAGAGGCCGCCGCGTAGATCTCTTGGGCGTTTGCCGCGGCCTCGGCCGGCCGTCCGCTTCTGCCGCGGCGGGCGGCCGGCCGTTCATCCGATTCGTCTTCGTCGTAGTCGTCGCCGTCGTCGTCAGGACCCTCGTCGTTGTCGTCGACGTTATCATCATTATCATCGCCATCGTCGTCATCATCATCATCGTCCTTATCATCATCGTGGTCATCGTCATCACCACCGTGCTCATCATCAAATTCACTCGCAATCAACTTCATGACGAATCATTGCAACCGTTGTTGTCGTCACCTTGAGCGCCGATACCGTTGTGATATATTGCAGTCGTCATGGTCGGCGGGTCGCCGCCATCGTTGCGATCCACCTCGTCACGGCAATCATATTATTCATCTTCATCCTCCGCTGTATATTCCTCTGCCTTCTGATACTCTGCGCATCTGCGGCCCATCTGATCCTCTTTAATTCATCCTTGGACAAGCGTGGAAAGTGAGGAGCGAGAAGTGTGTGTGTGGGGGGGGACGGCGGGCGAGACGTGAGAAAAGAGCAGGACGTGGAGGAGCAGCGGAGGGATGGGGGATGTGAGGGGCAGCAGTAGCAGAAGGATGACGCGGAGCAGCGACGAAGGAGGAATATATTAAGGCCAGGGTCCAGCATCCCCATCAGCGACTCTAGATTTAATGTGGCTTCAAAACTTGTTCTCGTCCTCCGAGTCACCGTCCTCCTGTTCCTGATTTGCGTGCGCCCTTGTCGTTCTCAACGTCGTCGTCGTTGTTTATGTCGCCGTCCTCATCGTGTTTCTCGCCGTCCACCCTCCTACGCAACCTCATCGTCCTCCCTTCCCCTCCGCATCCTCATGCCGTTCCTCCTACTTCTCGCCGTTACTTTCCTCCTCCTCCTCCTCCTCCTCCTCCTCCTCCTCTTCATCATCCTTCTCATCATCGTGCTCCTGATGCCCTTCCTCATCCGGGTTCTCCTCGCCCCTCCTCGTACTCAAAGTTATCCTTCTTGCCTTCATATTTTTCCTTTCGCCGGAGATTTCCTCAACATATATATTCTG
>CAUYUJ010004519.1:0-10000 GCA_963575745.1 Prorocentrum cordatum
AGTAGTAGTAGTACTGGTGGTGGTGGTAGTAGTAGTAGTAGCCGTAGTAGTAGTAGTAGTAGTAGTAGTAGTAGTAGTAGTAGTCGTAGTAATAGTAATAGTAGTAGTAGTAGCAGCAGTAGTAGTCGTAGTCGTAGTAATCGTAGTAGTCGTAGTAGCAGTCGTCGTAGTAGTAGTAGTAGTGGGAGTAGTAGTAGTAGTAGTAGTAGTAGTAGTAGTAGTAGTAGTGTTGGTAGTAGTAGAAGCAGTAGTAGTAGTAGTAGTGGTAGTAGTAGTAGTAGTAGTAGTCGTAGTCGTAGTAGCAGTAGTAGTAGTAGTAGTAGTAGTAGTGGAAGTAGTAGTAGCAGTAGTCGTAGTAGTATTAGTGACGGTAGTACTAGTAGTAGTAGTAGTAGTAGTAGTAGTAAAAGTAGTAGTAGTAATAGTAGTAGTAGTAGTAGTAGTCGTAGTAGCAGTAGTAGTAGTAGTAGTAGCAGTAGTCGTGGTAGTCGTAGTAGTCGCAGTAGTCGTAGTAGTCGTAGTAGTAGTTGTAGTAGTAGTAGTAGTAGTAGCATTAGTAGTAGTCGCAGTAGTAGTAGTAGTAGTAGTAGAAGAAGAAGAAAAAGTCGTAGAACGAGAGCTCGCAGTACTAGTAGTAGCATCCGTAGTGGCACTACTCGTTGTAGCATCTCTCATGCAACTGATCCATTATGTGCCGCGTCACGTCCTGCCCCTCCTCCTCCTCCCCTTCACTGTCTTCCTCCTCCGGGGCCCAAGATGCCCCCGACCCTGTGTTTTCACAACGAGTTTTGAATGTGTTGGCTTGGGAATCACGGAAACCATGCGATTGGAAGTGGATGTTTGAAAATTTGAGTTCTGAAGACCCTTGAACGCAAACCAACGTCTGTTTTCCAGGGCCCAGAAAGTTCAAAAATCTCTGTGGAACGCAATGTTCGCGAAGCAAGGGGGGGCCAAACCTTGTGTTCTCACATGCTTCCCAACCATCCTGTGGTGTTGGGTCCTCATTTTGAAGAGACAGCGCCCCGCGTTCCTTCCTCCTCCCGCTTCTGCCTCCCCCTCCTCCCTCCTCCCCCTCCTTGCGTCTGCTCCCAGCACCCCGCACACGTCTCGTAGCCTCATAGGGAACTCCACCGAAGGCCCCAGTGGGGGTGCCCGCATGCGTCCCCCACGCCCAAGACACCGTTTCGTGGCCTCACAGGGAGCTCCACCGAAGGCCCCAGTGGGGGTGCCCGCAGGCGTCCCCCACGCCCAGGACAGCGCTGCGTGGCCCCATAGGGAGCTCCACCGAGGGCCCCAGTGGGGGTGCCCGCATGCGTCCCCCACGCCCAGGACAGCGCTTCGTGGCCCCATAGGGAGTTCCACCGAAGGCCCCAGTGGAGGTGCCCGCATGCGTCCCCCACGCCCAAGACAGCGTTTCGTAGCCCCATAGGGAGCTCCACCGAAGGCGCCAGGGGGGGTGCCCGCATGCGTCCCCCACGCCCACGAAGGACCCAACCATGTGAAGTTGTGGGTGCCGCAATTGTGAAGATCTTCTTCGGTGAAGCTCCCTATGGGGCCACGAAGCGCTGCGCTGGGCGGGGGGCGAACGCATGCGGGCGGTAGCACTGGGGCCGTCGGCGCAGCTCCCTATGAGGCCACGAAGCGCTGCACTGGGTGGGTGAAAATACAAAGTTAGGCGTGCGGGACGCATGCGGACGGCCCCGTTGGGGGCCCAGGTGGGGTTCCCCATGGGGCCGCGAAGCTTGCGCTGGGCGGGCGAAAATGCCAAATTGAGTGTGGGGGGCGCATGCGAGCGGCTCCGCTGGGTGCTTAGGTGGGGCCCCCAATGGGGCCAGTACTGGGTGGGTGAAAGTGCCACATTGGGTGTGGGGGACGCATGCGGGCGCTCCCACTGGAGGCTTCGGTGGAGCTCCCTGTGAGGGGCGCATGCGGGCGGTCCCACTGAGGGTTTCGGTGGAGCTCCCCATGGGGCCACGAAGCGCTGTACTGGGCGGGTGAAAATGCAAAATGGGATGCGGGGGACGCATGTGGGCGGTACCACTGGGGGCTTCGGTGGGGCTCCCTATTGAGCCATGAAGCGCTGTACTGGGTTGGTGAACATGCCAAATTAGATGTGGGGACGCATGCGGGCGGTCCCACTGGGGGCTTCGGTGGAGCTCCCTATGGGGTCACGAAGCGCTGTGCTTGGTGGGCGAAAATGCAACAAAGTCGGCGTCGGGGACGCAGGCAGGCAGGCCCCAGTGGTGGCTTCGGTGGAGCTCCCTATGGGGCCACGAAACGCTGTACTGGGTGGGTGAAAATGTCAAATCAGGTGTGGGGGGCGCATGCGGGCGGTCCAACTGGGGGCTTGTGCGGAGCTTCCTATCGGGCCACGGAATGCTGTACTGGGCGGGTGAAAATGCCAAATGATGTGGGGGGCGCATGTGGGCGATACCGCTGGGGGCTTCGGTGGAGCTCCCTATGGGGTCACGAAGCGCTGTACTGGGTGGGTGAAAATGCCAAATTGGGCGTGGGGGACGCACGCGGGCGGTCCCACTGGGGGCTTCGGTGGGGCTCCCTATGGGGCCACGAAGCGCTGTACTGGGTGGGTGAAAATGCCAAATTTGGTGTGGGGGACGCACGCGGGCGGTCCCACTGGGGGCTTCGGTGGACACGGAGCGCTGTGCTGGGTGGGTGACAATGCCAAGTTGTGTGTGGGTGACGCATGCGGGCGGTCCCACTGGGGGATTGTTTATAGGTGTGGCCAAGCTCGCGCGGCGCGAGCTCAGGTTCAAGTAGCTGCCAAGGGGCAGCTGTCAGGCGGCAGGCGAAAGCCTCGGGAAGCCGAGCAGCACAGGAGCGCGCTAGCCAAAAGGGCCAGCCCGCCGCTGCCGAGCCTGACCCGCCAGCCTGCCTTCGCCATCGGGCGCGCCAGCTTCGGCAGCAGCCCCCGCCTGATATTCGCAACCTTCTCGAGGCGGTGCTGCAGGCCTCGAGCGGTCACGGGCAGCATGCGCTCGGCGGACAAGCCCCTGTGCTTGCCGCCAATCACACGGGCATAGCAGTGGCAGCGCGTGCACACTCGATACCCATTTACAGTGCACAGTGCGTGCTCGCCGCCGTCAACCCATGGAACCCCTGTGCCTGCAGGTGCAGAGGCCGAGGCTGCGAGGGGCCCAGAGGGTCCAGGCGGGTCAGCAGTCTGGCCGCTGCTGCGCCGCGCGCTGACCGCGGGCTCGGCAGAAGGCGCGGGAGCGGCCTCAACTTCAGGCGACGCGGCAACCGAAGGACAAGCGGCATCGCCAACGGTGGGTGCCCCGTCAGCTCGGTCGGCCTCACTCGCGGCCCCGCTCGCACAGGAGCCAGACGCTGCAGCCAGCAGGTAATCGACCTTCCCCTGGAACGTCCTGAGAACCTTGACCCTGGGCTCCTCGCTGCAGCCGATGGAACCCCGGATCTCTTCCGCAGTGGCCTGTGCGCCAGCCTCGCGCACCGCCAGCGCTGCAAAGGCTGCGGCTGCTGTGGTCGCCGTAGGCAATGTAGCTCGAGCGGGCCTCATGCTCGCCGTGCCGCCAGAGTGAAGGGGTGCGCGCGGCCTGGCCACGCGCGGCTTGGCCCAGAAGTGGGCCTTGATGTTGGCGCTGTAGGCGGCCTTCAGGCAACGCAGACAGTGGATGCCGCCGTTGGGGACCTCGACGACCTCATGGCCCGTGAGGCGGAGAAGGATATTGCCATCCCGCCTGGCCGCCGCCTCGTCGGAAACATCCGCACGGGCATCTGCAGCCTGGCCCCCAGCAGCTGCGACCCAGAAGAAGGCCGCATCCAGCATGGTCTGCCTCGCGCGAATCGCCTGCCTGATCTCGTCGGTGGCCCCCGTGTGGCTGGCGATGAACTTGGCACACCGATATGCTTCCATGTTGCCGCGCCTCGCTCTGGCTGTGACCAGCCCTTCTTGCACGTGCTGCACCGAGGCGTGGGCCTTGACCTTGACTACACGCAAGCCACCTTCGCCAAGCCCTCCGAAGTCCTGAATCGCGTTCCAAACGCGGACCCAGAGCTCGGCCCATGCTGACTTGCTGCTCGTGGTGACCTTCGGCCCGCGAACGTTGACCCCGTCCACCACGAATGCTGCATCAAAATGAGCCGTCACTGGTGGTAGAATGAACTCGAGAAGCAGGAGGAGCGCCAGCAACTCGCCCCCGTCGATGGACTGGAGTGGCCCCGCCAGCGGCGAGGCTAGAGCACGCGTGGCTGACCCAGGCCCAGGGTCCACGTCGTCACCCCCTGGTGGAAGGGCCACCACCGCACAACCAGCACAAGCAATCTGGGCCCCCCCGTCGGTGAAGGCGCCGTCGGCGTACAGGTCAGGCACTGCAAACGGCATGCCCTCCTCGTTGCCCTTGGTCCACTGCGCGTGCGCAAGGGGGTCGTCACCAGGCGGTTCCCACCCTGCGCGAGGCTCGGGTAGCCACAGCCTCTCAAACAGCTTTTTGATCGTGGTGGAGCCCTCCATGCCCTTGAAACGCTCCAGCTCAAAAGGTAGCGAGAGGTTGGGCCATGCCTCCTGGCACTCCATGTGACGATGCCACAACGTGCCCAGCTTGTCAGGGCACAGGGAGCATACAGAGTACGAGCTGGGGCCTGCCGCACAGCGCCTCTCATTCAGCCACTGCCCGTCGACCAGGCACGATCTGGCGTACCCAGCCTCGCTAGGGGTCAACGTCCTCCAGCTCCGCGCCACCTTGGTTGACCCGCGGCCCGTGTTGATCCAACGTCGGACCTGTGGCAAGAAGACCCCCCTAGCTTCGAATATGCCGTAGTGCGTGGACTTCGCTAGCTGTGCCAGCTGCCAATGCTCGACTGACTTGATGACAATCTGCCTCACCGTCCACGGCGAGTGCAGAGTCAAGTTGAGCTTCTCGCCAGCCTCGGAAACCCACTCGGTGAAGGTGGAGAGCGTGAAGCCGACCCTCTGCAGCGACTTGACTGCAGCTCCGATTGACCCGCGCACGTCAGACCAGTTCTTGGCCACCTTCACGTTCCACTCGAAGGTAGACCTGAGCATTGAGGTCGGGATCCGCTGCTCCCAAACTGCCCGAGTCAACATCATCACGGGCCCAATCGTGGCGGCGAAAACGGAGTCCAAGGCCCTGGCCCCAGGGAGCATCAGCACAGCGGTGGCGCTCTTGCCTGCTGGCCGACTTCTACGGCTCTGACCGTGATGGACCTCATCTTTAACAGCTCGCTCTCGTTGAGGCCTGTGCAGTTGACGCCGTAGAGAGCCGAGGGGTGCAAGCCAGTGTAGGCAACCTTGGCCGCCGCTGTGCGCCCTTTCCTCAGCCCAAGAAAACTGCGCACCTTGCCCATGCGCAACTCGACATTGGCGAACCGCTGTTGCCGAATCGCCCTGGCTGCGCGTCGCCCTTCGGCATGATCGATGCCCAAGTTCCGCGCGTGGCGCGCTCCTTGCACGCCTGCAACCTTGAGCAGCCTCCTGGAGATATTGCAGCGGACCGCAATGGAACTGCCCAAGGCCCTGGACTTCTTGACGGCTATCTTGAACCTCGCCTGCTTTAGGTGCTGCACGAGGTTCCGCGTGGCACCTACCAGGTCGTCCTGCACTCTCTCAATACTGCCCCAACGCTGCAGCACTAGGCCGTCCACTACGATCGCTGGCGCGACCGCCCCGAATTTCGCGACCATCTCGTCCAAAGGCTGCAGCAGCATGCGCTTCATGAAGCCCGTGGCAAACGCATCTCCATCGAGCACCGTCTGGTAGACCTGCAGCTCCTGCGAGCAGCAGCCGTCTAAGTGCAGGACCCTCGGCGCGCGGTACAACGAAATCTGCAGCTTGGCCAGCCACAGCGGGAAGCCGTACTTGGTGGCCGCTTGCACCAGGCCCTGGTGAGAGATTTACTCAAATGCTTTCCACAGGTCGAGCAAGATGCTGGCAGAGGCCCAGTCTTGGTCGGGATGTAGCTCCGCCATCATCGCGACCCACTCGGACCTCGTCTGCTGCTGCCACACCGCTCTGTCGCAAGAGCGACCCGCACACGCCCACCAATACGGCCTGTCATTGTCCTTCTCCCACT
Source organism: Prorocentrum cordatum (assembly GCA_963575745.1). Taxonomy (NCBI): domain Eukaryota; class Dinophyceae; order Prorocentrales; family Prorocentraceae; genus Prorocentrum; species Prorocentrum cordatum. Next base: position 6,072 of record CAUYUJ010004519.1, read on the forward strand.
TCTGCATGAGGGGCCGCCTGAGCGTCCCGTGCACTCGTACCACCGCAGCAAGTAGGGCAATGGGACGAAGGCCTCCGTCGGCCTTGGGGATGAAGGCCATCTTTGTGATGAGAGAGCTGGGCCAGTCGGCCTTCGCCCCGATGGCCATGATGAGATCAATGAGCGCCTCGATGCCTTGGTCGTCCATGAGATTGAACTCGCTGGGCCGCAGGCTGTCAAAGTTGGACCCGGACTGAGGCCTGAAGGGCGAGATCACCTTCCGCAGCTCCGCGACTGACGGCCTGTCTGGGCGCTATCCGAGATCTTCTGGCCACGCAATGCGGTGCTGCGCAGGCTCCTGCTCACGCGATGTCACTACGTCCCAGTAGCCCGACCACTCGTCCACTAGCGTCTGCAGGCTCTGCTGGATGGTGGACGGTGGCTCGCCGCCTGGCTTGGCGGGCTTCGCGTTCCAGGCCTGCGCCATCTTGGTGACCGCGTGGGTGCCGCCTGTGCCCGTGGCCACGGAGTGCAGAACCCACTCGTTGTAGTTCTGAGATGCCTGGTCCATGTCAGCCATGGCCATCTTCTCCGACCAGTTGAAGCAGGCTGCACTGAGAACGTCCAGCTGCGAGAGGGAGAAACTGCCGGCCCCCGTAGCTATCACGTGGATGGCGCGCTGCAACTCGCTAAGCTCGGACGGGGGTCTGCTGACCAGCTTGCTCAATGCACGGAGTGCTCCCAGCCTCGTGAGCGGGCGCTCGATCTGCGCAGCATCCCTGAGGCAAATGGCGATCGCCCTGCACCACGTTGATGCGCGCTTGGCCCTCGGTCGCCTCGGCGGCGACGGCGCCGTAGCCGAAGTGTTTGCTAGCCAGGGTCGCTGCCCTCGGCCTGCGTACTTGTCGTGCTCGTGGTGGAGCCCGCAAGCGTCGATCATGTTGACCTCCGCCTGGCCGGTAAAGATGCGCCACATGCGGTCCAAGTCACTGGTGTTGGCGATCTTCTCACACACACCTCCTCCCAGGCAGGTGCGTGGTCTTGCGAGCAGCACGCTAGCGGCTTGGCCAGCGGGAGCTGCTTCGCAGTGCGCATGACCGTGATGTCCTGGTGCCTGCTGGGCCCGAGCAGCTCGAGCGCGACAGGGTAGTGCGGGCTGAGGTCGAGCCCGTGGATGACGCTGGCCTTGGCCCCCCCGAAAGCTCCTGGAGACCACAAAGTAGCCGATGATCCTGCCAGCTGGCCTGCATGTGGCCTCGGTGGGCGCTGCCACCACCGCCTGCGCCGCCTGGAGCCACCCCGACTCCGCCAAGACCGACGGCTCCATGTTGAAGTCCCCTCCGACAACAAAGGGCCTGTTGGCCGCCTGGAGCGCCCTGAGCACTACGTACAGCGTGTCCGCGCTGCTCTTGTTGAGGCCGACGTTGACCTCCAAGTAGATGTTGACCCACGCAATGTCGCCTATACAGACGCCGTTGAAGTGGGAGATGATAGCTCGCCCTGGCACGAGCACAGCTGGCCTGCCAAGCAGATCGAGGGGCTCGAGCCCGAGGTGCTGGGGCGCCATCTGCACGAGGCCTCCAATTCCCGGGGGGCCCGGGCCAGCGTTGATCGCTGGCGCTGCCTCCGAGACCCATCCGAGCCTACGGAGCTGACCTTGAACATCATGTGTGCGCCGCGAATCCAAATGCGTCCCCTGGACGGCCACAAAGTCGCAGTGCCTGACAGTGGAGGTGCCCGGCAGGTTGGCGAACCGAGACCAGGCGTTGCAATTGACGGTGAGCCCGACCCACCACCTGCCTTGCTCGTCCGACCCGCGGGGTAGGGTCGACGACCGACTGCCGCCGATCGCCAAGCTGCTACCCTCCCGTAGTGCGTGATCGCTTGGCAGCCCTGAGGGTGTCGAGCGCATCCTGGAGCCGCTTCCTCTCGTTGTCGTCTGCCGCACTGCCGAGGAGCCCTCCTGGATCGTCGCAGCCCATGAACTTGTCGAAAGGGTCCCCTTCTGCCTGGGCCATAGGGGTGTCGTCTTGCTCGGCCCCCCCAGCCACTCCTGTCCCTGCACCTCCAGCTCCGCATGCGGCATGACCGCGCTGCTGTTCAGGCCCAGGGGGAGGGACAGCAGCTGCTGCCGAAGTGGCCATCTCGCCCGGGAGCGTGGCGAGGCTGTCCACGACTTCCGCCCCAGACTTGCCCTCGGCGTCGATCGTGGCGACCTTCTCCTTGAGCGTGCGGATGGTCTCTTCCGCTGTGGTGGCCGAGTAGAGCTTGGCCGCCTGCTTCTTCGCCTCCTCGAGCTCCGCCCTGCGGTCAGCGAGGGCCTTCCCCGCGTCCGCGAGCGCCTCCAACGCATTGCGTGAGCCGTCCAAAAGACGTTCACGCTTAGCTGCTGCGTCGGCGACGGCGAGGGAGGCTTGGTCGACTGCCAAGGGGAGCTTCCGTGGCTCTGTGCCCCAGGCCCCAGCGGCTGCCTTTTCGGCGTGCCAGCTCGACCTTGTCACGACTGCTGCGGGAGAGGACGTCCTTGACAAAGTTGTACGACTCCAGAGCCATGGCGGCGTAGGCGGCGATCTTCTCGGGACCCAGGGCGACGGTGGAGCTGGCATTGGGCCCCCCGCCGTTAGGTCCGAGCCCTTTTGCCCCCGCGCCCTTTGCCGCCGCCCTTGGGATCTTTGTGCCATGGAGCTCCTTCTCCTCCTCCTCCGACAGCCCACTTGCCACGTGGCTTAACGTCGGTGCCGTTCGCAGCGGGCACGTTGCGGTCCGTGTGCTTGCCCTTGCATCCAGCCCTGATACAGAGCGAGAGGCGCTGCGAAGTATAGCCACCGCACCGCGCACACTGCCAGCACTTCGCCATGAGAGCACGACAACCCAGGCAATCAGGCCGAGGAAGAAGACTGCGCACCCTCGGGCAGAGGGAGGCAGGTGATGACCAGGGGCGGACCTGGCACCACAAGAGGTTGGAGTGCAAGCTCGGGGAAGAGAGATATCCCGTTTGCGCCTCGAGGCTTGCAGCCCCCCAAGCATTGGGTCTTACTGGGGGATTCGGTGGGGCTCGCTATGGGGCCACGAAGCGCTGTGCTTCGTGGGTGAAAATGCCACACTGGGTGTGGGGGGCGCATGTGGGTGGTGCCACTGGGAGCTTCGGTGGAGCTCCCTATGGGGTCACGAAGCGCTGTGCTGGGTGGGTGAAAATGCCAAATTGGGCGTGGGTGACGCATGCGGGCGGTCCCACTGGGGGCTTCGGTGGAGCCCCCATATGGGGCCTCGAAGCGCTTTACTGTGTGTGTGTTTGTGTGTGTGTGTGTGTATGTGAAAATGCCAAATTGGGCGCGGGGGGCGCGCGCGGGTGGCCCCGCTGGGGGCTTCGGTGGGGCCCCCTATGGGGCAACGAAACGTGCGAAGGATGCGCCAAAATCGGCGTGGGGGACGCATGCGGGCGGTGGAGAGGAGGAAGGGGGGGGGGGGGGAAGGGGCGAGAACGCGGGGGCCGTCTCGTCAAAACGAGGGCCCAACACCGCGGGATACTTGGGGGCAACAATTTCAAAACTCTGCCTGGAATCATATGTTTCCCGTGATTTCCATGCCCAAGAATCTCAAACATATCTATGAAAACATGAGGTTTGCGAAGCCAGGGGGCGCCGCACCTGGCGCATTTTTGAAATTCGAGCCCTCGGGGGCTGCAGCGCGGATTTTCGTTCGGGGGCGCCAAAAACAAACATCCAAACAATGCATTTGGAATCGCATGGCCCCAGTGATTCCCAAACCAAAAATCCCCCAGATTTCTGTGGAAGTATAGGGTTCGGCGTTTTGAGCGGAATGGTCGCCACATGCTTTCGCCCCCCGCTTCGGGGGGCAGCGCCGCGTGCATCTTCCACAGCGCGCTGCCGCCGAGCTCGCGCTCGAGCGGGGCCGAAGAGATGCCGGCGAGGAAGGGGGGGGGGAATGGA
>CAUYUJ010004519.1:15000-25000 GCA_963575745.1 Prorocentrum cordatum
CGCAGCAGCTCCTGGCGAAGTTCCTCGAGGACACGGAGGTTTTGCTCGCTGAGGTTTCATCCGCGGGCGGTTCCGACGTCGACGGCCGCGCGCCCCAGATCACCAAGCAGCTGCAGATTGCGAGGAGGGCAGGCGAGGCGCACATGACGCGCCTCGGAGATAGGGTAAAGCGCCGGGAACGCCCTTTCGAAGGCGCGTCGTAGAGTCTGTTGCTCGTGATGTTTTCGGGCGCCGCTGAGACTGCGTGTAGTTTTCCGGAAATCAGCCGCGCGCTTCTGTTCGCCCCGAGGGCGATGCATGGTTTCAGCCATGCGCATTCATATTCTCCACATGTTCATGCCCGCCCGCCTCGCCGCGGGGAGCTGCCCAGGCCTCGCCGCAGCCGCCGCCAAAGAAACGCCCCCTCTGCAGGGGCGGCCCTGCGCCTCGAAAGAAAGCGTCTCCTGGGCAGGATTCTCCGCCCCCGAAAACAGAATCGCGATGATGGCCCAGGAGAAGGGGCGCTCTGCCAACCCCTCTGCGCCTCCACCAGGAGGGGGAAGAGGAGGGAGGAGGGAGAGGAGGAGAAGGAGGAGGAGGAGGAGGGGCAGGAGGAGGAGGAGGAGGAGGGGGGGGGAAGACGAGGCAGAAGGCGCAGCGTGAAGTTGGCGAGAGGATGACGGGGCGGGCGGCGCCGACCATTTTGAAAAGACAAAAAGGGGATGTCAACGCACCCAGAGGGTTCCAGATGCCAAGAAGCAGCATCTGCGCTAAAGCAACTTAGCAACTTAGCAATTACGTAGTTTGATATGATCACAGCCGTGCCACATATAATCTGCACTGTGGCGAAACAAAGCATGAATTTGCGCCAATGTTTGTTATGCGACGCTGGCGCAGTAAACTGGCGCACGGTTTGAAACGCGCGCCCAGTCGCACGGTTCATGACCTTCATTCGCGTTTTTTCTTATATATATATATATATACATATATATAATATATATATATATATATATATAAATTTGTCAAAGTGGTGGCGGCTTGCGCGGCCAAGTTTTCACCGCGCGCGGTGTGCGATGGTGGCCCCGGCAAGAGCATTGCGAAACGTACGTGCCTTAACATCGAAAACCATAATATGAGTGGGTGTTTGCGTGGCCCGCATGCATGGGTCAATATGTTGGAGTTGCGGGCAGCGCGCTGCGTCCCATTTGGTCGATAGGCAGCGCGCCGTTTAGCAAACCGTTCCGTAACATGAGGAATGGGACTAGCGCGATGGTGGAGGCGGCGGTAGAGAGTTGGTTCGAAAAATAAACAACAAAGGAACCATCAGAACAGATTGTGCGCGTTTCTATATATCAGCGCTTGCGCGTGGTTAACTCAATTGGCCCGCCCAGGCCAGAGCCGCAGCACATGGTACATGCGATGGCCCAAGTCAAATTTCGCGTTTATCGGCCTTGACGTTAATCATTCGATTTGTTGCTGGGTTGGTCGCGTGTCGTCGGCGGATCACGGACTGGTCTCGGGTTCGTTGGTGAGGTCGCGAAGCGAGTTGTGAATAAGTATCGAAGCGCGTCGCGTGGCCGGAGCGACAGCGTCTCAACGCTGATGCGCGACGCGGGTCCTCACTTCAGCCACGCGGCCAAGCAGGTTTGTTCACGTGAATATCGCCTGTGTTTTCGCTGGCGTCGCACAAGGGAACCTTTGGTTGTTTCAGTGCGGTCGGGAAGGGTGAGCGGGGGGGGGAATGGTCGTTGATAGTTTCTGGGAGGTGCCCTTTGCATCAGCAACGCCTCCTGGAGCGAATAGGGAGGTTGCGCGTCGCGTTGCTTGCTAGATTTTCATTTTTTCCTTTTTGCGAGCTGGAGTGTTTCGTGGCCAGAGGGTTTCGCTGCTTTGCGGCAACCGCTGATAGGAGTGATGGGTTGCCGCCAGTTGTTCCTACAAGACGTCGGTGCTCCACTCTGCAGACGCCGTCGCCCTTCGGAGGGGTACGAGGGGAGGGAGGAGGAAGAGGAGGAAGAGGAAGAGTAGGGAGGAGGAGGAGGAGGAGGAATATGAGAGAAGAGTAGCGGGAAGGATGAGAAGGACGATCGGAGGGGAGGGAGGGGGAAGAGGAAGTAGGAAAAGGAAGAAGATCATACTGAGGAGGGGGAGGAGGACGAGGAGGAGGAGGAGGAGGAGGAGGACGCCGCAATTGTGATTCGATTGTACGTGCTACTTGTATCCGAACCTCTTAAGTGAGAGATTGCATCCTTCAGTCGACGTCCACTCTGGATACTGATAGTTGTTTGGGCCTGGTGTCCTGGGGTGTCTTGTCACTCTCCGCCATCGGCCCTCTCTCTTCCCTCTCTCACCCGTCCGTCCAAATTCTCTCATCCGTGCTCCTCCTCCTCCCTCTTTCTTGCTTTCCCCCTCCCTCCTCACTCCCTCCTCCTTTCTCCCTCATGTTTCCTCCTAGTCGCCATCCAGCCGATTCAAGTGCATATCCCCGCAAATGCGCATGTCGAGCGAAACTGGAAACTATCGCTGCAACGAATCTGACAGAAGACCTGAGAGCAAACACGCAGTAGCGAGCCCTACGCACGGAACGGCCACCCCGTTGCCTACAGCTGTCAGCGCATCCCTTGAATTCTGAAACCGCGTTGGAAGCTCCGTTCTCCATCCCATGAGTGCTGCTTTTTTCGGCCACTGTGATGAACCCATTGAATTGTGGGAGGTCCTCAGAAAGTCCAGCAGCCCAGAGATGAATATTGTTTGTTGTGATCGTAGCCGTGTAATCGATATTGAAGACGGGGTCCCTCACCTTGTTGGGGGCCCTGGAAAGGTCGCACACCAAAACTGCCGCACGTGCGTGCGACTTCTTCCTCGCCGCTTCCAAGTGCCATTCCAAGTTTTCACGCATCTTGTCAGTTGAGCGGTCCGTATCGGAGGGGGCCTTCGGGCCCAAGATCTGCCTGAGGTGCATCGGGGCGAGGGTGATGTCGAGCGGCGGTGCGCAAGGCATCGGCGAAGAGAAGGCAGCCCTCCTTCTCCCACACACGTAGTGCCGAACACGATTCTGGATGCCGTGTCTTATGTGAGATGCCCCCTGTGCCCGCTGAGCGAATCAACAGAACTTGCCAACAAACGATCGGACTTCGAACGATCAGGCTTCGAAAGGAACGCCACGATTGGCCGGTCGGGATCCCACTACGAAGCAGCAAAAAAAAGTAGAAAAAAAAACAATGTCCTGGGGCAACCCGTGATCCCGGGCCTGTAGTTTCCACGACCGCACCTCGAAGCGGTCCCCAACGTGGTCCTGCAACCATTTCGTCGTGAAATTGAGAGGGCTGGCCCCATGGACATTGTCGCTGAAGCCGAGGACATTCTCAATCGGGAAAGCCATGAGTTCGCGGCCAGCCTGGTCACGTATGCATTCGAGAATGTGTTTGAAGGCGTTGCTCCTGCTGTCGTCAAGCCCGAGCTGGCTTCCGACTCGACTAAAAGGTATGCAGCTGGGCCCCGTGCTGATCACATCTGCGTCAGGCAACGATCGTAAGTCGACCTCTGGTGGTCGTCCCCTGGCCCCACCCCCAAGCCCTTTCTTAGTGATCGTGTTGGTCTTCAGTCGGTATTCCATTTGCGTAAACGTTTTTTTTTTTTGTTATCGGATTCTTGGGGGTGGGGTTAGGTGGGGTTGGCCACCACGTGGCCTCCGTGAAGTCACCCGCAGTTCTTCCAACGAATACGCCCTCGGAGCCCTTGTGGATAACTCCACGTGCGAGCGCAAGGACCCTTCGACATCCCAAGAAAGAGCACGCGCGTCAAACCCTAGCTCGTCTAGCACGAGCTTGGCAGTGTCTAGCCCACAACAGGGACTGATACGCACACCAGCACAACAGTTGGCACTTAGGCGCATGACGTCGCGTTGGTTCAAACCTCTTTCCCTGCCCCCCTCCCCCCCTTCTCCCTTCACCCCCCTTCCTCTATCTATCCTTCCTCTCGCACGAGTCCTCAGTTTCCCCGTCGAGGTCGCGCCCGTGTCTTCCTAATCCCGGCACCTTTGTGAGCCATTATCCCCTCTATCCTCAGCCTCCCCATCCCGATCAAAGCTTCCAAACCTTGGGACGTCATTATGGGGCTACCTCTCCAGGAGCGGCCCACTTCATCTTTTATGTGTCCGTCCGTCGGTGGCCCTCTCATCCTTCCAGTTGGCGTTTGCCCCCAATGCTCTTTCTATATCACTGTACTTCGCAACCAATCTGTCATCTTGTTCGTTCTGCCCCGTTCCCCCCTCCTCTGTCCGTTCGCATTTTCTCGTTTGATTTGTCGCACCCTCGCGCATTGTGCCCTAGGTAGTCTCATTCGTAGTCTTGCCACCCGCTCGTCTTCATTGCTTTGTCATGTGTTCGCCCGCAAGGTTCGCGGATGTCCCCCCTCCTTTCTTGGTGGTCCGCGGGCTGCTTGCGAAAGCAGATTGGAGTAGCGTGCTCTTGCCCTTCACGCCGCGCAAGATCTAGGGTCGTCCTCCTCCTCCTCCTCCTCCTCCTCCTCCTCCTCCCCCCCCCCTCCTCCTCCTCCACCTCCTCCTCCCCCTCCTCCTCCTCCTTCCCCCCCCCCCCCCTCCAGCCCTCCAGCCTGAGTGCCAACGTCCTGCCAATCAGCATCCAGAGGTTCCCTGGCTCTCGGGCGTTTCCCCATCGCCCTGACAGCGGATACCACAATAGTACAGTCTGAGCCGAAAGCAAATGCACGCTCACCTGGCAACGCATAGCTCAAGATGGGCGAAGGTTCAACTATGTCTGAAAACGTCGCGCCTTCTTGCAGATGAGCCCTGAAAGCGGTCAACAGGGTCTGGCAAGCTGGTCAGCAATTCTCGACGCTTCGCGCATCCCCACCAGCCCATCCGAAAACGATGCCCAGGCGAATTGCGGTGATCAGGGACGCGAGGGAGCACGCAGAGTAGCAGAGGGCTGGGGGGGCAGTCTTACCCACGAGGGCGAGGATGGAGGAGGAGTCGGAGGAGGATGAGGAGGAGGAGGAGGAGGAGGAGGAGGAGGAGGAGGAGGAGGGGGGGGGAGGGGCAGCAGGTGGGAAAAGTGGGAGGGGGGAGGAGGGGGAATAGGCGGATGATGAGGAGGAGGGGGAGGAGGAGGAGGAGGAGGAGGAGGATGAGGAGGGGGAGGAAGAGAAGAGGAAAGGAGGAGGAGGAGGAGGAGGAGGACGCTGATAAAGTGGAGAAGGAGGAGGAGTAGGCCGGCAAGGAGGAGGAGGAGGAGGAGGAGGAGGAGGAGGAGAAAGATGAGAAGGAGCAAAAAACAATGACGTGCACAAGAGCCTCCTAGGATGTCCCTTGGAAGTTGTTTTGGGGTCCTCTTGGAGCGCCTGGGGGATTCTTGGATGCCTCGGGGATCCTCTTGAGGCCTCTTGGGGGTCTAGGGGGCCTCTTGAGGGCCTCTTGGGGGCCGCTTGGGGCCTCCTGGGCGCCTCTTGAGGCCCTCTTGGGGCGCTCTTGGGAGCCTTGGGAGCGCTCTTGGGGCCATCTTGGAGGTGATCGATCAAAGGAAGAAGGCCCCCCAATTAGCGCCCCCCCTCGGGAGCCTCTAAAATCACATCTTGGGCACCGTTTGGGACGTTCTTGGAGCGATCTTGGGCGCTCTTAGGGCCGTCTTGGGGCCATCGTGGGCCCCTCTTGGGCCCTCTTGGAACCATCTTGGGCCCTCGAATGGCCATCGGAAGCGAAAATGGCGAGAAAGCAACACACATTGATTTGCCTTAGGTTTGGGAGCCATTTTGGCCTCTGGGGGGGCCTCCTTGGGAGGCTACGTGGCCAATTGGAGTCGTCTTGGGTTGGTCTTGGGGCCTTCTAGAGCATCCTCGGGACCATCTTGAGGCGTCGTGGGCTGCCTTGAGCCATATTGGAGGTCATCTTGGACTCTCCGAAGCCCTCTTGGAACCATCTTGGGCCATCTTGGACGCTCCCAGCTACCAGCGAAACCCCCCGTCCAGGTCCAGGGGGGGGGGTTGCAAGGGGCAAACCCCTACCCGAAGGGGACGAAGGAAAGATGGAAGAGGAAACTCCCTGCACCACCTACGCCCAGAGGGCTGGTGGGATTTTGGATGAGCCTCTGGAGGTCACACCTGCGTTTCTGAAGTCTCCCCTGGGGCGCGCGGCGATCTGAAACGGGGCGCCAAGAACTAAACGGATGACGGTTTGGTGGTTGTGTTTTCCCACAGGATGTTGGCGGAGGATGCGGGAGTGGTTTCCAAGGTTGCCACTGCCGACAATTGAGGCCCCTGGCCCCTCGAGGTCAACAGTTGCCCCCAAGAGCCCGCGAACTCAGACCGCTTCGTGGGCAGGGGTGGCCATCGGGCGACCTGGAAGGGCGTCTCATTACCCCCCCACCCCCCCCGCCCCCCCCCGCGCGCGCTCGGTAGAAGCCCTTGCTGCCTAGATACTAGATCCGAGTCTGGGACTGTCCGCGCGGCCCCCAAAGTTGCCCTTCAAGAGTTCCGCTTTGCATTTGGCAAACCCGAACGTATTCGACAAGGCGCAGCTCTGCATCTTGCGACCCAGGTGGGCGCGGGAGAACAGGGAGGACGCAAGAATGAACAGAACTTGAAATCGAGTGGACTGACATTGAAGACGGCATGGGGTGACCAGAGATAATGAGAAGGGTGGAAGTGAGGAGGAGGGGGGGGGGGGGGGCGGTGCAGACAGGCACGCCAGAAGTACAGACGCTTTCCAGTTGTTTGCAAATTGCCTGGCCATATATCATTGTGATGTTGATGTTGTTGATGCTGCTGTTGGTTGATGCTGGTGTTGATGAAGATGATGTTGATCACAACTTGGCAACGTACGATCTGGTCTCCACAGTTGGAAGGATGCGCAAACGATCAAAAATTGACTTCTCCCACGCGGCCCTGTGGGCACCGCCTGCGATATCCGCGAGAGTTGCGTTAAGCGACTCGTCCAAAAAAGCACGAGTAAAAAGATGGATTGCCGCGCCAATGCATTCGAATGTTCAATTCAATGAACATGTGGTGCTTTGGCTGCAGTTCGACTCCAGCTTGTTTCATTAGCTCGTTGTGCCGAAGGCTGATCTCCAGCAACCTGGCCCGCGTGGGCCTGGGGATCTCTCGTGGGCTGTCTTTTACTGCGTTTTTCCATTCAAGGGGTGCCGCACCTGCTGCCTCCAACTCTTCGCTGAACTGCAGTTTGTCGGCGTGCCGTGAGCGGAGATCCCGCGCCCACCCTATGAACACTCCTGTTTCTGCTGCGTTTGTTTTGAGGTCTGGGCGCTTCCTGCTCCCAATCATACTCTCACTGAGCGTTTGCAATTGCATTGATTGCTCAACGTTGTTCATTGCGTACCACACCCGTAGGTCAGCGAAGAGGCGACGGCAACAGTGATCTTTTAATGCATCCAGACCCCCGCTCAACTTGAGCGGATTCTCTTTCACAAACGCCCAAATGACTTCCATGACGCACCGCATGTAAACGCCCAGATATACAGCGTGAAGGGCATCGATGTGGATGCTATTAGGGGAGACGCCAGGCACGCCAAACAAGGGGCATCGGCGGACTACTGCGTCAATGCACCTATGATGGTCGTCGTAGTGCCGCCTCCAGAAGATGACCGTGATAGGCAAGACAGCTTCCTCCAGGGCAAACGTATCTGGCAAGCTTTCCGATGGTTCGAGCCTGTCCCCCTTCTTCAATCCTAGGTTAGGTACGTCGTACTGGAGTACTCGACCTAGCGCCTCTTTCTTGGGATCGCAGTGAAGGCCACCAATTTCGAACAACTCATTTCTAACATCGGAATCGCATAGCACAATATTAACTTCGCACATGCGGCATGCGGCCTCATACCAGTTGTTTCTTTTTCTCCCCCAAGAATGCCCACTCAAAGTGACATTGTCGTAATTGTGCAACTCGTGTTTTGAACTATTGCAAAAGCAACAGGGGTGAGAAACGCTGGCCCACGATGGAAATCCCAAACTTGAGCTGTACTCTGACCAATCACCCTTGATCTGGACCAGGATGAACCTCGCTGACAAGCGAGGGCTCTCCGCGCGAAGGCGACCGTACACTGACTCTGCTGGCCAAGGCCTCCCATCCCAAGTCATTGCAGGGCGGAGCCCATCTGCAGCGCAAGAAAAAGACCAAGCCAAATATTTGAAAATCGGCCATCTGCTGCAGCGGCCACGGCAGCCACATTTGAAGCCTTCTCTTTTTGACAAGACTGCAAGTAGATGTCTCCTATGCGACGTGAGCGAATGACACCGAAACCCGAGGGCTGCATCGACGCGGCCTGCACCTAGTGTCCTAGTAAAGCGGACCCCGTCCAAGTAGAACGCCAGTGGGATGATCGGGCGTTCATCCCCTGGCACAATGCGTTTAGGGCGGCCCCTGAACGCTGCAATCCAATCAGACAATTCTCCCACAATTGTTGGTTCTGCTTCCGTCAAAGTCCCTTTGACGAATTCTGCTTCCAAAACTTCGTGCACAGAAACAACAGGCACTTGTTTTGTTCTGCGCTCTCCTCTAAGAGATGCTGGCACCCCCACCGCCCCGAACTCTGGTATTGCTGCTGTCTTTGGAAGCACTCGGTCTAAGTGTTTTTTGTAGCTGCCAGTGCTTTTCCCCTCTGCGAAGGCCCATTTTTTACGTTCGATCCTTCGCCGCCAGCCCTAATGATTTTGTCTGATACGATGCAGAGAGCCTTCGCGCCCATGCGAGCTGATGCGTAGAGATGCAAAAGGTGCCTCTCCAAGTCTTCACTGGCTTCTTCACTGACGCATTGTTTTTTTTTTTTTTCCGCTCAGAAGGTCGTCTCCCATCTGAATGTTGCAGATGGCGGGCTTGCTGGGCGACCTCTCTTTCCCATCACAACGGCACAAGTGCAGGAAGCGCATGCGAATGCTAAGAGCACTGAGCTCTTGAAAAACGCAGGTCGAAACATTGAGTCAAACTGACTACCGATGCTGTTTGCGATGATGCATGCTGCAATCTCTGGCGCTGGATGGATTGATACGTGGATGCGCACTATAGGGCGCAGGACCCTGGGAGACTCATGATTTGCGAGACGGGCCTGAAAGGGCTGGTGATTTTGAAGGGCCTGCGATTTCGAAGGGTCCTCTGGGATCTCGAAGGGCGCTGAGGGCCCCCAGGATTTCGAAGGGCCCTCAGAATCTGGAAAAAACCTGAAACTGTCATACCTGGTGATTTCCACAGGAAATTTTGAGCTCGTGAGTCCTGCAGGGTGTTTTGGGGCCTCCCGAAAGCCCAATGGAAGTCTCAATGGGGCCTCGGAGCCTCCCTCAACCTTCCCACCACCTTCCCGGTTCGTTCCCGGCTCGTTCCCGGTTCGTTCCCGGCTCCTTCCCGGCCCCTTCCCGGCCTCGTTTTTGTAAGTTTTTCATATATATATATATATGTATATATATATATAGGTTTTCCTCGTTTCGTTACCGCCATGTTCCCGCCATGTTCCCGGTTCCTTCCCGGTTCCTTCCCGGTTCCTTCCCGCGTCCTGTTTGGGCCTTTCGTAAAGCCTACCTGACGTTTTTTTGAGAGCTTGGGGCTCTTGTGGGGCTGCTTAAGTGGTCTTGAAGGCGTTTGAGGCGTTCTTGGCGGACAGAGAGCACTCTGCGAACTTCCGAGATCATGAAACAGCCGTCGCGCTGCGCCCAGCGCCCTGAGGCAACCCCTAATTTGCCTCGTCAGCGCTGAGCTTCCCAGCGCACCCTCGGCGAGAGTGATCTCTCGTAGGTTACGAGAAGCACGCAAGTACCCAAGCCGCCAGCAGTCGTGACTATCAAATCCTGAGCCCCTCCCTCCTCCTTCACTCCTCCTGCTCCTCCTCCTCCTCATCCTCCTCCTCCTCCTCCTACGCCTCCTCCTCCTCTTCCTACTCCTCCTCCTCCTCCTCCTCCTCGTCCTCCTCATCCTCATCCTCATTATCATCCCCCCTCCGATCAGCTGCGGCAGCGGTGCAGCAAAAGTGCAGCCCCTGCTTGTCGAGCCTATCTACTCGCTGGT
>CAUYUJ010004519.1:30000-69233 GCA_963575745.1 Prorocentrum cordatum
TGTGGCGAGGGCGTCAGCCTGACGATTGAACTCCTCCGCGATGGGCCCGATGAGCCCGAGGTCGATGCCCATGTCGCCCTGGTGGCTTGCGACTTTCTCGACGCGGAACATGTTGGGCTTGGCCATGACGCATCGGTGGATCTTTTCCCAGAGCTCCACGTGCGTGCCCTGCGGTGGTGAGTGTCCGTCGATGATCCTTTGGAGACCGTCAACCACCGCCTGGTTGTCCACGAAAACGTGTACGGGCCGTTCGGCACATGCCGTGAGGTGGACAATGGCGAGGGTCTCCGCAAGCTGTGCGTTCTGCGTGATGCCGTGAACGCGTGCACTGTAGTTCATGCGGTGGTCGATGCCGTAGTAGACGCCGTAGCCCGCTCGTGCTAGCAATGGGATGGCTTGGTTGGTGCATGCACCGTCCGTGGCAGCGTAGACCCATGTCCAACCAGTGTCATGGTCAAGGTAGGTGGTGTAGGAGTCCTGGGCTGAAGCCGCAGGATCTCCCTCAGGTGGGGGCCGCGGTATGGGCTGAGGTAGCGGGTCCCTCGCGAGGTCGGCCTGCAGGTCGAGGAGGGCTGGGTCTTCATCGAAGAGCCCGCAGTGTCTTGTGTGCGGCGGAAGACGGGCCCACTGCTCGTCACTGATGAGGGTGGTGAGAGGGAGTCTTTCTCGGGCCCAGCACTTGCAGTCGCGGACAGTGTGCTCCTGAGTTTCCTCTTCCTCGTCGCAGTATCGGCAGATGGGGCTGGGGTCAGCGGACGTGTTTGATCGGGATCGTCGCTGTTGGGTGTGGTCCCCGCCCGACAGGTAGTTAAGGAGGAGCGCCAGCTGCCATGCGTTGCATTTGGCTGCTCCCTTCGTTCGGGCGAGCCACGTGCTGGCGAAGAGGTCGAGGCCCTGTCTGACAGAGGCCAGGTGACCAAGGTCATGACGCCGTGGCTTGATTTTTCTCAGAAAGGCTCTGCGTTGTGAGGCTCGCAGCATGTGAAGGAAGGCGTTTTGGGGTAAGTACAGCCAACTGATCTGACAGCCCCAGTCGTCGTACATGATGCCAAATGTGGGCCAGGTCCAACGGAGCTGCTGAAGCGTCTGGACAAGTCGTCCGACAGGTCCTCCCCCGAATAGGGTCTGGACATGGTGTTGGAGATCCCTGACGAGACCGCAGAGAGTAGCGTCGCGGTTAACCTGTCGCCGCAGACACAGGAAGACTTCACGCTGCATAATGGCGTCTATCTCCAGGGCGTGTCCTGGGACGCACACGGCCATGAGAGTCCAAAACTCGACCCACCTGTTTCCCTTGGGGCGGATAGCCGCCTTAAGGGCATTGTTGTAGGCAGTTTTGACGGGGCCTGATGGGGCTTGGATGTCAGTGCCCGTGGTACAGACGCTGGCAGCAAGGGAGCGGGCGTGCCGCGCCTTAATACGCATCGGTGATGGGAGCTTGCCAATGCGCGGCAGGCGACTAGTCGCCCTGCGAACACGGGCGTCAGCGGTGGCCGTGAGGTTAAGCGCGGCTGAAGCCGGCGCTGCCTCGGCGTTGATGTAACTCCCGACGAGCTTAAAGGAGTCGACCACGCGTAAGGGCCGTTCCGCCAGAGTGAGCTGGGTAACGGCGGTGTGAAGCTCGTCGGTGAGCGCCCACCCCGCCACTTTGCCAGGATGAATGCGTTGACCAGAAAATCGATCAAACTTGGCGGTTTCATCAAGAGATTTCTGCAACTCGGGCGCGGTGTGGGTAGTGGAGTTGCTGTCGTCAACAAGGTAGTGCTGAGAGACCGCGGCACGTAACGATGCTGTCTCTTGGTCCAGACGCACATGAGCAGCTTAATGTCGTCCAGGGACCAAGAGCTTCCCTGGAGGTGACCGTTTGTCCTGGCCAGTTCCTTAGAGTACGCACCGTTCATGCGGATGTAGAGTTTGTGGCGACTGTAGAAGTTTCTGCGGACAGTAACGATGTCTTGGGGACACCCCGCGTGAAGCGCAAGGTTAAGGCAGATGTCCGTGATGAGGTAGTCGAAACACTTCTGTTGGTCCAGGGCAGCTCCAGCTAAGGGAAGGAGTAAGGCCCTGGCGTGTTCGATGCGCAGGGCAAGAGAGGTGCTGACGTCCCCAATGGTAGCTTTGGGGACAGCGCCAAAGCTCGTTGCGTGGGTCCATCCTTTCCGCCAGTCCGTGAGGCTGCGGTAAGCTGGCGCTTCCCACGCATACATCCAAACGGAAAGCACCGAGAGAAGTCGTTGGTCCGTTGGGAGTTCGCCTCGGCCTTTTCGGAGGCACGGGTTTGGCACTTGGAGGAGGGGTTCTGGGATGGTGCCAGTGCGTTGCATAGCGCGTAAGACGCTGGCAAAGAGGCGAAGAATGTCGTCGGGTAACTCCTTAGCCTCCTTAGTAGTCCAGCCGTCCAGACCTCCCGCGCGGCGCGGTGAACGGGTGCGAATAAAGTGGATGAGTTGGTCGTCGGTGAGGTGGAAAGGGGTAGCTGGTGATGGCGTAGGCAGCTCTTGTCGGTACTCGTCGTAGAAGTCGGCCCACGTCGGCATGGCTTCGGCGTCATGTCCCGCACGTGCACGGTACCTGCCCAAGATGGGCTCCCAGGTGTCGACCATGAGCTTAAGCATGTCTTTGGTGTTAGCAACAATGGCGTTGGCAGGGAGGATGTCGGGGACTTGCGCAGGTGTGGTTCACGGGTGTGGTCTTCGTCGCTGTCCGTGTCGGGCGAACTACCGTCGCCGGGGCTGAAGCCGCCAGCTTCGGTGTCAGCGTCGCTGTCGTCCGTGCAAGCTTCGTCAGGTTTGAAGGCGTTGGTGTCGCAGTGGAGTTGCGTGTCGTCAGGTGTGGTAGGCGTGCGGAGGTACGCCGTGGGCGAGCTGTCAGCAGCCCGTGCGTATATGGCCGCCTTTCGCCCGCTTGGCTCGCGGACGCCCTCAGCCCATATCTTGATGCGTTCAGCTTTGGCACGGTTCGCACGTCGCGCCAGCTCCAAGTCGAGGTGTTGGATCAAAACGTCGAGGTGCTCTCCGTGAGGCACTGGCTCGTCGGGGGTCCAGGCCTCGGGGAAGTCTAGGAGAACCGTGGGGCGCAGCTTGTGGCATAAGAGGCGGGCCGCGGTCCACGTGCAGTCGATGCGCTGCGCGAGGTACGGCGGGATAGCACGGCAATCCAAATGATGGTGCTGTCCGATGAAACGGAGCTCACAGAGTTGCCGATGGAGCTTGCGCAGTCGGTTCACGTGTATCGTGGAAGCTCCGTAGGTGGGGAAGGCGCGGGGGACAACTGGTCGATCTTCGAACGTGGGCGTGAGCCCGTGCATGGTGGGGGGCTTCTTTTTTGGGTGGTCGGGCGGTGGGGGTGGCAGGTCGCGCAGACGGGTGAGATGGCACTCATGACTGGCCTCGTTAGCCAGGGCGAACATGCGCTCCACGTCGTCGCGTGTGTCGGCCTGTTCCATGCGGTCCTGATATCGCCCAGCGATGAGGGTCCCTAGTGCCTGCAGCTCGTGACCCTCATGAGCTCCATCGTCGGGAGGGTAGGGCGTGGGGGCCAGAAGACGTCGGGCCGTGTGGTCGAGGCGACTGAGGTCTAGCGTGACCTGCAGGCCAACATGAGACTTCGCTGGCAAGTCGCGAAGGTAGCAGAAGTCGGTGACAAGGGATCGCGCCGCTTGGTTGGCAATGATATAATCAATGCGCGAGGTGCGGGGGCACTTGGTGACGCGGTCCCAGTCAGGGATATTGCCGTAAGTGTGCATGGTGTGGTCTGGTGTGCCCTCAGCAACGTTGAACCATGCGTGCTGCAACATGTGCAGAAGGTGTGGATTGTCGTCGATGTTCGTATTGGCGTCCATGCAGATGAAGTAGGGGGCTGAGCCGACCCTAGCGGCGGCGCAGTCAGCGAGCCGAAAAAGAGCTGTGCTGTCTCCTCCAGCAATCCCGTAGAGGCTCGCTATGTAGATCCCCGCGGGCCCGTGGTTTTTTCGTCGCCGCCTGCGGCGGTGTTGAGTGCAGAGCGGGAGAAAGACCTCGTGCCATCTTTTCTTGGCCTTGAGGGCGGCGATACAGGGCGCATTGTCGTCGACAGTGGAGTCGACAATGGCATCCTTAGAGAGGATGGCGACCCCTCCCGAGGCGCCAGTGTTGCCCACGACGGTGTGGTCTGTGCCGCCGTGGGCAGCTCTGCGCTGGGCTCGAGCCAGATCCAGGTCAGGTCCAAGACTGGCGTGGTATCCCCCGTGGTGTGGATTGGCGGCGCTGGTAGCGATGGCTTGTCTGGTCGGCTTGGCATGTCGGGTCTCCTGCAGTGCTATGACTGCGGCGTTGTGGTCTACACCAAGAGCGGTGATGGTTGGCCAATTCGCTGAGAGACTGGTGATGTTAAGGCTGACGAGGTGTATGGAGCGACCTGGCCCGTCTCCATCGGTGGAGCTGGGGTTTGCACGCCCCGCACGGTGAAGGTCAGCCTGACCCTCGCCCAGGTAGGAAGCTTGGCCACAGTAGGAGCTCATGGCGTTCCTATGGATTAGCTTGACCGGGGCTGAAGCCGCCGTCAGGCCAGAAGTATAGGCGGGACACGGTCGGCACTGCGCCAGGGGGGTTCATAAACGTTAGTAAAAATGTCACGAAAAATCCTCCTCCCTCCAGTACCGTAGGGGGCGAGGGGAGGAGAGGTGAGACGGCAGTAGAGGGAGAGGGAGGCGACTCCTCGATCCGTCCTGCCGAACACAAAAACAAAAGCGAACCAGCGGCGGCGGCTAGGCGCGGCAGCGGCACAACGCACGCGCATATACTGCGCACGCGACACCGCTGGTCCGTCCTGCGGTGGCGCGCCCGCCCCGTCAGTATCTTGATGAGCAGCATCTGGTGGAACAGCTCTAGCAGCACGGTCGGAGGCCTGGCGCTGGGCCTCGTCCATGCCCGCTGCCGTGAGGCCCACGTTGCGGACAGGGCTGATTCCCCGCGGGGCCGCCGCTGCCGCGGCAGCGGCTGAGGTGGCGGGGGCTCCGCCCCGACACTGAGGTGAGAGCGGTGAGCCCCCGCCGAAACCCGCCACAAGGTTCTTGACACGGTATTTGTTCTTGAACGGGTCGAAGGTTGGCGCCTCGTCGATGGGGACGATCACGCGGGTGGGCAGCGGCGGCTCGTGGTCCGTGGACGGCGTCGGCTCGAGGTCGACCTGGCCAGGTTCGATGACGCTGGCTCCGAAGCGTGGCGCCACTTCGGGGGCTCGGCCATCAGCCTGAGTCTCGCGAGGCGGCGAGATCGTGGAGCTCCCTGGGGCCTTGCGTGAACTGTGGCGGCTGCAGGTCCTGCTGCGCGGGACGCGCCCGCCCGTGTGGCGGTCGCGTGGCGAGGTCGCCTGGGCATTAGCGCGCTCGGAATCCGCCCTGCTCGGGGATCGGATCGGCGCCGCGCAGGGTGATGGGCAGGGCTGGCGGGAGGCGCTTGTGCCGCCCTCCGCCGTGGCTGTGGCCTGGTCAGGGTCGACAGCGTCGGGGCGGGGGCTGACGTGGTGGGCGCTTCCCTCGCTGTGCCGCGGGGAGGCGCTGTGATGCGCCTGGGTGTACGTGAGGACGTGCGGGACAAGCGGCTGCCTCTCCCGCTCAGGTGGGGCAGGTTTTGCCTGGGCAGGGCGCAGCGCTGCAGCCACGTTTGGCGGGGGCGTGTGCTGGCGCGGTTGCCAAGCACGCACGTTCGCATCACGCCATCCTTCAGGGCGCCCTGTCCTGCCACGGTGTGTTGCAGCCCCCTGGGCTGAAGCCGCAGGGGTTATCACTGCGGGCTGGTTGCTGGAGGAGCGATCATGTCGGCCTGAGTAAAGGCCCCAGGCGCGCGTGGACCCTGGCACTGGCGAGGTGGCCCTTAGGGCCTGCACGGGTGCACGCGAGTAGCCGATGACCGCTGGGTGTACCCTGGCGTGGGGGGCGTGGCCGTAGCTGGAGGCGGCTGCTCCAGCAGCCGCGGGCCTGGCGCCTATGGGGCCACGGTAGTAGGCGGCAACCCCGTCGTAGGCCGTGTTGCCGCCTGTCGGGACTCGCGCAGGGGAGCGGTAGCGTGGCGCGCCGTGCTGTCCTGCGTCACGTTGGTCCCGCTGCTGGATGCGCTGCTGGTGCTGTTGGTGACGCTGCCAGTCGGCTCTCGAGAGGGGACGGGTGTCGGGGAGGATTGTGGGCACGTCGGGCCGCTGCCAGCCCCGATAGACGTGCTCGAAGGCGTGGTCAGGGTAGGTCCCCCCTACGGGTGAGTATCGCCGCACATGCTCCATGTAGTCGATGTTCTGCGGCTCGGAGATCGCCGGGATGTTGACGGCTCGCTGGTGCGCTGGTCCATAGAGGCAGAAACTACCACGGTTGCTGCGGTCGTGGTTTAGCTCGGCTTCGGTCGTGGCACGGCTCACCATGGCGTCGCAGAGTCGCATGTCGTAGTCGAGGGCTTGAGGCCCAGGACCACCCCCGGCGTCCCAGTACAGTACCACATCTCGCCAGCGGGTGCGGGTAGTGTGGATGCGCTCGGCGATCGACTCGCAGACGGTCCTGACCGTGACACGATCCCTGTACATGTTGGTAATGGCTAGGGAGTAGGGTCGGCGGACCGTCTTGTTGAAGGTGAATTCCTCCTTGAGGGCCTGGTGGGGACTGAAGAGCACGTAGCCTTCCCTCCAAAGCGGTTGGCCGGGGGAAGGTTCCTCGGGCATCCCCGTTCCTGTGAATCCAGGTGGCCGCCTTGTGCCGTCAGGCAGTCCCTGCCTGGGGACGCGCCGCGGCTGCGGTGGGAAGTACCATTGACCCTGGTATCCTGCTTGCCCTGGTTGTGGAGGTTCCCCCCCGGGGCCTGAAGGCGCTCGGGGGGGTTCCTTAAGGTCGTGGAGGGCTGGCGCGTTGCCGAATTGGCGGGCAAGGATGTGCGGCGGCATCCCTGTGGCACGGACGTCGAGCAGGCTGTGTGGACTGGGGGATGGGGGCACCTGCTGGACAGGCAGCATGTGTCGGAGTCCCTGTTGTTGGTGCTGTATGCACACGTCCAACTGTTGCACGAGTAGTCCGTGGACCAGTCCATGAGTGTACGCAGTCCGCTGCGGCCGCAGTCTGGGCACGTTGGCTGGCCCGAGGTGCCGAGCTGCGTGTTGCGGCGAGCCGCACAGTACTGACAGCATTGGAATCGACACTGTAGGCAAGACCAGCGTCCTGGTAAAGGCGGGAGCGCATGCTCATTTGTGCCTGGGTCGTCTGGGTGGGGACGCGGGCGATCCCACAAGGGCCAGACGTCAGCAAACCAGGATTGGCCTGTAGTGCGGACAACCTCGGCGGGGAGGCGAGCGTCCTCGGCGTGGCACCTGATCCAGTGGGGCCCCATGTCAGCTGGTACCATGACGGTGCGCCAGGTGTCGTCCGCTTTGACGTGGACTTGGGTCGGTGCCCAGAGCTTAGTAGTGGTGTCGCCGTGGTCGTGGTGGAGGATGACCCAGCCGTCCCGCCCCTCCACCGCAGGGTCAATAACGCGGTGGCCCATGACTGTCGTCCCCCACGGTAAGTAGGCACCATCGTGGTGATCACCAGGGTCAAGCCAGACCTCGATGCCAGGGGCGTTGACACGGGACCGCACATCACGGACGTGGTAGGCGAGGACGTGGTAGGCAGTCGGCTCCTCTTCCGTCACAATGTGCTCCCACGTCTCGATGCCGCTGTTGTCTGAGGTGGAGTTCCCGTCACTCTGTCGTGACGAGCGAGAGGCAGATCGTCGTGGGCGGGCACGGCCTCGGGCGAGGGCGGCGGCCGCGCTGATAAGGGAAGGCGTACGGCGTTCGTCGGCTCCAGATGACGTCGATGAGCGGTCTGGACTGTGCGCCAGGGCTGCGCCTGACTTGTACGTGCGTGGTGGGCCCGACGCGGCCCCAGGGCTGGAGCCGCTGGGGCGCGACCCGCGTGCGTCAGGGTGCCCCCGCACGGGGACAGCTTGCAAGCCAGTGTACACCAGGTCGATGAGTGGTTTCGGGTCCAGCTGTAGCATGTGAAGCGAGACGCGTGGGCGGGGCTGGTTAGGGTCATCCCTGGTGGCTGCTTCCGTGTCGTAGTGCTGTTTGGCCCATACTCGCGCTGCCTCTGGCGAGTATAGCGCCTGCGGCGGTGGCCATGCTGCCGCGATGGCTGGTCTGCGCCTGGTGCTAGCTTCCTGGTCGTGAGCTTCAGCCGCCTCACGGAGATCTGGTTGATCGTAGCCAGCGATGTGGAGGGCGTGCGCGCAGTCGCCCATGCCGTAGGCGTGTGGAAGGGCACGGCACCTGGAAGCAGCTTCTGTGGGGGCACACCAGTCCATGCGGATGAGGAGGCTCAGGACCCGAGGGTAAATGAGGCGCGCTCCGTGGGCCTCCCCTTTCACGAAGTTGTGCCTGTTTTCCCCGCGCGGTGGTTGGGTGGCCGCGCACATCCAGAGTGCGATGGGTCCCCACGCGAGGGTGTCGTCTTCGAGACTGTAGGGCGGGTGGGGCGGCATTGCGTACCACGCGGCCAGCGAAGGGTGCACGCTCGCGCACGTGCGGCCAACGTTGGTGCCAGTTCGGCCCTTCGCTTCACGGCGGGGGCCTGGCAAGAGGTGCCCTCCACTGGCAGCAAGACGGGCCGCAAGGTCGCCGCGGGTCCCATGCCAGCAGACAGCGGGCGCGTCGGTGATGGGTTGGCGGAGGTCCCACGTGAGGTATGGGAAGATTGTTTCGCCCGGGTTCCCGCCCGAATCTTCCAGCACCCAAGTGAGGCGGTTCGGTGGCCTCTGCATGATGTCCGTCCACGGCCCCAGCGCTTGGAGTGTTGGATCATGAGTGAATCGAGGATGGTCGTGGAGTCGTAGAGCGTCTTTGATGTCCTCTGTAGACACGCCACTGTTCCCTAGCGCAAAGCCGTTTTGATACAGGGCGTTAAGTATGCTCTTCGGCGGCACGGGGACCGCTGGGTCACGCTGGATGGTGTTGCGTAAGTTGCGTGTCGGTGGCTTGAGGGCTGTGTAAGGCATACCAGGGCCTGAAGGCGCCTGGGGCCTGTCGGGCGATGCATAGCGTGCTCGCCGTCGCGGTGGTTGGGTGTCCGCGTCGGGGGAGGAACCACGAGCGTCAGCATGTCGGAAGATGGACCACGGGCTATCGTGGGTGCGCTCACGCGTTTCCCTTGCCTCGGTGTCGCTGCCGTGTGCTGTGGCATCCTCGTTAGTCGGTAGGTTACCGAATGCCGCGCCGCTCTTGGGGCCGTCTCGTGGAGACGGGCTGGTCGATCTTGGTGTGACAGACGAGGCTCGCGATACGGCGGCAGTGACTTCGGCGATGGCGGCGGTGGTGGCGGTAGTGACATCGGCGACTGCGGCGGCAACTGCTGCGGCGTAGTGTTCCTGTAGCAGCGGATGTCGGAGTGCGTGCACATGATGGTCGTCGTGTTCGTCGGCGAGCGTGCACGGCATTTTGTATGTGGCCTCGTCCCGCGGCCTCCTGCTCGGTTGGCAACAGCGGAGGCACCACTGGGCTGTGGATGAGTCAGGGCCCGCGCACAGATGCGGGCTCCTACGTGTCCGACAGCTCCCTGGGCAAGAAGTTTGGCACCGACGAGTAGAAGACCACACACGACTCCACCCGTGGCAATAGCCCCTAGCTTGCCGCTGGCCCATTTCAGGACGCCCCCGAGGCCGACCCCGACTGCAGTGGTTCCGCCCGAGACGCTATCTCTGAGTTTGACGCTGGTCCATTTGAGAGTGGCCCACAATGTGGACGTGACATTGTATGTCGTTTTGCGTCGGGATGTGGCGGACACCGATGGGCCTGGTGCCGTCGCTTTGCGTCGTCGTCGTTGTCGGTAGCTGGGGTCTCGGCTCGGTGTCGGCAAGTACCCATCGATCTGGTCCTTGTACGGCATTGCTATCGCGATGGCGTACGTGGCCACAAAGAGGCAGATGAGGCAGCCACAATGTCGTGATGCCGCTGCGCTGTGCTGGGGCTCGTGGGAAACGCTGGCATCTGGGTACTCATCATCGATGGGGTCGTTGTCGATGTCGGCCTGCCAGTGGTCATTGGCACTGGGGTTGGAGTCAGTCACGCTGTCACGGTGTACGGAGGTGAAGGGCGTGGTGCTGCCACCTGCGGTCTGGGGATGTCCAGGTCTAGCCAGTGGTGCAGCGGGGCTGAAGCCGCCACTGCACGGACTGGCATGAGCTGGCGATGCAGTGGAATGGCTTGTCGCGTCAGCGGTAGTGCCGCCTTCAGCGTCGTTGAGCTGTACGCCGAAGTCGGCCTGAGCTGAGTTGTGGGACGGACTGTTGTGCAACGAGGTGTGCCCAAAGAAGGGTTCACTGTCGCGGTCACGCTGGGCCGAGTCGCCTGGTGGTGTCGTGCCGTCTCGATCCTGGGTATCGATGCCGTCCTGGCTATCGTCCGACGCGTGGAACGAGTCCATGGATATGTTGCCGATATCGCTGGCCGCGATGTGCTGTAGCAGCCATGCTACGGGATCATCTGCGGCCTGATCGGTGCCGTCCATCGGCGCCGCGGCGAGCTCCGCCTCGACGAGCGGCAGCATGTCTGGCGGTTGGTGCAGGATCACGTCGGCGAGGTACGCCATGGCGTCTTGGTCGGGTGGAGGGAGGCCTCTTGGCAGCAGAGCATGGCCCGTGAGAGGTATGGCGGCAAAGGTGCCGTGAAAGCCTCAGGGCCGACGAGAGTGGCACGAGCGCCCTGGTATTCCAGAAGGAGGCCAAAGTAGCGGGTGGCGTACTCGCGGCTGCTCTGGATACGAGTGAGGTTGCGGTTGGTGCGCTGCCTGTCGGGGCCCGCTCTGTGCCAGATGTCCTCGCACATGTCGACCGCGGTGCGCTGACGCAGGGCGTCGGTAATGTCCTCCGAATCCTCCTGAAAGAGGTGATCGTACTGTGGCAGATGAAGCGTCGCTAGGATGTACGGGACGCAGTCCTCGAGCCATGCCCAGAACATGTCCTGGTTGTCCTCACCTGGTGCCCACGCCGCAGCACACGGTATGAGCCGGGCGCGGATCATCATCAGGTGCCAGAAAGCAGGGTCCTCCTCGGGTTCGCCCCTAGCGCACAGGGGAGTGGTGAGACCCGTAGGGCAATAGCGGGGCACAACAGCGGGGCTGAAGCCGCCACTGTGTGCCTGGCCTATGCCGCACGTACCCGCGGCAACGGTGCTGTTCACGATCGGGTCCAAAATGGTGCAGTGATCGTACTTGTAGATGCTGTCATCGTAGAGGTAGAAAAGGGTCCCACGTTCAGCGTGTCGCAGGAGAACCTCACCTCCATGCTGGGGCGCACCGCCAGAAGACGGGTGTGCTCCAGCGAGCGAGGGGAGGGCCAGGCTGCAGGCAAGGCGCCACATGATGGCGAGGCCTGGCGGGCGGCGAGAGCGATGAGCCAAAAGCTGCATGTCAGCACGCATCCTCAGATACCCCTGCATGCTCATGTACATTGCAACAAACACACCCACAGCAAGATGACAGGTGTCCCTACACCAGATAGCTTGCTCGTGCTGCTGCCAAAACTGACATGATATGACAAGAAAGAGATACGACGCGAAGAGAGAAGAGATGCCTCTAAAGGCGCTTCCTCGGAGGGCTGAGGCAGGCTCTCTGAGGCACCTTCAATAGGGTTCCTGAGTGGCCCGACACTTGTCTTTGCCTTTGTCAGCCCCTGGGGGCCCCGTCCCTGGGGTGACCTGGCCTGGCTGGTCAATCCACCCGCAGACAGCCACGGGATCGGCAACTGATGCAGCTTCCTCCTTTTTGTTTTCGAGGGTGGCCACCTGTGGCAGGTGGATGGTGCCCCCCGTGAGGTGCCCGAGGAGGGCCTGGATGTCGCCACGCAGTGCAGCAGCTTCGGTAGTTGCCGTCTGTTGCTGAGTGACGACGGTGGCAAGCCATCGTTCCAAACCTGAAACGTGCTCCGTGAGTGTGGCCTGGGATGAGAGAACGCCCGCAAGCTGAACCTGCATGTTATCCACCGTGTTGGCAAGCAGCTCGTGCTGTTGTTCCATGTGTTGGATGCGGGTCGTGGCGGCATCTGACAGTTTAGGGGCCGTTGCGGAGCGTTCGCCGAGGGTGTTGAGTTCGTGAGATGCCACGCTGAATTCATCACCTGATGAGAGGATCTCGACGTCGTCAGCGTCGCCTGGTACCTCGGCGGCTGTGGCAGCGTCCCCTTCCGTGTGGCCCCCGCCTTCAGCCGCCACCGTGCCAAGTTGCGGGTCATGACCACCTGGTCCTTGGACGGCCGTCTGCTCGGCAGCTCCATCCGTGCCGTGCGGGGGTGCAGAGGAGCTGCGGCCTGGGGCGCCGTGTGGTCTTGCGTGCGGCGTGGCGTCGCGTTTCCCGCTGGAGGATCGGTGGCGCTTGGCTAAAGGCTCCTCCTTGGGGATCGGGAGCGGTGCGACGCCCTTGCCTTTGGGCGTGGCAGTCATGAGGACGTGGAGGTAGGGGCTCTGGGCCGCTTTGGTTAGGAGTGTGCCCGTGGCGGGGCTGAAGCCGCCACCACGGGCGGGCGGCGTCACAGGCTCTGTGATAGTGGTAGGGGTGACAATGGTGACGTTGTCCCTCTTCGGCACCACCTCAGCCAACGGGGCCTCGGTGATGCTCCACGGGATGGGGCACCCTGCGACCTGTACCGTATATGTGGGTGGGGGACGATGGGCGCGCACTAAGGCAAACTGAGCCGAAGTGGCTGGGTCCCAGGCGGTGTGGTAGACCTCACAGTCCCATTTGACGGCCGGGCCCGTGAGAGTCTTAGCAAGCTGGGTCAGCGTGGCGTGGCGTGCCGCAATGCCAGTGATGCGGTATCTCGTCTTGGCTAGGGTGGCTTCACAGCCACGGATGCTGACGGCAGCAGCCTTGGCGGCGTCTGACCCCCGTGCAACACGGATCCCCAATAAGCCTGACTTGCCGTGCCTGACGACTCCTAGGGCCTTGAAGTCCACCGACTTCTGGAACGCATCTGCCATCGTGATGGGCTGTCCTCAGGGAACCACACGGTCTGGTACTTGTCTGCAGTGGGCTCGTCTGCACCTACGTTGCTGAGGTCGTAGGTGGCGCCGAGTTGCCCTGAACCCGCCAAGACCTTGTCAACCGCTTGGAGACTGACGCCGAAGGTGGCAGCCAGGGACCTCTTTCCGACGCCCGATCCATACCTGCCTAGGCTTTTGCAGGGTTCGAGGATGGTGACGGCTTTAAAATTGCCGTGGAAGAGGGCCTTGAAGGTGTCCTGGAGCTGACTATCGAGCTCCTGACGGCGAGCGTCTTTCTTGGACTCCCTGTGCTTTTGGTTTTGGCGCGCCTTGTCCTGTGGAGCGGAGTCCCTTCGGAAAGGACCCTTGGCGCGTGGACCACCGTTCACGGGGGCACCTCCCGAGAACTGATCCTCGAAAGCCTGATGCATGGAGGGGGCTGCGGCGATGGCTTCGGTTTCATGTATGGTCACCCGAATCCAGCATACGTGGTCGGCAGGATCGATGGTGGCGACGGCTACTTTTTCCGTGCAGGCGACTTCCTTGGTGCCCAGCTGGTACACTGTCACGGGGACGTGCGTGTGGACCACTTTGGGCGCCTTGGGGTGACGCTTCAGCACGGGGACGGCGAGCTCGGTACCGACGTAGTTATCGTTTTTTGGGCCCATGACAGCAATCGCAAGCTGACCCGTGGTACGCTTACCCTGCTCGAGATGGTGCTGCAGCAGCCGTTCACCGCTCTCGTAGTCGTGAGGCTGATGCTGGGCTTGTACGTCTTGCCGTCATCGAGTGATGTGGGTTCGGCCAGGACTGGGACCTTCCAGAAGGCCGGGTCCAAGGCAATGAATTGGGCGTCCGCAGCCTGAAGACGTGCGGACGCAGCTGGTGGGTGTGATGTGTCACCACCAATGCGCTTAGGCTTGCTGCGCTGGTGGTGATCCAGCGGGTAGCTGATCTGGTTGGCGGCACACATGCGGATCAAGGCACTGCCGAGCTTCTTTGTGTTGGTCTTGTGCATGTCGTACGTGGCCTGCAGCTCGTCCGCGTTCAGCTCGGCGAGCCCGTTGTAAGCGGCCGTGGGGCGGTCAGACCCCGCTTGCTTGAAAGCTGCAATGCAGTCCTGCTTGCGTTGGAGGAGAGACCCTTCAGCTGCAGGACGTGAGCTCGGCGGCTGCTTGGAAGAGCGACGGCGCTCCGGCTTGGCGGGGGCCATTGCGGCGGGCGCTCTGGTGGGGAGAGAGGTGGCGCGAATCAGTAGGGTCCTGCTGGGACCCCTCCGGTCTCGCGAGGCCTGGGAGTCTGACTCCGAGGCGGGGCGCTTCGCGTCGCGGCTGCGGTCTGAGTGCTGGGCACTCTCGAGCCGAGACTAGAGAGAGAGAGAGAGAGAGAGAGAGAGAGAGAGAGAGAGAGAGAGAGAGAGAGAGAGAGAGAGAGAGAGAGAGAGAGAGAGAGAGAGAGAGAGAGAGAGAGAGAGAAAGAAGAGAGAGAGAGAAATTGAAGAGAAAGAGAGAGAGAGAGAGAGAGAGCGAGAGAGAGAGAGAGAGAGGAGAAAAAAAAAAAAAAAAAAAAAGGAGGGAAAAAATAAAAAAAAAAAAAAAAATATATATATATATATATATATATGTATATATAGATATACTAGAAAAAAAACAAGAAAAATCTAACATCTTACCGATCGCGGAGCAGGAGGCGATGACGACGCGCTGCCGCAGAAGAGGCCGAGGGCCCAGGCCAGGCCGCAGGGGTGCAGGAGGGGGAGGGGGGTGGAAGGGAAGATGAAGACCAGCGCAGCAACTGGCAGGGGCGCGAAGGGGGAGGGGGCTGATGGTTCTCGCCCGGGGGGGGGGGGGGTGGGGGGGGGGGGGGGCGAGATGGCGAGGGAAAGAGGGATGCGAGGCAACGTAAGCGAGGACAGAGAGTGGAAAACGAAAGGGGGGGGGTGGGGGGGGGGTGGGGGGGGGGGGCACAGGAGAAATGGCGAGCGCTAAGGAACGGCAATATGAGAAAGGGGCAAGGGCAGGAGGGCAGGAGGATGGAGGATGTTATGATTGTCTCGTGCCGCGCCCATGGGCGAGCGCGGCGGCTGGCCCGCCGAAGCGCCAGAAGAGCAAGCTCGACCTCGAGGCCGCGGCCGCCGAGGCCACCCCCGTCGGTTCTTTCGATGACTCTTAAGTTTCTCGTTTGCTCGGCGCCAACGGGGGCCGGGGGGAACGAGGGGAAGATGGGGGGGGGGGGGATGGAAGGGCGAGGAGCGTGGGGGGGCGGAGGGGCGAGTCAGAGACAGGGTGGGCGGAAGAAGCCAGCAGGCGAACGGCATGTCGCCGCGTTCTCCAGGCTGTCGATCGCAGGCCTGGCGCGGCGTCGAGCGGAGCCCGACCGCATAGGCACGTTCGATGAGACGACGCGCGGTGACGACGACGACGACGACGACGCCCATGGCGACGACGATCGACTTGCCACATCGGCGGGGGCCGCTCCAGTGACGACCACGACTGCGAACACGTCGACGGCTCACGACGACAAGCTCTGCACAATTCTGGCGGCACAACTTCGTGGTAGTGCACGGGGCGATGCTGCTCGGCAGCCAGAGACTTCGCCCTGCCACCTCTGCTTTTCCTCCTGAATCCATTCACCTGCTATGATCATGCGCAGGGATCTCGTCTAACTCAGATCCTGCATCTCGTTCTGGATTCAGGGCAGCTCTGGCGGCTCTCTCAGGAGAGCTGTTGGTGACGCAAGCTGGCGCTCGACAAGGGGCGCCGAATGTGCGTCGAAGTGCAGACATGGTGCAGCCATCTCAGCTAAATCGGTCGCCTTTCATTATCCTTCTCTACTCCCTCTCTTCTTTTTACGTCTCGCCCGTATCACCGCGTGCCCCTCTCATTCTCCTCGGCCGCCCCTCCTCTCGGCCTTCGCAGCCTTCCCCTTCCCTTGACTTCGTCGCCGGGCTTCTCGGGGGGGTCTGGCGAGCAAAATGCTCGCGCCTTCCTCTGTCGGGGGATCGGGGTGGCCGCGTCGACGCTACCCGCGGCGCCAGCGACGCCAGGGGCGTCGCGACACCTACCCGAGCTGGGGCGCGGCAATGTTTCGAGCGGGGGATGTGGGAAGGGGGGTCAAACATCCAAGGATCCCCTCCTAGCGGGCAAACGTTCAAGCAATCGGCGTCGGGGGGGGGGGGTCGCGTTCGGCTCGGATCGGGCGACGCGCCTGGGGCTCGGGCGTTTCACGGTTGACCTCGTGGCTCTAAATGTTCACTTGTTAACGCGAGCATGGAAACGAATGGGCGCACAAACGCACCACGTACAGTTATTGTAGGCTCAGAAAGAAAATGTGATACAAACTGGGGGGCGGTCATTCCTGGGGGCCACAAGCCCAAATCAAGTCCAAAAGCATAGCGATGAGGGTTTCGAGAGGTCATGAATAATATGCAACTCGCCCTCAAACTCGACATGCCACCATCAACAGCGTACCACTGCGCACCAAGGGGGCCCAAGGGGTGCCGAGAGGGGCCCAAGGAGGTCTCAAGGGGCACGCCAGTCCGTAACAGTATTTTGGTTCAAGATATGTCTATCAACTGGAGTATCGTGCCGGCTGACTGGCGGGTAACTCCCATCTACGCGAGTTTCGCGGCAGGTGCCACCATGCCGTCTCCAGTTGGCAGCCCCGTCCTCGTCGGTTCACGCGGTCAGTCGCTTGACTCAGCTGAGCTCGACCCACGCGTGGACCGCGCGATGGCAGACGCCGCAGATGCTGCCACGGATGCCGCCGCGCCAGCAAGCCAGCCCCCGGCGCCCGCGGACGCGATGACGCAGACGCTGGTTGAGTCGGTTGCAGCGGGGCCAGCGCGGCAGCCAGGGGAGGACATCCCAGCGGAGCAGGCCAGCCAGGTGGCCAGTGAGCCTAGCAGTCTCCAGAAGGAACTCGGCGCGACGATCGCGCCCACGCCGCCCCGACAGCCGCCAGAGGAGGATGGGCCGCGCGAGGGGCCCGCCCCGAGCGGCGCCGCGCCAAGTCGCGCACCCGCCACGCCCCCTGCTCGGAAGCTCAGGGAGACCTGCAGGCGCGACAAGCAGGACGCGTGCCCGACGGGTTTCACGCCGAGCTCCCAGCTCTACAATTACGTGAACGACTCTTCCTCGGACGAGAATGGCCTGAAGGGGGCGATTCGCCAGTCTGAGAAGGGCGCCGCCGAGGACGAGGCAGCCAGGATGCGCGAGGAGGGGGAACTGAGGCAGGCAACGCAGAACTCGTTGTCGCAGAGGCGCGGGCGCGATCGATCGCCAAGCCCATTGCCCCCTGGTCAGGGGCCAGGCACGGGGTCCAACAACCCCCTGGGCTCGACGCGGGCAGGGGCGGGCGGGGAGATTGACTTGGAGAAGACCGAGGAGAAGACGGAGGAGGAGACGGAGGAGAAGACGGAGGACACTTCGGGCGAAGGGGGGGTGCGAGGGCGTCGACGATCGAGGCGAGCGAGTCGAGGGCAGGGGGGGGGGGCGCCCGGCGGTGGATAGGGCGCCCGCTTGAGCTCGCCCTCGAACGTCGCTCCTGGCGGAGGCGGCCCGAATCCGTCGCTCTCGCTGCCTTCCTCGCTCGCGCTTCACGATTCAGCCTCGCCCGCCCCTCCCTCCACATCCTCGCGATTCTCCTCCTGCTTCATGTTCTACATCGTCTTCCTCCCCCCCCCATGCACCCCGGGCTGCGATTGAGGAGAGGGTCGAGGGGGGCGGGGGAGGGCGAGGAGGAATGATGGATGAGAGAGCAGAGGTGGAAAGACGAGGCAGAGAGGCAGGGCTCGCACCTTCAGGACCTCACGCCGCCCAAGCTGACCCAGAAGACGGGGAAGTTGCAGAGGGACTTCGAGGGCGCTGGCGGGTCTGTTTGTCTCTTGGTAGCCCCAGGGTGGGATTCAGCGAAGGCCATCGCCAAGACTGCAGGATGCAAAAACGCTAGCCTTCTCTTAAAAAATCATTGAGAACACTACCCAAGCCTTTAGCACCAGGATTCTGCGGGTCTGGGATGCGCGGCCCCACCGAACACCACCGCCACTTACCCGAGCTCGGCATTCCGAGGAGGCGAGGTTGAAGAGAGGTTGGAGGGAAAAGGAACAAGCGGAGGAGGAGGCGATGCGGAGGAGGAGGAGGCAGAGGGGGGGGGGAAGAGGGGGAGGAGGAGAGGAGCGAGGAAGAGCAGGAGAAGGATGAGGATTTTTTCGAACACCGATGCAACCCAGAGGACGACCTGGCGAGGCCTGGCCCACTCGACGACGACCGCGCCCTTCCCCTGACGAAGGCGCTCGCGCTTCGTCGGCGGCGTTCGAGAAACACGTGCTCCCCAGAGCTTGCTCCACCGAAGGGGGATGGATTTCAAGCGCGCCAAGGAGTGCCCCGGCTGCCCTGTGGAGGTACGGCATCGGCTTGGTCGACCGAGAGCCAGAGGACACAAAGGAAGACTGTGAGTTCTGTGGATCAGCGGATCGCCAAGAAGAGCTTCAAAGTGGAGACGGACGGGAAGAGGCCATCGCCAGCAGATGGCAAGCGGGCCGCCCCAAGGGCACCGAGCGGAAGCGAAGTCTGAGGCGACGCTCGGACGGAACGCCAAAGCGAATCAGATCAGCTTGGCGAGGGAGAGGCGCGAGAAGTGCACGACCACCTACGTCAAGCAGACAGAGGAGGTGATTCGCTGGAAAACATTTAAATCCCTGCCCATCGGCAAGATCGCCCCGTTGAGCTCGGCGGCGTAAGCTGCTGGATGCAATGCGACCCCTCTCAATTGTTCCGTCGTCGTCGCCTCCGCTATCATAATCCGGCTCATTATTCTAATTGCTTTCCTCATTGCGTGCCCCCTCGTGTTTCTCATTCGCCCTCCTCCCCAGGCGAGCAAGTACGCGTGGAAGACGAGTAACATGCCCCCCCTGGATCATGTACGACGATATGTGCGAGTCGATCATTCAGACCTTGTTCGTCGTCCGTGGTCTCGCCGATTCGCCGAGCAGTTCACGACGACATTGGGGAAACGCGAGGAGTGGGCCTCTCGGAGCCGACCGCCCGCCGGGATCATCATCGGGGCTTCCCCTGCCCAGAGGAGCAAGGGCGGTAAGATGTGGATGTGGAGGTAGTGTGTGTGTGTGTGTGCGTGTGTGTGTGTGTGTGTGTGTGTGTGTGTGTGTGTGTGTGTGTGTGTGTTTGTGTGTGTGTGTGCAATGCGTATTCATGTGTATAGTCTGGCGTGGGGAGGTTCGCTGCCTCCACCTCCACATCTTACTGTCCTAGAGCATCAAGGCAGGGGGGGGGGGGCGCTGGAGGGCCCGCCGCGCCAGATGGCTGCGGCGGAGGCGGGCGCCTCGGGCGCCGCCGCCGCCGACAGCGCAGCGGCGACGCCAGTGGCGGCAGCGCCCGCGCAGCCAGCGAAGGCGAGGGCGCGGCCAGCGCAGCCGGCGGCGCCTCTGGAGGCATCGTCCGCGGCGGGTGGCAGAGGCCAGAGCCGCGCCGAGGGCCACGGGGCGCGTGGCGCCAGCGAGGGCGGCGGCGAGAGCCGCGCCGAGGGCGGGCCTCAGGCCGCCTCAGCCTTCGCATCCTCGCATTCTTCATCCCACTCGTCTCCTCTATATGCCCGCTGCCCCTTCTAAACAAATCATCGAGCCGCCAACCCGAAGAGAAAGAAGAGCGAGGCGCAGATCGCGCTGGTGAACGCCAAGAGGGCGATCGCCTCGTACCAGGGCGCGGTCGCGCAGCATCAGTCGACGATGATGAGCGCCAGCCTGGACAAGGACTGGGCGTGGGCGAAGGAGGGCGACAGCGCCCATCTGAAGGCGCTGGCGAGGGCCAAGGATCGCCTCGACAACGAGGTGCAGCAGCACGCGGTGGTCTCGAATATCCTGTCCGCTAAGAACCTCGCAGAGCTGAAGAAACATATCGGTGAGCAGGAGTTCTCGCGTGGCCTGGCGCTGGTGATGGGCCTCTCGAAGAGCATCGCGGGCGTCGAGGAGGAGGCTGAGGTTTTGCTGGGCTTCGACAAAGTAAGGCGGGACAACGAGCGCAAGAGTGATATGCATGAACAGTCTGGCCAGTGCGCGAGCAAGCGGGGCAACGACAAGAAGCGTAGGGGTGAGTAGAATGCGAGCCTGGCGCTGATGAGAATTCGAGCTGAGCAGATTGGAACCCGACCCTATCTCCGACGTCTAAACCACAGGAAACAAGGCGCGCGAGCGCCTGTAAGCCGTTCAGACCACCTCGGGCGCCCTCCCCCCTCAGGACCACCCCCCGCGGCCTCAGGAGGCCGGTGGAACACCGGTGGAAACCCGGTGGACAGCAAAATGGACACATGCAATTTTATTTGAAAAACGCAAGGAAAGTACCGATGGATTTCAAAATGAGAACAGTGGATCACTGGTGGAAAAGCGATGGATTTCCTGGGGACCAGTTTTGAGCCAGATTTGGCCGACATGAACTCTCTCGGAGTTCGCCTGGGCTTATATATATATATATGTATAGATGGGTTCAACGGTGCAGTGCGGTGTGCCGTAATGTTTTCATTTTGATTGTCTGGGCGTCTTTGGATAGGAGATGTGTTAATAATTTCATGTTCCGACTCGCTCAGGGTGACGTTCGTGTCAACGCACGGCGCGCCTGCACGTGGTAGCTCATGGCAGGCACATGGGGACAGCCCCACTTCTTTCCACTCGCGTAGCACGCGAGGGAGCGCATAGTAATCGTTCCGTTCCCCCATGATCCTCTTCTAACTCTGGTCGTCCTTTAGTGGCCCAGCCTCCTCCTTCTCACAATGTATGCCCGACCCCATTCATAGCATTCGCTACCCTCTCATTCCCCCATGAGCCGTGTTTAACCTCTCTTTCTCGTGCGCCTTATCCATCTCCTTCTTCCTCACCGTCCCCCTCGTGTGATATCACTCGCTACCCTCTCATTCAGCATCTCATTCTCCACCGAGAAGCGTCTGTGCCGAGTGTCATATGCCTGCTCCCCCTCAGCAGCGAGCCAGCCTGCGGGCTTGCGGTCCATCGTACGTTTTCTGTTGCAGCCCAGTTGCCACTTAGCTGCAGCATTGCGTGGCGTGTGGTGTGCAAGCGCACGGCGACATCTCTCCTCTTGCAGCGTGCAAGGGTACGTGGGTGCCTCTGCGGCCATCCGCCGAGTCGTAGTAGGGTTTGCGCGCATTGCGAGGTTGCGCAGCTGGCACGGGTAAGCCTGAGTCTAGCATCGCCTCGACGCGATGATGTTGCCGCTGGCCTGCCCCCCCCCCCCCCATCCCCACACACACACCACACCACGCACGCACGCCACACACACCACAACACACACACACAGCACGCCCACGCCCACGCCCACGCCCACGCACACGCACACGCACACGCACACGCCCACGCACACGCACACGCACACGCACACGCACACGCACACGCACACGCACACGCACACGCACACGCACACGCACACGCACACGCACACGCACACGCACACGCACACGCACACGCACACGCACACGCACACACGCACACGCACACGCACACGCACACACGCACACACACACAAAAACAAACACACACACACACTGCTCACTCAACCAAGTGGCTCTCTTCCTCTTCGCCCATTCACCCCTACCTCCTGCTATGCCGATATTCTAACACCCATTCTCGCTCTACCAGCCCATCTCAACGCCTCATCGTTCCTCCCATTGCTGCTGAGTCTGCTGCCTTGCTCTCTCCGTTCAGGTATTCATCGCGTCCCTGGCCCTCCTGACGTCCTGACATTCCTGCCCCCGCCCGCGGCTCCTTGTCCCGCCGATGCATCGGCCGTCGCCGATGCAACTCGCCGAAGACACTGCCCAGCACGCGTGCCTCGGGCAGCGGGGGGGGGGGGGGGGGGGCGTGCGTCCAATAGCAGGTGCACCGCGGGTGCGGCAATGCAGAGGAGCGACACGCTGGGAGAGAGAGAGAGAGAGAGAGAGAGAGAGAGAGAGAGAGAGAGAGAGAGAGAGGGAAGAGGACATACGGAATGATGGAACGGCAATACAGGGATAGGGGGACAACCCGAGATCGCAGATGAGATAGACGGGCCAGGTAGATATAGACAAGGAGAGCTCGCGAGAGATTGGGGGCGAAATAGGCATAACAAGGGGGTAGCCTCGGAAGTCAGACGGGCCACAACCAGGGACGCCCAAACATACGTTGGGGGGTGGCTGCCCAGTCCAGCTCTGTGCTTGTGCGCGCGGGGCTAGTGCCCCTCGCAATGTGCTCGCGTCTGTTGATTTGCAGGTCGGTCTGCTCGCGCTCGCGCACTGGTGTGGCGACCTCCGTCGAACGATGGCATGCAGTTTCGAGCGTGCGCGGTGACTCCCGACCACGTGCGATGATCGAACCAACGAAGGCACTGGCCCCCCGTTCCCTCGACCCCTCGTGCAAGTACGTATGAGAGCAACGGACAGGGGTGGTCAGGGGCGCGGCAGGGAAACCGGACCATGCTGAAGAGGAACGGGGGATGGGACGGATGCGAGGGGGCGGGGCTGAGAATGAGCAGGAGCAGGATGACGAGGCGGGAGGAGGAGGAGGAGGCGGCGGATGAGGAGGAAGAGGGTGAGGATGAGGAGGAGGAGGAAGGGGAGGGGGAGGAGGGGGAGGAGGAGGGGGAGGGGGAGGAGGAGGAGGGGGAGGATGAAGGACGAGCAAGACGAGGACAACGCGAGAACCCATGTTCCCTACCTGGGCTCTGCCTAGAAGGGTTCTTACCCTCTGTGCTTAAAAGGGCCAGGCAGTGTAAACCACCCTGGGCGGTTCCCCCAGTATCTGCCCCGCGTTGCCCCCAGCTGCGTTCCCTTAGCTTGGCGTCGCGTATCTCATCGTAGCTCAGCGTATTTCATTTTAGCTTCGCTTAAATTAATCTTAGCTCAGGTTTACTTCATCGTAGCTTACATGCATCTTAGCTTCGCTGAGCTGTAGCCTAGCGGATCACATCCCAACATAGCATAGCGTAGCATAACATAGCGCAGTGCATCACATCATAGCACGGCCCCGCATATCATATCATACCGCAGCATAACATAGCATATCATAGCATACCACAGCGCAGTTTAGCATACCATAGCAGAACAACGCTTAGCATTACACAGCGCAGCATGGTACGGCATGGCATGGTATAGCATAGCATAGCATAGCGCAGCATAGCATAGCGCAGCATAGCATGGCGCAGCATAGCATAGCATAGCGCAGCATAACATGGCATAGCATAGCATAGCATAGTAACTAGCGCTGCGTTCCTAGGGGCTCCAACGTCTAGGTAGGGTCGCACTGGTGTAGTTGATTTTGAAGATTGGCGCGCCGTTCAATCATCGGACGTCGGGGAACGTACTTCAGCTGTTTAGCGTCTAGCGTCTGGGCTGCAACCTCGCACCTGTCATGGCACCGCCCTCCTGGCGGGGCTCTTCGGGCGAGGAGCGCCAGGCTGGGGCGGACTTGCTTGAGCTTCTCTTGCAGCTCTACGGCGCGTGCAGGATCGCTGCTCAGCATTTATGCGCGGCCTGCGATCTACGCGCCAAGGCTAAGGTTCCAGGTGGTTCATGTCAATCGTGCGCCAGGGGGGCGGGCCTTCAATCGGGCAAATATCAAAGACACCTTGACGCGGTTTTGCCTGAACCGAAACGCTTATAGTTTGCCCCAGCCCCCATGAACGTGAACCACTCAATAACCAGAGCGATTCGGAACGTGCCAATTCGACTTGGACACGAGGCGTTGCGAGACGAGATCCTCGAAGACCCCGCCATTATGCAGACTATACAGGCCCCCCCGTGCTGAACGTAAAGAGCGCATCCTGGACTTGCCAGCTTGCACGCAGCATCCGTCGGCTGAAAGAGCTCGGGGGTCTGGAGTCGCACCGCCATGTGCCAGTCGGCATTTACGTCGACGGGGCGTCGTATATCCAGCAAGCGGCGGGCAGGTCAGATACAGCATGCGGGTTTTGGATGATTAACCTCACATCGTCAAAGCGGTTCTTGCTATGTACCATCCGCCGCAGCGATGGGCGCTGTTGCGGCTGTAGAGCGTGGTGCACAACGTTCCCAGTTTTGAAGTGCATCCAGTGGCAGCTGAACTGCATGTTCACTGGATCGCGCCCCGCGCACATGCACGCGGGCGAGCCGTTCCCACGCGACCATGTGCCAGACGAGCTTGATTCGGGGTACACAGCTGTCCTCATGTTTGCGAAGGGGGATTGGTGCGAACACGCGCGGACCCTGGGACTGTCACCTTGGAGCCATAATCCCAAGTGTTGTCAGTTTTGTGAAAGTGGACACTCCGAGCTTTTCGGCGAGGGCCTAGTGATGTCACATTGGTTACTTGGACGACGCGAAAGTTACGAGGAGCTGGTATCTAAATGCGAAGTCCGAGTCGATGTGAACAGCCGAAAGGAACTTACCGAATCATGTAATTCACTGAGGTGGTTCAAAGCTAAAAGCAGCAAGAAAAGCATGAGGAGCAGATGTGCGTTTAAAAGTGTGCGCATTGGCGGCGCTGACTTGGAAGTCGGCGACCGCCTGGAGCCCTCGGACACACTGTTTGACATTGCTCGACTGGGGCGCTGCAGCCTGCCTGTTCGCATCGTCTTTGGGCGCCCCAGGGTCGGGTCGAATGATGCGTTGCTCGATTCGGTGCAACATAGGTGCCCATTATTTGATCTCGAATTGGGGACATCACCGGTTCGAACGCTTGCTATAGATGCTATGCACTGTCTGCACTTGGGGGCTGTGCAAAGATTCGTTTCTGCGTGCTTATGGCGAATGGCGTTTGAGAACGCATGGGGCGTTGTGGGGTCAGATTCGGCCGTCTTGGACACGTGCTTCAGGAACCTCCAGAATGATTTACTACGGTGCCTAGAATCAAACAACATCGCTAGACCTAGGCGCATGCACAGCCTGACGCCCAAGATGGCGGGCAAGCAGCGTGGGTACGACTTCCAGGAGCCATCGTTTCGTATCGTCTTTCGGGTTTAGGCAACATTGGTAATCAACAGCGCCTCGTCGCGAAAAAATGGTCTCGCCTCGGCGCCCGCGCGCAGAGCGCTCCTGGGGTAACAACGCGCAGCCTGGAGAACATAAACACGCCCCCCCCCCCACCCACCCACCCGCCACCACCGCGGAACCCTGTGCACCCTGGCGGTCGAATGGGCCTCAAGCCTGCTGAGACGCCCCCCCCCCCCCCCCCCCCTCCCCGAGCTTCGCAATGGACATTGCTGCGCCAGACATGGGGGGGGGGGGGGGGGGACATATTCGGGGTGCATTTGGTGGCCGCGGGGGAAACGCTCCAAGAGTTCATGGGCCACATGAGGGCCCATCCAGTTATCGTGCCGCCCCCCGTTCAAGAACGCATGAAAGAGCTGGTGATACTACATGTTCGTTGTGCATACGCTGCGATGATTGGCATGGTGCCGAAGCACCACGCAGCGTGCCATCTTGCAGACAGGAGTTCGGAGCATTCAAATGCTATGCTGCTTTGCTGTCTGGCCCGCAATCCTCCATTCTCTCTCTCTTCCGTCCCCTCGCCCTTTCCCACTCGCTCATCCCCACGTCGCCCCCTTCACTCGTCGCCGATTCCACCCCGCCCACCCGCCCCGGTGAGCCTGTGCCTCGGCGCCGCCGTTCTTCGGCAGGAACACCCCGATAGCCCCCGTGGGGGGGCGGCAGGCGCACTGAGGGATGGAATAGAGGGGTGAAGTAGGCAAAGGGCGGAGCGGATGGACAGGATAAGGAATGGCGAGGAGAACAAAAATGAGAGAACGGGAGGGGGAGGGGGGCGGAGGGATGGGCGGCGAGGGGGGACAAGGAGAGGGGGGGAAAACACAACCACCACCTGAGAAATCAAAGTGTAGGGGTAGTGTCTCTGCTAAATTGCAAAAACACATCCGTGCATAGTTTCTTGGATTCGACGCCCCTCAGGATCTGGTTCCACGGGTCACCAAAAATGTATAATTGCTTTGTGAATGAGGGCCTCAACAGTTTGCTACGGGATGTTGTCCGCTACGCGCACCGCAGCACTATGGAGTTCAGGTGTTTTTCGCTCTTCGAACTCAACGCACGCCTCGATATTTCCCCGTGGATCGCTTCGCAGCAGTCATGTTTGTCTCTTATCGCAGGCTGGGAATGATCAGTGCGCTGGTAGCATCGTGTTCGGCGGTGCGACCACCGTCTCGCCATGACGATGGCTACATGTGGTCGCTGAGGATCACTAAGCGCCTGGCTGCATCAGGCACACCCGTGCTGCTTGAGTCGTCTGGGGATACTGCCGTCATGATGACAGCGGCCATCGATGCTCTGTGGGATATCATCCCAGTGGTTGATCGCACTACTTCGTTCGTTGAGATGTTTGCTGGCGAGTGCGGTGCAACGCGTTGTGTCAGGAAGGATCATGACCTAGTGGCGCATTCGTTTGAACGGCGCCACGCAAAGTTTCAGGATGCAACGACGCTGCAGGGGATGTTATATGCGTTGTTCTTGGCGGCTTCGGTCGCCGTTGGAGGCGGCATCCACTTCAGCCCAGAGTGCTCGACCTGGATTAACATGTGCTTTGGCCACACGAGGCGCTCAGCTCAGGACCCGCTCGGCGACGACAGGCGGCGGGACGTA
Organism: Prorocentrum cordatum; assembly: GCA_963575745.1. Taxonomy (NCBI): domain Eukaryota; class Dinophyceae; order Prorocentrales; family Prorocentraceae; genus Prorocentrum; species Prorocentrum cordatum. The sequence goes on from CAUYUJ010004519.1 coordinate 56,593, forward strand.
CTAGAGGCAAACCACATTGCCATGCTAGTGTCGCTCGGGGAGTCAAATTCCCAAGGGTTTCCCCACTGATATCAACGAGCAGCGTTGGATGATGGGGTGAGAGGGGAGGTGAGATAGTGGCGGAGGGAGGGCGGGGGGGAATAGGGCAGGGGAGGGAGAAAAATGAGGAGGGGGAGGATGAGGATCATGAGGATCATGAGGACAGGAATGCAATGTTTTTTTAAGTGGAAGCGGACGGCGGACTAACGTCTACCCAGCGATGCCGCCCCTCCGAGGTCATGGATGATCTTTTTCGCCTCGACCAGGGGGGTGTGGGTTATCGTGGAGCAGCCAGTGAACAGCCTTTTTTTAAAGCACGTGTGCGTGCAGCGCACATTGAAGATATGCAGTGCGGCCCGCATCCACACTTGGCTCGGCGGTTTCGGTGCTGTGACGCCCAAGCCGCTTGAGTTGTTCACTACTGCGCCGCCATCGTGTCACGATCTGCTCAAACGGAGCGCGCGTGAGAGTCGGGAGCGTTTGAACGATTCTCGGCAGAGGCTGACTAAGCTCAACGGTCGCAGGAAAGCCAGATCCCCGTCTAAGAAAGGATGGTCTGCGACAGGTTGGGTCACGAAGAGTAGCTCTGCCGTCATTAAGCAGTCGCAAGTGTACCCATTAGATTTCTGCAAAGCGCTGGCATCAGTTGTCGCTGGCACGCACCAGTAAATGCGCATCTGGAACACCAGTGGAACTCCAGTGGAACACCAGTGGAACACCAGTGGAACACCAGTGGAACTCCAGTGGAACTCAAGTGGGACACCAGTGGAACACCAGTGGAACACCAGTGGAACACGACAAAGAACACCAGTGGAACACCAGTGGAACACGACAAGACTGGTAGACTTTTTGCCAATTAGGACCTGTTGCCTGTTGACCGCTGCCAATTTGCGCCCATCACTGGCCAATTTTGAGCCGGTCGCTGGCAGACTTTCGAGCCAGCTTGGTGGGGGGATAGGGGGCGAGGGACGAGAAGGGAACAGGAAGAAGTGAATGAGGGGTACTCCTGCCTTCTCTTCCTTGTCCTCCTCCTCCTCCTCCTCCTCCTCCTCCTCCTTGTCCTCCACCTCCTCCTCCTCCTCCTCCTCGTCGTCCTCCTCCTCCTCCTCCTCCTCCTCCTCCTCCTCCCCCTCCTCCCCCTCCCCCTTGGCTGTGCCCTCCGCCGCCTCCATCGCCTGCGCATCCACAATGCCATCCCCTCTTCTTTCTCCTCATCATCCTGTTCTTACCTCCCTGCTCCCCCACCTCGTCCCTTCAGTCTTCTCGTTCTTATTCGCACTCGCTTCCGCATCTTCCATCGTTGTCTCTGCCCTCCCCCGCTGGCTAGCAGCGTGGCGCGTGCCTGACTTGTATTGGCCGAGCATGCGCTCGGTGGCGCTGGTGCAATCTGGAGCGACGCTCCGATGTACTGTCATTTCTGGTCGGCCTTCTACCGCGTGTGCAAACGCGTGCCTCGGCCTACAAAAAAAAACAGGACAACAAAAAACAAGAGTAACAGTTGACGACGGTCTCCGAGTCCAAACCCAATCAGGTCTATTCATATTCAGACCGACCAGGCAGCCCCTAGGATACGCCCCCAGCACGAGTGGCTCGAGCAGGACCTCTTGGGCCCAACAGGACGATGATGAAGAAGGAAGGAGGAGGAGGAGGAGGTGGAGCGTAGCCGAAAGGAAGAGGAGGAGGAGGAGGAGGAGGAGGAGGAGGGGGAGGATGTAGGACGAGTAATACGAGGACAACGCGAGAACCCATGTTCCCTACCTAGGTTCTGCCTGGAAGGGTTCTTACTCTCTGGGCTTACATGGACCAGGCAGTGTAATCCGCCCTGGGCGGTTCCCCCAGTATCCTACCGCGGTTCCCCCAGCTACGTTCCCTTAGCTTAGCGTTGCTTATCTCCTCATAGCATAGCTTATGTTATCTTAGCTCAGCTTAACTTCAGCTTAGCTCAGGTTTAGCTTAGCGTACCTTCATCTTAGCTTCGCTGAACTTTAGCATCTTAGACCCCAGCCTAGCATAACATAGCGTAGCACAGCATAGCGCAGCACATCATATCATAGCACAGCCCAGCATATCATATCATAGCGCAGCATAGCACAGCCATATCACTGCATAGCACATCGCAGTTTGCCATAACATATCGTAGCAACGCTTAGCATAGCACAGCGCAGCATGACATAGCATCGCATCGCTCAGCATAACATAGCATGGCATAGCGCAGCATAGCATAGCGCAGCATAGCATGGCATAACATACATATCCTCCTCTTCCTCCTCATTATCCTCCTCCTCCTCCACCTCCTCCTCCTCCCGCTCCTCCCCCTCCCCCTCCTCCTCATCTTCCCCCCCTCCTTTTTCTCCTCCTCCTCCTCCTCCACCTCGCACCTCCTACCTCGCACCTGCTCTTCCTCCCAGTCTTCTTCCTGTTCGGGTGAGCCGAGGCTCGGGGCCCCGAGCGCGAGGGGCGCGCGAAATTTTACGAGGGGGAGGGGGGCGACGTTGAGCCCTGACCAGTGGCCCTTCGCACTGGCGGCCCTCGATGGGGGTTTCAGCCCCGGCTCGCGGACACGCTTAGACGACGACAACGACGACGACAGACGGCTACGACGACGGACGTCGGACGTCGGACGACGGACGACGGCGACGGCGACGGCGTTGATGGCGACGACGACGGCGCTGCCTCGAGGCAACGACGACGAAAGACGACGCGAACGGCGATGAGCTTGACGACGACGAGGGACGTCGGACGGCGCGCGGCGACGCGGGCGGCGGCGGCGGCGACGACGGCGAGAGCCCCAATGACCAGACGTCAACGACGACGAACGACGGCAGACAGATTCGACGACAACGACCGACGACGGCGCTGACGTCAAAGCTGGCGTCGACGACGCCGCCCGCTCCTCCTGCTGGCGCCCGCTCTCGGAGGCCCCTCCGAGGACAGTTCCGCTTGATCACTGGCTGAGTCGAAAGGGGATGGGGGGGCGTGAGCGCGAGAGGGCGGGGAGGGCGGCCGCGGAGGGTGGAAGAGACGAAGAAATTGTTTAGTAGATAAGGGGTCGAATGGGGGGCATGGGGGGAACAAAAAGGGATGGGAGAAGGGGCGGGAGGAGGGGCTGGAGGGAGAAGATGAGGGGCATAATGACGAGGAGGGGAAGGAGGAGGGAGGAAGATGATACGGAGGAGAAGGAAGAGGAGGAGGAGAAGGGAGGATATTATGATAACAGGACGGAGTATTGAAGGAGGAGGCGCGCACTAGTCAGACCAAAGTCCTAACTCAAAAGAACTGTGTAGCAACCGCTTACGACAGTGCAACACTGATGAAACACCCGTGCGAACGCCACGTCGCCGTTCTGAGGCATTGATGATTGATCGGCGACGGCCGCCGTAGCAACCAACGTAACCAGATGGCGCGACGTCGTCGCGCTGCAAACGGTTAAAGCTGCGTCGCGGCAACAACAACATGAGTTAACTTTGCGACCACGAACAACTCCACCAGCCTAAAAGGCTGACGCAAGCTGAATTAACTAACGCAGCTTCATTAATTCATTCGTCGTAAAAAAAAAAACCCAAACTATGTTCTCAGTTAAATGATAACATAACATAACATAACCTATGTTCTCAAAAAGAGAGAACGTGGGACCAGAGGGAAGAAGGGGGCGCCGACGGCGCGACTGCCGACGGGGCGGGCGCGCTCCGGGAACAGAGGAGGTGGGGGGGGGGGGGGCCTGCGGGGGGGGGAGGAGCGGGGGGCGAGGAGGAGAGGGAGGTGGAGGAGGAGGAAGGGAAGACGGAGTCGAGGACGAGCAAAAATATAGGAGAGTAGCACCCAAGGCTGACCATCGCCGCCAAGGTCGAGTTGGCGCCCAAGGCCCAGGCGATTGCGACTCGGACCTCGGCGCCAGAGGTCTTCAACCCAGACCAGATTCAGCCTCGCCCCCGAGGAAGGTCGCCAGGGTCGAGGGCGAGGGGCCCCCCGCCATGGGCGAAGTGGACGCAGGCACTGCCTCTGGTGCGCCCCGCCGCGGCGAGCGCGCCCCAACGCGAAGTGGCCTCAGGGGGCGGCCTGAAGCGGCCGATGGGGCGCCCGCCAACTGACCGCCCTCAGGAAGCGGCCTCGGGAAGCGGCCAGCATGCACTGCCTCTGGCGCGCCCCGACAATTCACCGCCCTCAGGAAGCGGGCAGAATAAGAGCAACCCTTGGAAAGGCCTTCGCTAGGAAATGGTTGCCCGAGACACTGCCTCTGGCGCGGCCGAGTCGCTGCCTCCGGCGTGCCCGTGACGCTGCCTCTGGCGCGCCTTCTGAGGCCAAGGCGGCGGCGCGGCAGCTGGCGCCGCGACGCTTGCGAGCGGAAAAAAACCAGTCGCCGTCACCACCGCCGTCGCAGTCGCCATCATGACCACCGACATCATCGGCGCAATCAGCGACGCCACGACCGCCGACATCGTGACCGCCGTCATCGTGACCACCGTCATCCTTTGGTCGGGTCTAGTTTTCCCGTGGTCGGGTCTAGTTTTTCCTGCGGTCGGGGTTGGTTTTTCTTTGGTCGGGTCTAGTTGTTCCCTGGTCGGGTGTAGTTTTCCCTTGGTCGGGTCTAGTTTTTCCGTTGGTCGGATCTAGTTCTTTTCTGGTGGCGTCAGTTTTTTTTTTTTTTTTTTTTTTTTTTTTTTTTTTTTTTTTTTTTTTTTTTTTTTTTTTGTCTTTCTTTCTTCTTCTTCTTCTTCTTTTTTTTCGGGTCTAGTTTCCCCCTGGTCGGGTTTAGTTTTTCCTTTGGTCGGGTCTAGTTTGTCCTGTGGTCGGGTCTAGTCTTTCCTCGGTCGGGTTTGGTTTTCCCGTGGTCGGGTTTCGTTTTTCCTTTTGGTCGGGTTTAATTTTTCTTTGGTCGGGTCTAGTATTTCCCTGGTCGGGTCTAGTTGTCCTTTGATCGGGTTTAGTTTATTTCCTTTGGTCGGGTTTAGTTTTTCTTTGGTCGGGTCTAGTGAAACCCTGGTCGGGTCTAGTTTTCCTCTGGTCGGGTCTAGTTTTTCCTTTGGTCGGGTTTAGTTTTTCTCTGGACGGGTCTAGTTTTCTTTTGGTCGGGTTTAGTTTTTCCCTGGTCGGGTTTAGTTTTCATGGGTCGGGTCTAGTTTTTCCACGTTCTGGTTTAGTTTCCCCTTGGTCGGGTTTAGTTTACCCTTTGGTCGGGTTTAGTTGTTTCTCTGGCCGGGTCTAGTTTTTTCTTGGTCGGGTCTAATGTTCCATTGGTCGGGTTTAGTTTTTATGTTGGTCGGGTTGTCGGGTTTAGTTTTTCTCTGGTCGGGTCTAGTTTCCCCTTGGTCGGGTCTAGTTTTTCCTTTGGTCGGGTTTATTTTGTTTTCTTGTCGGGTCTAGTTTTTCCGTGGTCGGGTCTATCCCTTGGTCGGGTATAGTTTTTCCTTTGGGCGGGTCTAGTGTTTCCCGAGTTTAGTTTTTCTATGGTCGCGTTTTGTTTCCCCCTGGTCGGGTCTAATTGTTTTTTGGTCGGGTTTGGTTTTCCCGTGGTCGCGTTCAGTTTTCCCCTGGTCGGGTTTACTTTTTCCTCTGTCGGGTATAGTTGTCCCTCGGTCGTTTATATACTTATATATATATATATATGTATAATGTTTTTTCTGTCTTTCTTTCTTTCTTTCTTTCTTTTTTTCTCTCTCTCTCTCTCTCTCTCTCTCTCTCTCTCTCTCTCTCTCTCTCTCTCTCTCTCTCCTTATTCTTCCTCTGGTCGTTTTTTTTGCCCTGGTCGGGTTTAGTTTTCCCATGGCCGTTTTTTTTTTTTTTGCTATATATATATATATGTTTGTTTGTTTTTCCCTCCTTGGTCGGGTTTAGTTTTTCTTCTGGTCGGGTTTAGTTTTTTTTTTTCCCCCCTGGTCGGGTTTAGTTTTTTTTTGTCTGGTTTAGCTTTTGCGTGGTAGGGTTTAGTTTTGGCGTGGTCGTTCCTATATAAAAAAGAAAAACTTATTTTTCATGGTCGGATTCAGTTTCCCTTGTCGGGTTTAGTTTTCCCTGCTCGGGTTTAGTGTTCTTCTCGTCGGATCCAGTTGTTTCTCATGGTCGTGTTTATTTAGTTTCTCGTGGTGGGATTTAGTTTTCCTTTTGTCGTGTTTTCGTTTTCCTTGGTCGCGTTTAGATAATTCGTGGTCATGTTTAGTTGTTCTCTGCTCGTTTTTAGTTTTCTCGTGGTCCTATTTAGCTCTTTTCATGGTCGCGTTTAGTTTTCATCATGTCGAGCCCGCCGTTGCTCCGCGGTCTCATTTAGCTATTTCATGGCCGCGTTTAGTTTTCATCTTGTCGAGCCCGCCGTTGCTCCACAGCCGTTCTGGTACAAGCGAAGTGACAAGCATCCGGGGCGCGCCGCGATCGGGGGCGCGGCGCCGGGCGGCGCGCGCGACATTTTACTTTCGATTCGGGGAGTGTCTCAAGAAGAAGCCGGCAGCAGCGAGCGTGGGGCAGTCGCTGCAGTCGCGGAGACATGGCGGACAAACCCGCAGCGGGGCGTCCTGAGCCGAGAAGAAATCTCTGCCCTTGGCGAGGGTGGCGCTGCCTCTGGCGCATCATGGACAAGGAAAAGCAGCGTCGCTTCCTCTGGCGCGTCGTGGAAAGGGGCGGGGAAAGCGCAGGGCGGTTCAGTCCCGCGAGGGCGCCGCGCGGATTGTGACCGAGGCGAGAAAGAGTGGGGAAGGGCTCCTGCCGGCAAACTCTGGGCGGAGCTTGGCTTTCGGCCTGCGGACTTCCCGCGCCCGCCCTCAGGGGCCCATTCCGATGCGGAGCACTTCGCCAAGCATTCTCCTAGCACGAAGGCGTTCTGCATCAGGTGCGATTTTCACCGACGTCGCAAGACGTACACGGCGCTATCTCTCCTGCCAAATGGTTCGTCGTGGCTGGCAGCAGGTGAGCATCGCGGCCAGCGGGGTCCGGGTTGCCGAGTCTGCGCGAAGGTTCCGGCCGCGGGGCGCGCAAGCTCTGACGGAAGGTTCACCAAATTTGCTTCATTCCAGGCGCGCCCTTTGACAGGCTCCCGCGCCAGATTCCAAGTGGAACAGCATCAGAGGTCAGCAGCGCAGCGGCGCGCAGCGGGAGAGAAGCAGGTTAAGAGATGTTGCAGAATTCTCGCCAAAGCCACTGCCTCTGGCGCGCGGGGATTCTTCATCGGAAACAACGGGAGAAGTGGCGGCGGGAGACGCTGCGCTTCTGCGTGGAAATGCGCCATCGGCAGCGGAATGGAAGGATGCGTGGGCGATGCTCTCTGAGACGTCTTCTCTTCGCAAGTGCACTCGCGCGCGGCGGAATCAGTTCTCCGTGGGCGATCCGACGCAGGAGAGAATTCGGAAACGCAGGCGCAAGCAGCTCTGCGTGATGGCGGAGGTACTCCGCGTTGAAACCCGTGAGGCGCTTCGTAACGCCACGTCGGTATCTTTATCCCTGGGCAAGTCGAAGTGCCGCAAGGTTGGTAGATATCGCGCTGACGTGCCTGCCCCTGGCGGCGGCGTCAGAGCTCCAGGCTATTGCCATTCTGGCGTGCTCGGCGCCCTCGATTGCAGAAAGAGCCGCGCAGCGGTGTTCGAGGGGGACCACGCCGCGACGGCCGCGAAGCAGCTCGACCGTTTCCTCGCGAAGTTCTGCACGCCACTGGGGCGCGGCCGAAGAAAAACACTGCCTCTGGCGTGCGACGAATCGCTCGAGTCGCATGTTCTGGAGACCGTCACCAGCATTGCAGCAGATGGCGCCGCGAAGGAGCGGCGAGCAGTGTTTCTCGCTGCTCGGGAACTCTTCCCAAACCTCCTGATAGTGATGCGAGGCCCTGCGCATGCCGTGCGTCTCGCGAGCCAATCCTTGCATTGCGACGACGTGTTTGGCGAGGTCTGGCGCGAGCTGTTCGATAACCGACACGCCCTGGCGCCAGACATAAGGAACGGCGACAAGTGGCACAACCTATTCGTGGCCATTCAAGAGGACAACATCCTGCCTCTGACGGAAGCTGGTCTTGGTCGCAAGCCCTTGGAAGCTGTTGTGCGGAATATATCGTTCGCCGAGCAATGGTTCGATTCCACGGCGGGGCCAGTCGGGGAGATTGCGCTGATGTTGTTGCCAGTGGCGACTTTGCTTGCTTACATCGCGTCTGACAGACGTCGCGACAGCGAGCAGCGTGAGCGAGCCGCGACATTGCTGGACAAGCTGGACACTAAGTTTTGCATGGCTGTCGGCGTGTCCGCGGATTGGGGCATTGTTTGCAAGTGGTTTGTGCGCTTATTCGATGTTGCCAACCACGACATCGCGGCATCGCGTCTGCAGATCGATTGCATGGTGGAGACGCTTGACGCTGTCTTCAAGGAAGGTCGTGTGTTTCAGAGCATCAGGCTGGCTGCCCCTGGCGCCGCCGCCGCCATGCAGGCTGCCGCTGGCGCCGCCGCCGCGAGCGCCGAACCGCTGCCATGCGTGGGTGCGCACGGCGAGGCGCCCGGCTTCATCGCGACCACCGTGATGTCAAATCTTCGGAGCAAGTATATTTTCTTGGCTGGTGGTGATCCAGTGTTGCACTGGGGTGAGCCTCGTGACGCGCGCAAGGGAGAGCTGCTCGAGAGGGTGCAGAATGCTGCGATTTTGACGAAAGATCGGTTTCTTGCTGATTTTCCTCAAAATGATCTCCGCTCGGCATTGCCCATGTTCGATCGCCGCCTCGTTCGGAAAGGGTTCGGGGATCTGCCTTGTCTGAAGACGCGCAAGTCCATTCTCCGAGGCGTGAGGCAGGTAGCCGCGGCGCTCGGTTGCGACGAGGTGGCGGCCGCGCAGCAGTATCAGGACGCCGTCCCATTCATGCTGCAGCAGTTCTCTGCAGGCAAGCCGCTATCGGAGAAAACCAACCAGGAAGCGCGGGCGTGTTTGCTGGGCGACGCCTTCTGGCACGCTGCGTGTCCGAAGCGTTTGGTCGGTGGTTCTCGCGCCCTCCGCAAGCTCATCCGGTTTTATATTTCCATTGAGGGCGGCGAGTGCGCAGTCGAGCGCGATTTCGCGTTCTTTCGGAACGAGATGGTGGAGCATCGCACGTCAAACTTAGACTTTCTCGACGATTGCCTCATCGCGCAATTTCTCGGTCCGCGAACCGCCGCTGAGTTCGAGGATTCGGCTGGTGCTATGTCGCCCAGGGAAAAGCTCGCGCCCTTTTCTAGAAAGTGCGCCTGCCTCTGGCGGCAGCTCTACGGCGCGCGCTCTGGCCATTGCAACCCCGCGGCCACGCGCGCGGCCAGTCTGAAGAGGGCCGCTGCCAGAGGCGTCCTGCGCCGCGCCGCTGTTGGCGTTCTCGCTGCTGCTCGCCTGGCCGCGCAGTGCAGGCGTGCGCGCGTTGCCAGTGCAGCGCTACATCCTTGCGCACGCACGGATCGGAGCATCCGCTGGAGTGACGACTTGCAGAAGTTTCATCGCCGATCTGTGCGCAACATCACTGGCGCCGCGCAGGTTCGGGCGGCGCCCGGCGGCGTTTTTCTCAAGCCTCCGGGCGTTGACCTCGCCGCCTCTCGGGGCGCTCGCTTGGCGCCCGAGGGCCCCTCGCCGCGCAGCCAGGTGGCGGTGCTCGCTGCCTCTGGTGCGATTGGGGAGATGCGACTGCGGGGCTCCAGAGAAGTGAAGGGGGCGCACAGATGCGCGCTGGCATCTTTGGTTGTTGTCAGGGACCTCGCAATTCTCCACGACTCTGCGTCGCCTGCAGCTGACGCGGACCTGGCAGTATCGTTCCTGTACATCGTGGCGCTTGGTTTGGACGTCGTCGCCAGCGTTCAACTGGCTGCTGCTAGTTGCGCTCCAGGTCGTCTATTGCCCAGCCAATATCTCAGACATTCTAGGGTATGCGAGCAGAAGGCCAAACTCCGCGTTGAGGAGAGGCTGCACGTGGTGCGCCCATCCGCGCGCAGCGCATTGCGGCGCATCGCCCAAGCGCCTGGAAGCAATATCGTCGTGGAAGCTGGCGGTGAGCCTGCCTCTGGCGGCGTTTCCTTTGGCGCGCTCTTGGACGTGGTGAACTGGGCGATCTCCGTGCGGAAGGTTTGGGATGAGCTGGGCCCGAAGGTTCTCGGCGTTGACGGGGCGCGCTTGCGAATGTGGGGCAAAGAGATTTGGCCTCCCTTTCTCCATCGCCGTCGCCATCGCAAGCTATCGCTTTTCAATTCATTTCTTCTAATTTTGACGTGGCCCTGAGAGGAGGAGGTGGAGGAGGGGGGGGCGCAAGCTGTCGTATTCCGATGGTCACGTTTGCTTTTCTCTTGTTTTCAGCAGATTTTCTGTTCGTGTGTCTCAGGTTTTCCGTGGCGCGGTTTAAGTCCTCGTTGTCATTGTGTTTAGTTATTCCGATGGCTCTGTGTTTCGCGTAATTTTTTGTTCTCTATTTGAATTTGTTTTCGCGCGGTTCCGTAAAAAAATCGCTTCGTGATGTGCCGTTCCTTCGCGGTGCTTTATGTATGTATGTATGTATATAATATATATATATATATATATATATATATTATAGATATATATATATATATTCTTATCCTGTTTCATTGTTGACAGCTCATGCATCAGAAGATTTGCGGGCAGGATAGTGGTGAACGCCAAATATTTGCAAGCAGAAAAGTTGCGAGCGCCAGTTTTGCAGACAGAAAAGCTGCGAGCGCCAATTCTGCAAACAGAAGATCTGCGAGCGCCAATTTTGCAGACAGAAAAGCTGCGAGGCCAAATTTTGCAAACAGACAAGTTGTGAGCGCCAAATTCTGCAAACAGAAAAACTGCGAGGCCAAATTCAGCAAACCGAAAAATTGCGAGCGCCAGTTTTGCAAACAGAAAAGTTGCGAGGCCAAACCTTGCAAGCAGAAAAGTTGCGGGCGACAATTCTGCAAACAGAAAAGTTGCGAGCGCTAATTTTGCAAGCGGAGAAGTTGCGAGCGCCAATTTTGCAAACAGAAAAACTGCGAGGCGACAACTCACACTCCCAACTTCTGGTTTTTGTAAGTTACAAGGACAAGAAATTCTGCAACCAGCCATCCTTAATTTTCCCTCAACTCCACCATCGGCGGCATGCTCGCTCAGCGAACATGCCGCCGAGTGCGGCGTTGTGGAGGAAGAAGAGGAGGAGGAAAATCAGGAGATGTTGTTAAGGCTAGCTTTGTCCACAATTCGCTAGTTTTATAACCTGAGAAATCCTTAGGTTGGGAAGTCGAGTTGTCGGCTTAATTAGCAATCCTTTATTAGCCCACAACTCAAGTGCCCAACATAAGGTTTTCTGATGTTGTAAGGCTAGCGGGTTCCAGTGTTCCATGTTGGGGAACCGAGTCGTCGGCTCTTGGCCGGAAGCGATGTCGCCGCTCTTGTAGTTGCGGTGGAATTAAGGATGGCTGGTTGCAAAATTCGTTGTCCTTGCCACTTACAGAAACCATAAGTTGAATATGCGAGTTGTCGACAAGTCGGCCGTTTGCAAAGTTGATGAGAAGAGATGTCGATGTTGGAGTTGTCGGAGAATCAGGGATGGCTGTTTGCAGAATTCCCTGTCCTTTTCACTTACAAAATGCAGAAGTTGGGAGTGTGAGTTGTCGCCTCGCCGTTTTTTGTTAGCAAAATGAGCGCTCACAGTTTTTTCTGTTTGCAAAAATGGCGCTCGCAACTTTTCGGTTTTGCAAATTTGCGCTCGCAATTTTTCTTTTTGCAGAATTTGGCCTCGCATCTTTTCTGTCTTCAAAATTGGCGCTCGCATCTTGTCTGTTTGCAATATTTGGCCTCGCAGCTTTTCTGTTTGCAAAATTGGCGCTCGCAACTTCTCTGTTAGCAGAATTGGCGCTCGCAGCTTTTCTGTCTGCAAAATTGGGTCTCGCAATTTTTCTATTTGCAAAACTGGGCTTCTTAATTTCTGGCTGTCTGCTCAATCGGATTTCGTAGATCGATTGTTTGTAACGCGCGTTGAGATTCATGATTCGGCTGTTTGCAACATTGGCAAATCAAAAGCAGCTCGGGCGCTTGCAAAATTCAGACTCGCAACCCGGCTGTTGGCCACGCTGGCGGCTACCATTCTTTGGGCTGTTTGCAGATTTTGAATGCACTTCTCGGTTGTTTGTAAAAGTCGATGAAAAATCTGGTTTGCGCGCCTTCACCTGGTGAGGGGGCTGAGGGCTGAGGAGGAGGCGGGGGATGGGGAGCAGGAGAGGAGGGGGGTGGAGGAGGACCAGGAAAAGGAGAAGCAACAGCAGCAGCAGCAGGACCAGCAGCCGCAGCAGGAGCAGCAGCAGCAGCAGCAGGGCAGAGCGCAGCCTGGGCTCAAGGCCAGCGACACAGCCACCCGCCTAGGGCGAATGGACCGCAGGTTCCGTTGTTCTGCAGGCGAGCGCAAAGATAAATTGAAGTGCTGCCTCCGGCGCGCCTGCTGCCTCTGGCGCATAAGTTTTTGTGCTGCCTCTGGCGCTTTACTCGCCGATGGCGCATGGGCGCCCCATCTGCGGGCAGCGTGCTCGCGACGACGGGTCGTGCAAGACTGAGGATTGCCATCAGTTCCGCCCCGTGCGCCGCGGGGCGCACTCTAAGGTGAAGCGGATGCGGAACTTAATCGGGGCTTTCGCGAACTGCTTCGGTGACTTCGCGCAGGG